>CM062817.1:899505160-900080160 GCA_031772625.1 Pinus tabuliformis | reverse complement strand
GTATAGACGGACGGACAACTTGGAAGTATTTGGCTACTCAGATTCTGACTTTGCTGGATGTGTTGATTCACGCAAATCAACATCAAGATACATTTTTATGATGGCCGGTGGAGCTGTATCATGGAGGAGTGCCAAGCAGACCTTGATTGCCACTTCCACTATGGAAGCCGAGTTCGTCTCCTGTTTTGAGGCTACTTTACATGGTGTATGGCTTAAGAATTTCATTTCTGGGCTTAGAATTAAGGATTCTATATCTAAGCCATTGAGAATATATTGTGATAATTCAGCTGCTGTTTTTATGGCTAAAAACAATAAAAGTGGGAGTCGAAATAAACACATCGACATTAAGTATTTAGCTATAAGGGAACGTGTTAAAGAAAAGAAAGTGGTCATTGAGCACGTCAGCACTGAGTTAATGATCGCTGATCCTTTGACTAAGGGCATGCCACCGTTTAAATTCAAGGATCATGTATTGAATATGGGACTTGGTTCCATTATGTAGTTTCTCATTGTATGGACAATGTTATGTTAATGAAATTCTTAATTATTGTGATGTTTTTTTCTCATATTTATGTGCACTTTAAGTTGATTTGAGAAAATTCATTTAAGAAGGACCAAGAATAAACATAAGGTTTATTCATTAAGATATTGTTGCCACATAAATTATAATAATAATAAATGCATAGTAATACATGGAAGATAATACTCGTCATTAGAGGACTTATCGCCATGGTTCATATATCTATTACTTAATACAGATTATCAATGGTTTTTAAGTTGAGACATTAAGTTTGGAAGTATGGACCAAGTGGGAGAATGTTAGCTCCATTAATTTTACACAATTGATGCCTACAATTATGGAATTGCAGTCTTTCCTTAACTTATGGAACAACTGGAGTAGTTTCCTTAAGTTAAGAAAATCAACTGCAATTACTAAATTTATAATTGGGAGCTACTAAAATGGTCCATCACTTTGATTCGAGTTCTTTGCCTTGATTTGTGGGACATCTAACACATAGCTATTAGAAGCTTGATGGGAGCTTAGCTATATGTTCATATGTTTGGTCCCCAAGCTCATATCTCAATCCCCTTCAGTTTTACACCATCTAGCTGAGATAGCAGAGCTTGGAAGTGCCTTCAGAATTTTTGTATTGTTTTCCTTTTGCTTGGATTGAAGCTGGAGTGCTGAAGAAGAAACAAGTGGACTGTGGGCTGCATCAAAACGTCACCAATGGCTGGAGGTAATTCGTATCCCTGGGCATTAACTTTAAAACGATTCTTTCAGTTATTCCGCATATAGAATCCCTGTTGCTGTTACAATTTGTCCAACAATCAGAGCATAGGTCCGAAATTAGTTTTCTGCAGTGTAATTCCTGTCAGATTTCTCTTCCATATTTTGTCCCTGTGCTGGAGGTTGTTGGATGTTTTGTTGCGGTATTATTGTGCTGAAGTCAAGCATAAACTATAACACATACTACAGTCACGTCCGTTGGCCTTCCTCCGTTGCATAGTCGACCCAAAGATCTGTAATGAGAGCTTGAATTTTCTGTGTTGAGCTGGTAGCGTTTTCTTTACTGTCAGCGTTGAATGTTTGAAATATATTGTATAGTTGATACATTAACGAGAGAGTTGCTTTATCCATCTGTTCCATGGATTGTGTTGAATAGAGCATGACTCTCTGCGTTGATTAATTCTAGTATGTGCATTGTTTCGTAGTTGTAATTCTCGACTTGTTCTATATCCTTTCCAGAACTTATCTGCCATTAATTTCGCTGCTCAACTTCTCAGGTATAGAATAACTCCTTTTTCGCTCTGCTTGGGTGCTCGGCTGGAAAACCATTTTTCTCCTCTAGTAGGTCGTTTCATTATGTTGCGTGCCATTCTACTCAAAATTTCTCTGCCTCCATAGTCTATTCGCTGGGCATTATAATCGACACGCAGGTTGGGAGCATCTTTGTGATTTTTTGAAGGCCGTTTTTTGACGTATGTGCATCGAAGACCGTGCATATGTTTTGATTGCTAAGCATTGAGTCTCCGCTTGATTCTCTGGGCTGTGAGATATATCGTTGTTTCCATAGCAAGATAACTTGATGATGTCACTACTTTCAACTTGTATTGCATTGCATTACCAAAATAATTGAAGTTTTCGGCCAAAGATGATATGGAAACTAGAAGTCACTGAACATGATTTTCAGTAGCACCACGATGAGAACTTTGGACGTTGATTTATGGGGTTAAATCACATGCACAGGAGTTTTGATCTCCATGACCATCTTGTGCAGGACCAAGAACACATTATTCCACTCGATAAAACTTTATGCACCTAATGTTTCTCATGCCTGTGGCTGTGTTAGATGGTTAAGAAAAGTCGAGTGACGTTGATCTCCTGAGCATCCTGTTGCTGGGTTGAGATTTGAGGATTGAGAGCATTAGTGGCCTGTATTATCTGAGAGCATGTAACTCCCTTTTTGGAATATTAGTATTATTTGAAGTTGTTGAGTTTGTGGTGCGTTCGGGTATGCGTTGAACTCCTGTTGCAAACCATTGAGAACCATGTCATGTCTACAATGAATAACAATGTGACAAATATACAGATGTCAAACATGGGAGCGCCAAATCTAGAAGGATGCAGTCACTACAACAACATAAAAAGAGAGAGGGGATAATAGTGCAGTACCAACAATAAATTTTTTACTATTGATGAATTTAGTGCCTAAGAATCTAGCATGGACTAAACATTTGAATGCGCTACAATAATTTTGTTTGTTGTGGCTTCGGTATAAAGGTTCTAAAATTTGAAGTTGGAGGCATTTTTGTGAATCAATTTTCACGTTTCATACACAAGGTAAAGGATTGAGTTGTTGCAGAAGAGCAAGTTGTTATCAATCCTAGCTCTTATTTATTTGGGCACTTCTTTGATTGACTTTGTTGAGAAAATCCACCTTTCATTTCTACGACAGAATAGTAAGTACAATAAACCTCTCGTTCAGTTCTGCATTTTTTAATTGAAGTGTATCAAAATATAGTGAGAAGGTTGCTAGTCTTTATATTCAAAGGTGAGGAAAGAACATCCTAGCATATCTTGAACTTTGTAAAGTGGTTGAATAAAAAAAAGGAAAAGGCCTAAGGGTTCATTGTATACGGGTGCATTTTCGTTGAAACCAACACCCTTCATTTGTTGACCTCGTGTTGTTAATACAATGGTCAGACTTGCTGAAACATTAGATTTGTTGAATACCCTAATTCATTCCATTGTTGATGAGATTGTAGAAATCAACAAAGCTTCTTTTGCTGAAATCAGAACATGTTTACAAAATGCACATGAAAAAATAGAGTTTCTGCAACTTGAATCACAGTTACATAGATGAGCTATAACATCATAAGCATCATGACTCCCATAGCAACAAGTTGATTCAGATCCAATACCCAGTGTAGCAGCATAATTGCATGCAGAAGCAGAAAGTAAGCCTGTACTTTTGAAGCAAATCATCAGACCTTGGGAAGATCTTGTCAACAACAACCACAAAACAAGTCTTGGATATGATAAGGAGGTGTCCTTTCATATTCCAGATTATTCCAAGGCCATTCAATTTCAAAGTGTTGGGTTCCTTCGTGACAATTCACCTTCAAATGTTCTAGATTTTGCTCCTCTTCCACAACAACAACAACAGAATGTTAAATGCCAACATTGTGACATTGTTTTGATCTTCATCCACGTGAGCACTGTCATAAAATCACTCATTATTCAAATAGATACTTCAAAAACAAGCCTCCTGCAAGAACAAAGATTCATCTTGGATGGATCGCTTCTTCCCAATGGGCTTCAAAAGTCAAGAATATATTTCAGTAATATGTTAGAACTTGTTCTAGAGTATTGAACAATCTCGCAGTTGAGTTTTCTCCATCATATCACCTTGTATTTGACAGGGGGGAAGTGATGGTCATCTACAAGCTTTAAAGCCACATCAAGTGAGCTTGAGCCACAACCTTCCATACCAGATTCAGAGTTGTAGCCAGAGACAAAGATGCCCCTGAGCATGCCTTCGGTTGATGGTCATCTTTAAACCATCATAGGTTGAGACCTCCATTTTCAGGTTGAGGTTCTCCCTTTCATGCGGGGTGAGACCTTCCTTTCAAGGTTGAAGGTTTCCCTCTTCAAAACATGAGGAGCACTTCCTTTAGCAAAAGACCTCAGCTTCATGCCAGATTTGGAAGAGTTCCGGGAACTGCACTAAGCGTTCCAGTGTTGGTGGTCATCCTTAAACCACCCCCCTTATACCAACATTTTAGAGAGCACATTTAGCCTAGTGTTGCCATGCATTTTTGCACATTTTGTACTACAACTCTCTTCTTGTACTCATACATTACCCTTCGGATTAGGGGGGGATGTTGGACATCTAATCCTCTGGTGTGGAAGATAAATAGTCAAAGGGAGTCCAAGAGACCTTGGAATATAGAATCCAATGGTCACTCCCATGTATTATAATTGTGTATCATTTGTTAATAGAAAATGCATTCACGCTTTACCTTATTTGGCTATCCACATTCCATGTGCATTTGACAGATGCAGATGTGGTGTCTTCATATCAATTCAGTGTTGTCCTACCAATCCAGGTGGATTTCCGGCTTGGGAGACAACAACATAGAAAAAATTCTTGCCTTATCGGGTGCCTTACAGGTGGCTGAATGGCTAAATGTTGATTTCGTTATGGTTGTTGGTGATTCCCTTTCTACGATTAGATGGATTTAGGATCACAACTCCTTACAAATCCCCTCACTTTTTAACTGGATATAGCGGATTTCGGGCCTAAAGATCCTCTTCTCGGAGATCTCCTTCCAACATGTCTTTCCGGAGAAAAATTCTGAAGCTGATGCACTTTCCAAGCGTTCTCTGTCCCTTCTGCCTAGGCAGATTCATTATGAACTACTTTCTGAGGGGATCTCCCTTTGCGGTTCTTTTGATTTTTGTTAATCTCTTTGCAGGTCCTAGACGTGTTTCTAGGTGCGTCGTCTTGGTAATTTTCCTTTTTTGATCTTCTGCATTATGTCTCATTAAATAGACTCAACTCTTTCAGATCCATGTATATGTTATGTTTCCATATGCGACTACATCTCGACAATTCTATGCCAGACTCTACTCTGCATTTAAGATATTCTCATTAAAAGTATATGCTCTATAATTTGAACAAGATTTTTGACAATGTATAACATTTCCTTTTAATAAAAATGTTACAATTTTTTTTTTTCTCCTGAAAAAAAAAACTTCTCATATTCACTGGTCTTCCCATTTTAATTTGAAAAAGTTACTAACAACTATTCAGAATTTTTAAGTCGTATTTAATTAATAAATTTATCATGATTTAATTATAAACTTGACCTATGATTACTCATTAACTGAATCCATAATTTAACTAACCATTTAAATATTAAATTCAATCGTCAAATTCCATGCCAGATCTCGCACATCTTTCTTTTACTTAATTATCATGTATACTTTTTTACTTATAAGCATTATATCATTTACTACTTTATCGAGAGAGTGGAAATTGTTTCTTTCGTTTTATTTATTTTAAAAATTATAAAAAAAATTAATTAAAAACAGGTTAGAAAATATATTTTTTAAATTTTTAAAGAGTTTTATAAATATTTTTATTATAATTTTTTTGGTTTGTTTTTTAAATTATAAGCAATTTTCTCACAAAATTATAATTTATTGTAGTGTTTAATTTGTAAGTAAAGTTATCTTGGGTGGTTAGGTTATATTGTTGTTTTTTTCACCACCTAAATATTGTTATAATGGCTCAATGCATATGTATATTATTGTATTAGCTTTATACTTGTGTGCTAGCTTTTTATCAAAAACTTTAGTTTATTTACCTTTCTTTTATTATTATATAAGGTAAATGAAATAATTTATTTTTATAATATTTATTTATTTTATAATATTTAAATTCATTTAATTTATTTAAATTATAGTACTTAATTTGTCAAGTAAAGTTATCTGGGTGGTTATAGTGTTATTCTTTTCCAAGCTAAATATTGTTATAATAGCTCAGTGCATATGTATATTATTGTATTAGCTTTATACTTGTGGGCTAGATTTTTACCAACAATCTTACTTTGTTTACCTTTCTTTTATTATTATATAAGGTAAATGAAATAATTTATTTTTATAATATTTATTTATTTTATAATATTTAATTGTAGAGTTGAGGCTTCTGTGATCCATAACAAGTTTGCAAAATCACATGAGAAACCATTTGTCGACGCCTTTCGAACCAATTAGTGTGGTTCATGACAAGTTGAAGAAACAGATCCAGTCTAGCATGTTAAATAGTCTAAGCAGAGACTCCAATGGCTACAAAAGATTAACGGCTAATTCTTGACTCTAGGACCCAGGTTAAATTTTTTGACTCTAGGACCCAGGTTAAATATTTATTTTATTAATTTAATAATAATATTATTATTTATTATTATATTTATGGAACCAAGTTAAAATTAGGTAAAAATAAATTAATGGTTAGTTTTTAAAAATTACTTTTATTTCTTTAAATTATTACTTTTTTATATATATATATATATATCTATATATATATATATATATATATATTAATTCAAATAATAATAATCTATTGATAAGAAAAGGTTAATTTTTTTTTTTTTAAATAAATAAATAAATAAATACCAGGTTACTATAAAAAATTAATTTAATTGTTAATTAAATTATTCTTTAATTATTATTATTATTTACTATTTTATTATATGGAACTAAGTTGAGTTAGGTACAAATAAACAAATTAATGGTTAGTAATTTGTTTAAATTATTAATTATATATGTATATATATATTTTAATTAAAAATAATATAAAAGTATAAATAAATACTATACATTTAATTAAAATAATATGTATAAATTGACCAATGGCTAATAAAAGGACCAAAGTCAAAATTAGTTATATAGGGTGAAATATATATATATATATATATATATATATATATATATATATATATATAAATTATAATTAGTATTAATAGTTAGTTATTATTTAATAATTATAAGCTATTTAGTAATCAAAAGGAAAGTAGGACCTCCCCTGATAATATAAGACTAAATTATATTTATAAAAATATAAATTAATGAAATGTTAAGATGAAAGTTTAAAAATAAATAAATAAAAAATAAAAAAAAATAAAAAAATAAAAATAAAAATAAAAAAAAGATAAATAAAATAATAATAAATAAATAAATAAATAAATAAATAAAAAATAAAAAAGGCCAGAAAAAACGACTAAGAAGAGATAGCTGGGATCCAACACCTACTGATTTTCTAGCCATCATCTCTATTGAGATTGTTCGGCCTCTTTTCAATCTCAAGAGCTTCCCTAAGCTTCCGATGATGGAAGCGTGAAACCTTAGCAATAACACTAGCCTCCTCAATGCAAACATGATGATTGGAATTTTCCACATGTTCAGCTAAAGCGGAAGACTTAGCTCTTTTATGCTTAAGGTCAGCTGCATGCTCACTGATCCTTTGATTAATGGAGCGACGAGTCTCACCAATATAGGGGGTCCCGCAAGAGCAGGGGATAATATAAACCCCTTTCATATCTTTGGGGTCAATAGGATCCTTTACTAATCTGAGGGACGAACGAATGGTGTTAAGGGGCCTAAAGGTCATAGGGACACTATGAGTCTTGAGAATCCTTGCAATCTTATCAGTGGTCCCCTGAACATACGGAAGATGGACACCTGGAATCCGTTCCTTCGGTTCCCTTTTAGTCAGAGAATTCCTAGCGGCTTTAAGGAAAGCCTTCTGACCCAAGTATCTACTATAACCATTCTCAACAAAGACATCAAGGAGATGGGATTTTTCTTTCTCAAAACTCTTCTTATCTGAGATCCTCAGGGCTCGAGTAGCAAGGGTATTGAGAACACCCATCTTTTGAGCCGGGAAATGGTGAGAATAGGCATGAAGATACTGCTCTGTATGCGTTTTCTTCCGAAAAACTTGGTGGGCGAGGGAACCGTCACTATTCTTAGAAATGAGAATATCAAGGAATGGGAGGCACCCATCAACTTCCTGCTCCTTAGTGAACTTAATGGCCGAGGATTGATTGTTGAGATGCTCGAAGAAAAGATCTAATTCCTCTTGGCCATGAGACCAAATGACATTGGTGTCATCCACATACCTTCTCCAGAGCTTCGGCAAGAGCCGGGAAGAATTTAGAGCCCTGGACTCAAAATCTTCCATAAAAAGATTAGCAGCAACAGGGGAAAGGGGTGAGCCCATGGCGACCCCACAGGTTTGCTCGAAGAACTCTCCCTCAAAACTAAAAAAGGTGGAAGTGAGGCAGATCTCCACTAACCTGGCAGTGTCAGGGTCAGTTAGGCGATTGATCACCTCCATGGCCTCCTTAATAGGAATGCAAGTGAACAGGGAAACTACATCAAAGCTAACAAGAATGTCCCCAAGGTCAAGCTTAATGTCCTTGAGTTCATTAATAAAGGAAGCAGAGTCTTTAACGAAGGACTCCGTACGACCAACTAAGGGCTTAAGCTTTAACGCAAGAAACTTAGCAAGAAGGTAGGTAGGACCTCCAATGGTGTTGACAATGGGCCTTAAGGGAGCTCCTTCCATAAATATAATAATAAATAATAATATTATTATTAAATTAATAAAATAAATATTTAACGTGGGTCCTGGAGTCAAAAAATTTAACCTGGGTCCTAGAGTCAAGAATTAGCCGTTAATCTTTTGTAGCCGTTGGAGTCTCTGCTTAGACTATTTAACATGCTAGACTGCATCTGTTTCTTCAACTTGTCCTGATGATGAACCACACTAGTTGGTTCGAAACGCGTCGACAAATGGTTTCTCACGTGATTTTCGCCAAAAAATCTCTCGCAAACTTATAATATTTAAATTAAATTAATTTAATTATTTAAATAATTTATGATTGAAGTATTATTATAGAGTTTTGACTTCCTTACATCAAATATCATGGGTAAATACCATAAGGATGTAAACCTTCAGCTATTAATTACAAATTCATTTATCAATAAATAAATCAAGGATATAATTACTCTATTATCAAGTCAAAATTAAATCAATAATTTTATTTTAAACTTGTTTTGAGATAAAAGTTGATCTATTTTCAATACTTTTTTAAACTAGGTTTCTTCATTTTAAATAAAATATTAATTTAATTTATAGTAAAAAATTGAAATCTATGAGAGTAAAGATGAGAAAAGATTTTTTTAAAGTACTTTTAAAAAATGTAATTTTACCATTAATTAAATAAATAATTTAACAATAATATACTAATTACTTTAATACTATTTCAAGAGTAACTAATTGAATAATTTTATTTTAATTAACTTAATATGGATTTAATTAATTGAATATTTTGTACATTATTTAAAAGGGAGCACATACATATTATTTTCTCAATGAATATAATCCTATGATCTATTTGGTAAATAGTAAACTATTATTTTAAAACAAAATCAAAATACTCTGTAACATGAGAGATGAAATCAAACTAATAAGAATTATATATAGTGTTAAAAATGGATATTATATGTGTTGTGCTCCACTAAAGTAACTATTGAAGATTGTAAATAGACATATGAAGTTGAGAAAGTAATTAATGCGAGGTTTTCATTCAATGTTCTTTATTTTTATAAAGAAGTGTTATTTTTAAATTTTAAGTATATGTTTTTTTGTATTTTTACATAAAGGTAAGTATTCACACAGGATTTGAACCAGTGACCTAGCGCAAGAAGTGTCTTAACAGTGCACTCATTCACCATCAATCCAAAGCCCCATGGGCATATCTTTACGTGATTTCCATAAAAAATTAAAAATTAAAAATAACATAATTTTATATCAATTTTAAAATAAAATAATTAAATGAAAAAATAATTTTATAATTTGATTTTTGAGTACAAGAAAAATGTATAATTCTTAAACTTTTAACTAATTTATTTCAATATCAAGTAACTATATATATATATATAGACAAGAATAAAATAAAATAAAAATTATCAAATACTTATTTAATTTCTAATATAAAATTAATCTGTGGCATTTAAAAAGTATTAGCAACTATTCCTCGAAATTAATGTGGATCAAAATAAAATATTTTAATATAAAGAATTAAGTAACATTAATATGTGTTTAAAAATATATTAATTATTATTATTATTATTAATATATATATATATATATATATATATATATATATATATATATATATATAATTGAAATATTTCAATGTCACCTATGTATATATTAAATATGGCTATTTTTTTTTTTTTAATGTATATATTATATAAAGTAATTGAAAAACAAGTCCTTATAGTTACAATGTTTCAAGTATATTTTGACTCGTTTTAGATGTAAAATGTATAAGAATAACTTACCTTGGAAATTATATTGAAGATGGACAACTAAGTTCAGAATTACAACTCTGCACCCAACCATAGACAAGTTGGAGCCAAGCTACTTACAGTTGTAAGCCCCGACACAAATTTCAGGGACTAAGGTGGTATTTCTCAAGGGAATACAAACCAACTTCCCGCTAAAATAGGGACTCTAGAGATCCTCTTACCTCCACCCTTTAGCTACTCAACAATTAACCAATGCATAAGGAATATAGAGGCCAAATGCCTCCACCCTCCAACTATCCAATAGAACACACACACACACACACACTCCAGAGAGTGAAGAGGCTTCACCTCCACCTTGGTAGCATGAAATGCAGTGGTTCCACCTAATGAAGGGGATTTAAAACCCACTGCTAATTAGATAAACAAACAATGGAGACTCCATAATTTCCTTTACTATGATTCCAAGGGCTAAATATCTACCCCAGGCTATCAAGGGACACTAGAGAACTCCAACTCCACCCTCCAGCCCCATGAGGTATCTTGATATTTACCCTCACCTAAAGGAGAATTCATCCCATACTCTCATTTCTCAACTGAAGGTATGATATCCTTTTGAGAGTCGTGCAAGAATCCATTGCCTTCCACTCTGTTGTAAGTTTCAATGTCTTTCTAATTAGGAATTCTCCATGCCTCTACTATCCATGATGAGCACTAGTTATCTTTCCCTAATGCACAGGGGAAGTTTTTCACAATTATTGTTTCCAAAAATCCCACACATTCTCCTTTGTTCACACCTACTACAAGTCCCTACTCAAGAATCCTAAAATACATGGGTGTGTTCTCCCTCTCTCCTATTCTCCTAAATTCCTCTTTCCCTTGCAATGCGCATATCCATTCTTCTCAATGTCTAACTCCCACTTTTCCCAGGTCAACCCTTGGTGTTTTTCCAACTGCACACACATAAGTGATGTTCATTAAATCTTTGTCCTTTTTTGTTGGTTGCAATTCCCAAATCCAGTGTAGGTTTTGTCCCTTTTTTGTAGTCCATAAATTCCTAATAGCAATCACATTCAACACACCATTCTAGTGCATTTAAATCTGAACAACCAACCTTCAATAGCTATCCACTCTATTCAATTTCTTCCTCGAGCAAGTAAGTTGAATATCCCGAGAAATTGACCTCCCTCTATCTCTTTGTAATTTTTGTCCCTTACTCAACCCATTTTAATTTTCAAAATTAAAATACATGAGGTAATTTAAATGGCAATACGAAGCCAATTATGGGTTGGGTTATTACATTCTCGAACATATTCAAGCATCCTTCTAAGCCATATTGCTTCATAGGTAGCATTACTTAATGCTTTATACTCAAATTTAGTTGATGACAAGGAAACAATTGTTTTTTTCTTGTTGCTCCATGATATTGCTCCTAAACCTATATTGAATACATGTCCAGTGGTAGATTTCTTGTCATCTAGATTTCTAACCTAGTCATAATTATAATAACTTGCCAACTCTACATCAAATTCATCAGTATACATAATATCAATTTTAAGTATTCCTTTCACATATCGAAATACTTTGTTTTTTTCTTTCTAGTGGCTTTAACAATGCTTACCCATGAACTGACTAAGTATGCTAACATCATATGCTATATTTGTCCTCGTAGTGGTGTGGTAGTTCAGACTTCCCACTAGTTGATGATACAAGGTTCCATTCACCTCTTTAGTTCCATCATCATTGTACAATTTATCATTTTGTTCTAAAGGAGTAGATACTGCCCTGCATTCAGTCATATTGAACCTTTTAAGGATTTCCCTTATATATTTGCTTTTTGTGAATAGTGTGTTACCATATTCCCTCCAAACATCAAGACCTAAACAGTAATGCAATTCATCAAGATCCTTCATCTCAAATTCTTGTTATAATTGAATTTTAATTACTTCAATCAACTTGGATGCATTCCTCGTTATGATAAGATCATCAACATATATAGACATCAAAACAACATTCCCATATTCATCTTTCTTTATGTATAAGTTATGATCACTTTTGCTTCACATAAAACCTTTCTCATAAAAGAAAGAATCAGTTTTCACATACCAAGATCTTGGCGCTTGTTTCAAAACATATAAATATTTCTTTAACCTATAGGTTATATGCACTTGTCCCTTTTTCACAAACCGTTTATGCTAAACCAAATAAACACCTTTTAACTTAACATTCAAAAAGGCATATTTGACATCTAACTGATGCATTTTTAAATTATGTTTTGAAGCTAATGAAATCATGATTGTAATTGTGTTCAACTTAGCTACAAGTGCAAAAGTATTTTCATAATCAATTCCCTGTTTTTCTGAATAACCTTTTACAACCAATCTATCTTTATACTTATCAATACTTCCATCAACATTAAACTTTAATTTATACAACTATTTGCATCCTTTGGGAAATTTATTTTTAGGCAATTATGTTAATTCCCATGTGCCATTATTCATTATAGAGCTATATTCTTCATTCATTACATCTCTCCATTGTTTATACTGTTTAGCTTCTTCATTACTTGAAGGCTCTACAACATTCATTACATGAAAAATCAATGCATAATATTTATACCTTATAGGTGTCTGAATTTGATGTAATGATAGTTTGGTAATTTAATCGTGAGTAAAATCCTTATCATTAAATTGTCAACCCGGGGTTTTTGAACTAATGAGGTATAAGTGTACTATATGTACTGGGTTATTATTTCTCAGAATAGATTCATCTAATGCAAGAAAATTGAAACTAATTACAAAGAGATTAACGAAAGCAAATGAAAAGAAAGTGCACACGTTCTCTCTCAAGCATTTTCTCTCTCAAAGACTAGCACTACGAAAACGAACAATTCTAATCTAAGATATGAAATGAAAAATTAATTTAATCTAGTACTCTATGAGATTACTAATGTGCCAATCCAATCCAAACATAAGGAAATTAAATCAATCTTAAGAAGACAACATTAATGAAATAAACATAAAAATATATAATCAAAATAACATAAAAAAAAACTAAACTAAACTTTCATAAATGAAATAAAATAAATATTTACAACAAAAGAAAGAGGTGTGCAATATTCAGTTGATGTGGGCCCTCCACTCCTCAGCAAGAACATCGAATGATTATCGAATCTTGGAGATTAAATCAACAACATGTATTCCATAAAATTAAGTTGGAGAAAGTTCCAAAGATATTACAAATAATTAAACTCTCTTCATCTCCATCCTCTCTTTGCAAATTACATTAATCATTTCTTCTATATTATTCTCTATTCTATAGTATCTCATATCTTGGATGGAATGCCTTTGAATGAAGGATGTACTCCTATTTATATAAAAACTTTAAGATAAATAATCAATAAATGTAGATCCACAAATCTCTCCTAGATCCACAATTATCTCTTGTGGTTACAACCAATTACCTAAAAATATGAGATACAAATCCTCTCACACATATTTAGGAGACACATATAAAAAAAACTATGATTCTTCTCCTTTGAACATGCTTAGTCAATGATCCAAATATTCTACAAATATTCCACAAATATTCATGAGTTGAAATTGAAATTCGAATTTGTGGTTGAGTGGCCAAATAAGACTCTTCTAGTATCTTCAAATAGGCCTACAACATCATAAAACTCATCCCACATTTTGATATATATGAAAACATTCTAATTTCCTAATATTTAATCATAAATTCTCTTAAAATACTTAAAATAAATGACTTGTAAAATAATAATGATAAACCCATATGATCATATAAATGGTATTAATGTAGGGTTATGGAGTTTCAAAATATGGTAAAGAGCTACGAAATCTGGTAAAATGATAGAAATGAGGGTGAAAGGGAATGACATTTTGGAGGCCCAAAATTTGTCCCCAATTGAATATGTTGCATGTCCTCATGCAACTTTGGATTGATTCATTTAATCATAACTTGTTCTTATTGAAATGTTTTGCTTCTATATGAACTTTGGCTTTGTATTTATTCTCTTTTAACTTTGCATAATCTCATCATTTGATAACTTTATTCTCTTTGTAAAGTTTTCTTTGAAAGACATTTGATTGCAACATATTTTTTATGGTTGGTTCTTCTGTGTCAACAAAAAATTTATGAGTATTGGTTCTTGTGTAACAATATTTTTCTTATTTTTGTTGCATCAAAATACTTGAACGAATTTAGAATTCCTTTTTAAGGCCCCATAGTGGTTGCCAGCCATTAATGTGCTTATCAATTGATCATTGCAAAACATATAAACTTTTGGAATCAAAATCTAATAATAGTTGGTTAATAAAGATATGTTGGTCAACAACGTATGATGAATATGTAACATGGAGAGAAAAAAGTAATGGATATTCCCCCTCCCCATAACTAAAGATATTTTCAATTTTTGGAAAATGAGAAAGGGAATATAAATGTGGTGAGAGATTTTCCAAAATCACAATTTCAGCATTTAGGGAACTACATGATTAAAGATTAGAAACAAACATACCTTCACCTACCTGAAAAGTGGACAATTTATGTATATGAAAGTGTGGTTGTTGTTGCTGGATCTAGGAATGTGAACTGAAAAAAAATATGATTTTCATCTTCTTTCTATTGGTTGTACGAATATAGGATGAATTTGATCTGAAATTGGAATCTTTATTGCTAGGACAATGCTACTGTTGTTGAACTCCGGAGTTGAGTCCTGATTTATTAGAACATTGTTGCAAGCTGCTGAAATCATATAATATTCATTCATTCCCACTCAACGACATAATTCTTGATGAGGCTAATCAATAGGTAAACTATATGGGTCACAATGCCACTCTCTGGCTTATTAAATTGACTTTTCTCACATTTATTTACATATTTTGTTATATTTTTCTTAGTGAGAAGAGTAGAGGTGAGTTACTATTTCATGTGGCCTAATGTGTGCTAAATGCAAGAATTGGAGCAGTTTTGGGTTGACTTAAGTGAAATAATTCGGTGTAGGCAAGCAAGAGATATTTTAGGAGTTTGTCTCCGTCCTTAACTCCTCAAATCATTCGAATATTCCTCCACTCTATCTCATCAACTCGGTGTCACTCACAGTCAAACAAACCAAGTTCATTGGCAGCCAAGTCATTGACAATCAAGGAAGAGTTATTCTTTTATTAGGGAGTCAAGTATACCTATTTTCTAGGGATTTGTTGGTAGCTCCAGTTTTGTATAAATAAGAGAGCCAAGGGACTCATTAGGATTCAATTTTTTTTGTAGCCAAGAGGCCATTTTGAGCTGAAATATTTTGATTGTTATTGTTATGATGTACTTGACATTTTTATGATAATGAGAAATTATGTTTTGATCCAGTACTAAGTTGACTTAGAGGGCCAAAGAAATTGGGTTGGGGCCCAACCCTAGCAAAAACAATTCCTATTTTGTAGCTATATTCTTAGCTTAGAATGATAGTTAGCTGCTAAAGTTTATTTATTTATTTAATTTATTTTTTTTTAGCTTGGCAGGTTATTTGAATTGTTGCTTAACCTTGTTTCCATTAGTTTAAAGAGGTAGATTAGTATTGCAGTTTAGTGGAGAAAATTATACCAGAAAATCTTGTGGTAGTGGCCCCTATCTCATCTTCGTCATGGGATCATGATTAGAGAACACTACTCTTATAGCCCCAAAAACAGAGTTTCTCTTTTATTTATTGCATAGATTGAGTTTCATTCTTAGCTAGATAATTTTTTATGATTTCTTAGAAGCATCTGTAGTTGTTATCTTGTTTCTTAAGGTTTATGTAGTTTAAAAGGAAATCCATTTCATAGAGCTAGTCCTTAACATTAGATAGATCAACTTTCTCAAATTCAACTCATATTTTCTATGGGGACATGTAGTGATTTATCAATGAAAAGAGAAATAGGTTTTGTTGTAGGGATTGTTTATCTGCAGGAAAGGACTACTCCAACCAACTTTACCTAGGTCTTCTCCACCTTCTATTGAGGTATACCAGCCAATAATATGAACCTTGTTTTCTAGCCACTGTGAGCAAGCTACCTTAGGCAAATCTGACTTCCTTGGGGTGATGGGCTTGGTCTTGGGCATTTTTCACCTTCCCTACACCTTCTACAACTTTCGTGCACCCCTCCAACACCTCATATCACTATCCTTACCCTTCAAAACCTCTCAGCTAACCTCCTATAGCAGTTCAGGACATCCTGCAGCAGATCAAGACATCTTGTAGTAGTTTCCTATAGCAAACCTATAGCAGTTTGTTTTGACCCGAAATGATAGGATAACCTAGTATATGAGTAGGTTAGCCCCTTAGCTTGGACTGCATGACTAGAAGTGCCACCTAGACCAACTTTCCCATTCATTTCCCTCCTTCAAGATTAGATAACATTAGCTTTTATATTTCTGAAGTTAGAAATTTAGACTTTTTTCGCAAATGTGAATGAAATAGTTAATGCATGCATGTTTGAATTATGAGATGATAGAGTAGCTTTCTATTTTCAAGCAGTCCTTATAGCTAGATGATCAATTGCAAGATTAGCTTAATTCATTTTTGCAAGTAATTTGTGTCATTTCATAGCTAGATGATTTATGACATTTCATAGCATTTACCATTTGACAGCTTTCATTTCCTATTAAGACAAGAATTTACTTTCCCTACACTAGAACTAGATTTACATTCACTATCAATAGTTAGACTCCCTTTAGTTCAATAAAGGACTAGCATGGAATCATAATGGTTAAGTGCCCCAGTTGAGAAATGACATGATTAGAATGAATCATTTGTCGTGTATATAGCACTGCCACCTCCAAGTTTGTACGAAACCCCGGGTTGATAAAGTAAATTTGGTAGCCCTAGGAGTTGCAACATTATTGTTGCAATACCGAGGCTCATCACTTTTTGGTGTTTTTGTCGGGTAGGTGTCTAGGTAGATGTAATTTCCGTTTTTCTTTCTAATTTGCATTTAGTAGGTAGACCTTATTCTGCTTTCCTTTCCGTTTTACAATTAATTCTGAAAAACACATAAAAAGAAAAATATGCTTTCATGCCTCTTAGTAGTAGAGAAAATTTAGGGAAATTCTTGCCAAATACCCCCACACTGTCAAACAATCAACCTTCCCTCTTCTTCAGTTACTGTTAGTTTCCCTCTTTGACTACAAGGGAGTTAGAGGACACATTAGCTGAACAACTAAAGATCTTTGAAGAGGCTATTAGGGAAGAAGAAGAAGAAACCATTCCACACACTTACACCATGGCTGAAAACAAAAATGAGATTGAAAACATAAATGAGGGTGTTTTTCCCATTAGAAAGACTAATGGAGATGTTAGGATGAAAAACATAAGCCCCTATGCCCTCCTCACTTACATGTTTTAACCTCAGAGGACCCTGATACATTTTTGTTTGAGTTTTATGTCATCTACAAAACTTGTGATTATACCTCTGATGACCAAAAGTTGAAGTTGTTTCCATCCACCCTTAAGGATGCAGCCTTGCGTTGGTTCATGGGTTTTCCTGGGGACAACATCACCACCTGCGCTCAAACGAAGCAAGCCTTCAAAAATAAGTACAGGGACTATTGTAGGTCCAAAGACACTAAAGAGGAAATCTTTAGAATGACTTTGGGACATGATGAATCCTTGGAAGATTATGAGGAAAGGTCCCAACTCAGTTACAAAAGGGTCAAATGCACCCTTCATCCTGAATCACTCAAGTTAGTCCTTCTTAGAGGAATCATCGAGAAGATTCTGGAAACCCTAAACATATTGTCTCAAGGGGACATTTACCCACTATCTTATGATGATATCAAGATGGTTTTCAAAAGCAATTCTAAGGCTGCCAGAAAGAAGGGTAGGGATAGTCAAGCTTTGACCAATTCCTCTTCCTCCAACACAACTATCAAGAGTGAAATTGAAAACACATTGGAATACTTTTAAAAGTGAAATGTTGCACACCTTTTCTTTGCAAATGGACACCATCCAGATCAAGAGGAAGCATGAGGAAGCAAAGAGAGCCTTAACTATCTTTCACCCTAGATGCACTAGAAGACACATCAGAGATGAATATCCATTAAATGCTATAGATGTCTGATTAGTTTGTGAGGAAATCCATTCCACATATAAGTACCCTTGTTTACATGAATTTAAAGTTGTATACGAAGGGGTTGAAGGTGGTGTTGAATGACTCAGTTATATCAATCAAAGGAGGCCTCATGGACCTCAATCATACCAATAGAGCATGCAAGGGGCATCCTATTCCTATTACAATCCCAACCAGAATGAATCCCTTCCCCCTTGGTGTTCTCCTACTCATCCTTCATGGTCCACACCTTCTCCTTGGTCTTATGCACCCTAATTCCCTTCCCAACCTACCAATCAGTTGTTTCAACCATATGCTCCCCCACATCCTCAGTGGAATACCCCATCACAAGGTTGGAGGCCTCCATTCAACAAACCTCTAGTGTTACTGCCTCCACTTCAATCTCAACCACAACTCCTTCATCTTGCTCCACCTAAGCAACTTCATATGCTTGCTCAACCAAATCCAAACCCGAACAACAAATAGACATAGCAGGTCTATAGTGGAGAGACATCATACCCTTCCTATGCTATGGGAATTCAATGAATCAACCTCAGGTCTGGAAGAGTGCTTCCAAATAACCAACCTCCATTTCTGCTTGAGGAGCTTGAAGAGGAAAAGGAAGAGAGTGTTACTAAAGACAAGCCACCTCCTTTTCCTGAAGGATTGATCCATCCTAGTCAGTACACCCCAGAAGAGACTGAACTTCTGGGAGAATTGAAAAACTTGTGTGTTAAAATTCCACTCCTCGAAGACATCAAGGATGTCCCCATCTACAACAAGCTAATCAAGTATAAATTCTTCAAACATCATGGGAGGAGAAATAAAGACACCCCTACCATTAATGTCATTGGATAATTGTCTGACATAATGCCGGGGAGAGTGATTTTCCCAAAGTATCTAGACCCTGGAAGTCATGTGGTAGATGTGCACATTGATGGCATCATTGTCCCCCAAACCTTGATTGATCTTGGGGCTACCATCCATTTGATGACTAAGGATACCATGCTCAAACTAAATCTCCAAGGGTCCTTAAGAAAGACCACAACAATATTGCAACTTGCAGACAGTTCCACAGTAGCTCTTGAGGGAGTTGTTGAGGATTTGATGGTCTCTATTGATTCATGGGAGTACCTTGCTGAATTCTTAGTTCTCCAGCCCAAGACCAAACTCAACCGTTATCCTCTCATCCTTGTAAGGCCATGGCTATCCACTGTTGATGCTTACATAAGTTGCAGAGCTAGGAAAATGACCATTAAGAATGAGCATTTTTCCAAACAGTTGGTCTTGTACCCTCCTGCTCAACCATCCCTAGAGCATGACTTACCCTTATGGTTGGAAGAGGAGGAGGAAGATGAATTATACCATACCACATCCTACCCAATATATACCCTAGATGTTGTTATAGGAGGGGGAAAACCTAATGAAGTTAACCTCATTGATCAAATCCTCCAGAACCACCCCCCTAGCACCATGCCTCTTAATGAGCTGGTAAAGAAATATGAAGATAACCCTTGGACTGATTTTTTCCTAGTTGACTCAAGTCCTACTCATATCAAAATGGTAGAATTTGTTCCATATAAAATATTGAAAATCAACCCCTCTCTTAGCACATCAAGAAGAGAAGTTGTGCAACATGCTGAGAGAGAACTTGTATGCTTTTGCCCGAATCTATAAGGAAATGAACAGAGTGCATCCTTCGGTGTGTACTCACCACATATACATTAAGGATGGATTCAAACCAGTGCGCCAACCTCAGAGGATAATGAACCCAACACTCAAAAACATATTCAAAGAAGAATTACAGAAGTTGTTGGATGTAGGGATCATTATCCCATCTTAGATAGTGAGTGGGTGTCCCCTCTAGTTTTGGTCCCAAAGAAGAATGGAAAGTGGAGGATCTATGTGGATTACATAGAGCTAAACAAAGCCACTAAGAAAGACCATTTTCCTCTACCTTTCATTGATCAAGTCTTGGATGGTCTTGCAGGGAATAATTTCTTCTCTTTACTAGATGGATTCAGTAGTTATAATCAAATCCAGATTAGCCAGAGGACCAAGATAAAACCACATTCAATTGTCCTTGGGGTTCCTTTTCTTATAGGGTCCTTCCTTTTGGATTATGTAATGCCCCTGCCACTTTTCAAAGGGAAGTTTTGAGCATCTTTGCTGAGCTAGTCCATGACTCTATAGAAATCTATATGGATGATTTCACTCCCTATGGGTGTGATTTCCTGAAGGATCTCTCTAACTTGGGGAAATTATTAAATAAGTGCATTGAAATGAACCTATCACTTAGTCCCGAGAAGTATGAATTCTTGATGAATGTAGGGACTGTTTTGGCTCACTCAATATCCGAGGAAGGACTACAAGTGGACCCAAATAAAATGCCATCATAAAAAGGGTCCCTAATCCTCAAAAGCAGAGGGATGTCAGGAGTTTCTTGGGCCTTGCTGGATATTATAGGAGATTTATCAAAGACTTCAACAAAGTAGCCTCACCATTGTTTGGACTGCTGGCCAAGGACTCTCAATTGTGTTGGTCAAAAAGTTGCCAAGAGGCCCTAGAAATCTTGAAGGACAAGTTGACTACTATACCCATACTCAGAGGCAGAAATTGGGCTCTTCCTTTCCACATCCATGTTGATGCATATAAAAATGCTATAAGAGCATCTCTAGGCCAGATAGATGACAAGTTGACTTATGCCATTTACTTCATTAGCAAAATTATGTCCAAGGCTAAATTGAACTACACTGTGACCAAAAAGGAACTCTTAGTTGTTGTCCACTCCTTGAACAAATTCAGATAGTACATCATTGGTTATCAAACCTTTATTCATACTAACCATGTTGCTATCAAATACTTAATGAAAAAACTTGATGTGAATGCTATAATTATTAGATGGTTTCTTTTATTGCAAAAGTTATATTTAACTATCATTGATAAGAGTGGTAGAGAAAATGCAGTTGCAGATTTTTTCTCTAGACTTTCTTTGCTTGCAGGTGAGGAAGGAATGGTTGATGATCAGTTGCTAGATGATAATTTATTTTCTATTTCTGTTCTCTCTCCATTTTTTGTTGACATAGCCAACTAACTCGTTTTTGCAAAGTTCCTTCCAAATCTGTCATCTAAGGAGAAGAGTAGAATTGTAAGGAAGAGAACTCCATTCACTTGGATTGGTGTAATCTCTTCAAGTCGGGCCTAGATAAAATTTTTAGGAGGTGTGTTAGGGAGGAGGAAGTCTTTGACATCCTTCTAGCCTATCATGATGGGCCTTGTGGAGGTCACTTTACAACCAAGAGGGCAACTTTCAAGGCACTGCAAGCTAGCTACTGTTGGCCCACTCTCCACTAAGATGTAAAAAGATACACCGGCCAATGTGATCAGTGCTAGAGGATGGGGAAACCTACTACCAAGGATGAAAATCCCTTGCAACCTTAGGTGACTCTAGAGCCATTTCAAAAGTGGGGCATGGATTTCATTGGGCCCATTGATCCACCATCAGGGCAGAAAAAGTACATAATTGTATGTACTGATTATTTGACAAAGTAGGTTGATACCAAGGCTATCAAGGTAGCAACAAAGGAGAAAGTGGTTGAATTCTTAAGGGAGAATGTATTCTATAAGTTTGGGTACCCTAGAGAACTAGTCATCGATCAGGGAGCTCAATTCACATCACATCTGATCGAAAATTTGTTGAGGCGGCATGGGATAAAACACAGGAAGTCAACTGCCTATCATCCTCAGGCCAATGGACAAGTAGAGGTCATGAATAGAGCATTGGAAGGTATCCTCACAAAGGTTGTGAGCAACAACATAAAAGATTAGGCTGATAGACTAGTGGATGCCACGTGGGCCTATAATATAACCTCGAAGAGAACCAATGGCTTCACCCCTTATGACTTGGTTTATGGAAAGAAGGTTTTGCTCTCCATTGAGTTTGAGTACAACACCTTGAGAATGGAAACATAGTTAGATCTGGATGTTATAAAGGCACGATAGGAGAGGCTTCTCCAGCTGAATGGTCTGGATGAATTCAGGATGTAGGCCCTCCTACACACTGAAGCTATCCAAGTATAGAGCAAGGTTTGGCATGACAAGAACATCAAGGACAAGGGTTTTCAAGAAGGGGATTGTGCTCTGCTATATGACTCTAGGTTCAAGGACTTCAAAGGAAGATTGATGACAAGGTGGTTAGATCCATACCTAATAAAGAAGTTCCATGACAATGGGGTTGTTCAAATCAGGACCATTGATGAGGAAGGTATTCCCTCGCTTGTCAATGGATATAGATTGAAATATTACAAAAGACCACTATCCAGGGAGGAGTTCCTCAACACCATTAGTAAGGAGGTAAATTTCATTGGAAGTGTCCTAGCTTCCAAGTCACACAATTCTTGAAAAATATTTTACTTGTGAAAAAAAACAATAAGGGACCTGGATGAAAACATCTATCAGGCATCTGAGGCCATTTCATGGGTTGAAAACCTCCTTGAGGTAGCCCAAGAGTGAAAAAGCAAAAATAAAAAGATCCATGGGTGAAAACCTCCCTTGAGGCACCTAGGTCAAGCAAGCAGGTTGAAAACCTCTGTTGAGGCACCTAGGGTAGGAAAGAAAATTGAAAACCTCTTATGGGGTAGCTTGTGTGTCTTTAAAAAGAAACAATTACCATGGAAGTGAACTCAAACATGTCCACTAATAAATTCTGTGATTTTGCAGGTTTTTGAAGGGAGTAAAAGATGAAGAGCTACAAGGAAAGCATGCCAAGTTTCATTCAATTTCTCCCTCCATCAACTCCATCTCATACATGCCAACCATGTCCCTACCACTCATATCCATTTTCAGGCATCAAAAATCAATTTTGTTTTCATTTTCTATATTTCTACATGATGTCCTATAGCTGCTATAGGAAGATCCTGTAGCACTATAGGATTGTTGAATTGACACATAGACAAAGGTTTCCTACATGTGATTTATGCCAAAACTCTTCTTATAAGCACTACAGGATGTCGTGAAATGCTATAAGAAAGTAGACCCATTAAGAAAGTCATCATGTATTCCTATTATATGTTGATGAGGTGCCTCTCATTTCATCAAACCACTCACTCATCATCCATTTATCCCTAGTCCAAGCCACCATATCGATACCTAGATTTGTCTCATTCACGGGAAAACACAGGAAAATGTCCAAATTTTTAATGAAAAAGCCAGAGGACATGTCCTCCCATGACGCAACCATTCACTACTGCATAAGATCCCTTCCATCATTCTCCAACCCCTACATCGCTACCCAGCCTCCCTCTGAGAAAAATCATTGAAAAAAGAAAGAAAACAGAAGCTACTAGATTTCCTGTAGCAGTTACAGGACCTCTTGTAGCATCCTGTGCCATCACTACAACCAGCGTGAGCCTAAATTTTTCTTCCCATCTAGAGAAAAGAGGAGTACCATCATCTATGAATACCTTGTTTCTCCTAGCCAAATATCCACGGCAGCAGTAGCAGCAAAGATGTTTCAAGCACCTACACACATAAAACAACAAAGAGTTAGTTATACAAGCAGGAAGAAATACATAGGAAGAAAGAAAAGGAACACTTCCCCGAGAAGTAGCACAAAAGGCCAATCCTCCAACATGCATCAATCAACAAAAGGTAGGCACAGGTATGGAAACTTACCTAGATCTTCCCTAAGTACGATATAATGGAAAATGTATAAATGTCGAAGAAAGTTCTTTTTATAAGATGGAGGTGGCCAGTTAACTTGGCCACCCTCAGATCGTGATAAAGAAGTGAACTCCTAGTCACCATGCCATGTCAGAGTGTCACATTAATGGAAATCAGTTAAAAAGGTGGTCAAATTAGTTAGGGCGAGTGGGTGATGATTACGAGGAGAAAGTGAATGATCACCAACAGTGTGCCAATGGTTCCAATTAGGAAATCCCATACCAGTGCCAGCCAGCACAACGCTCTGAGCCTCGACAATAAATAGCATAACCCCTAAACTTTCATGCACTTTTTTCTCATTTCGAGATCAAAGAGATAGGGACAAGCTCGGAAAGCCATAAAAAATTTGAACCCTACTCTGGCCATCCTATAGGAGACAACTACAGGAAACAACTACATGAATCTTAGAAGCCTACAGGAAGTTACAGGAAGCATTGGAATTCCATAAGAAGTCTGCAAGGGGGTGCCTAGGGTCAGCTTGGTCATAAATTGGCATAATCCTAATCATTAAAGTGAAAAGTAAATGGCCCGTCTCTCCTTTGTCCATGCTTTGATAATTGATAAACTTTGCACTCCTTTAGTAATTACAATCAACTTGGGAATTGGATAGAGTTTGGGGCTATATAGGACAAATTTTGTGGTTATAAGGAATTGTATAAATTATAGTCATCCACTAATAAGGTTAAGCTCTCAGCCACCCTGGAATCCATACTGTAGCTATCCTACAAAACCTCCTGCACTTAGCTAAAATAGAGAAGAAAATGGGTGGGGGATTCAATAGAAGATAACCCATAGATACATAAAGAATTCAACTTCATCCCCTTGTGGTAGATATCTTTAGTATGCATCACTGGTTAGGCTTCTTTGATTTTCTCAAGGGATACGATGATGATATAACATATTATTTTTCCATGGAACTAAATCCTCAAGCAAGAACAAGTGCTACCACTATGGTGAGAGGGTTTTTCATTACCCTCAACCATAATGTGATTAGCACGGTGACAACACTTCCTCTAGGGGTTCAATGGAGAAAGGAGTACAAGGCCATCGACACCTTTGTTAAGAAAAAATTATTCCTAAATCATGAAAATCAAATTAAAGACAAAAATGGGGTCAGAAGGGAGAGCCTTCCCTATCCATGGGATGAGATGAGCTACCACATCCTTAAGTACATTTCTTGTGAAAGGAGACTAAGTGTAGTCTATGGCTACCAATTCACACTCCTCTATGAATTGAGATTCAGAGACAAAGTGCCCATAAACCAAACACTCAGTGTGCCTTATTTCCTTTTATAGTCCATTATAGACATGAGTGAGAAGGTGAAAGAAGGGAAGCACCAACAGTTAGCATACTATGGTCTCATCAAGCTAATAAATGGAAGATGCCTTAAGCCAATTGAGAATTCTTGTTGTCTGGTCCACATTTAGGGACATGGATAGAGAAGCCTTCCTTGAAACCCGAGCCCTCGAACATGGTTGGACCCCAACCTCTAGTGCTGAGCAGGAAGGAGAAGAGGCGGAAGGAGAAGAGGAGGAAGAAGGAGAAGAAGAAGCAGAGAAAGACAAAATAGAGGAAGAAGAAAAAGAAGAGGAGGAAGAAGAAAATAAAAAAGGAGAGGAGGAGCAGAAGGCATAGACCAGCCTTGAGAAAAATACTGCACTTGAAGAACAGGAGATATCCCCAATATTGTCTCTTGAACCCACTAAAAAAGAGGCAACTTCTACCTTGAGCACACCCATCAAGTCCAAGAGGATAAGGCAGAGACAAACTCTCCTATATTTTAAAACAAGAAGAAACACTAGGATTAAGCAGGGGAAGCCACAAACACCAACAAAAAGCCCCATCATAATTGAATAATCACTAAGAAAGAAGGAGGAGCTAGAGTCCATGGGTATGAAGGTTGAGAAGTTCACATCACCAGAACCAAACCCAAAGGCTACCATCACCTATGTCAGGAAGCTCGTCATTAGGTCAACATCATCGAAGCAAACCAAGGCACCTATAACCCTCCAACAGAAAGGAAAGGACCTATTACAGGATCCCCAAATAGTGATACAGGAAATAGTGGCATCGCTACAGGAAAGACAAGAAGAGCAGCGGGAGTATAAAGAAGGCAAGGAAGCAACAACACACGTACAGGAGGGGGCAACTTCTCCAAAGACATTTGAGGCGGATTTTCTAGAGTTCCAGGAGCCTAGGCAACAACCAAATCTAAGCTCCTACTACAAGTTTATTGAGGTAGGCAGAGTGATACCACAGAAATTTGCAATCTCTCTCTTCTTTCAACTTGAAAAATAAAGAGGAAGGACACATCGATGGATGCAAATTTCTAAGTCAAAGAAAGAAGAAGATGTAGGTCATATGGAAGAAAAACTCCTAGATATGGGTAGGGAGTTGAGTGAATTAAGAGATAGAGAGAGCACCATGAGAACACCGTTGCAGGAAAGAAACACTTCGCTCAGGGGGATGTTGGAAGAGAAGGAGAGCCAATTAGCCACCATGGAAAGCCTCTCCCTATAGGAACTTAAATGCAGGCTTCCATCCAAATCATATGCACTATACCTCAAAGATCAATTGATGCAGTTTCAAATTAAGACATTGGCACAATATGGGACCATGCCATTCCAAGATTATATGCAATTCATCAAGCTATGTGACAAGAGCACCCTTGAAGAGAAGGCCAAATTATCTAAAATCTACCTACACAACCTTGCCTTGACAAACTTGAATGTGTGGGACCCCAATGCAAAGTTGGGGGACTTGCAATTGAAGGCCCTTGCATCATGGATGAGCTATGAGGAGGCCAAGGCTGAGGAGGTGAAGAGAATAGTATAAAAATAGGAGAGAGCCCCTCTATATCATAGTAGAACAAATAAATTCCATGGTTGTTATTAGTAACCACAACATCATTTCCAATTATGCTCAACTTGCACGAAGATATCTAGCTCCCCAACAATAGACCATCTCCCATTTTGAGAACATTTTAATATTGTTGGGGACTCAAAGCCAACAAGCATGCCAAAGGAGATGGAATAACCTACCACAAAGTCTCCGGATCAGGGAGTACCACTCCACTAAGAGATCAGGAAATGCATTCGAAAGGATACCCATGTATAAGAAGGTCATGCAAAGACTGAAGATCAACTAGATTGGACTAAAGATTAGTCCACCATTGTTGTTGGGTTTGATGGAAGGTAGGAAGGAAGGAGAGGAAAGAAAGCAATGGGAAGAGATAGAGAAAAATGCAGGGTTCTATCCTCAAGAAGAGACATCATCCACAGAAGCCTCGGATGTTAGAGAGGCCACCAGGGCTATGAAAGATATGGATATAGATGACTAGGTTGCTCAGAGGATGAGAAACAATTTCAATAGGGGGTTGCTGATGAGGCTCATCATTAGGTAAACTATATGGGTCACAATGCACGGCTTATTAAATTTACTTTTCTCACATTTATTTACATATTTTGTTATATTTTGCTTAGTGAGAAGAGTAAATGTGAGTTACTATGTTATGTGGCCTAATGTGTGTTAAACATAAGAATTGGAGCATTTTTGGGTTGAATTAAGTGCGGGAATTCAGAGTAGGTAGACAAGAGAGATTTTAGGGGTTGGTATCCCTCCTTAACTCCTCAAATCATTCAAATATTCCTCCACTCTATCTCATCAGTTTGGTGTCACTGCCAGCCAAGAAAACCGAGTTCATTGGTCGCCAAGCCAAAGACAGTCAAGGAAGATTTATTCTTGAGTTAGGCAACCAAGTATCCCTTTTTTCTAGGGAGTTGGTTGTAGCTCTAATATTTTATAAATAAGAGAGCCAAGGGACTCATTAGGATTCGAATTTTTGTTGTAGCCAAGAGGCCATTTTGAGCTAAAACATTTTGACTCTATTATGATGATGTACTTGAGATTTTTATGATAATGAGAAATTTTGTTTTGATCCAGCACTCAGTTGACTCAGAGCGCTGAAGCTCTTGGGTTAGGGCCTAATTCTAGTAGTAAAAGTTCCTCTTTTGTAGTTGTATTCTTAGCTTAGAATGAGTTAACTGTTGAATTTTTTTGTTTTGTTTTGTTTTGTTAGCTTAGCAGGTTATTTGAATTGTTCACCTTCCCTACACCTTCTACAACTTTCGTGCACCCCTCCAACACCTCATATCACTATCCTTACCCTCCAAAACCTCTCAGCTAACTTGTTGTAGTAGTTTAGGACATCTTGTAGTAGATCAGGACATCTTGTAGCAAACCTGTAGCAACATATTTTGACCCTGTTTTGACCTAAAATGATAGATAGCCTAGTATAGGAGTAGGTTAGCCCCTCAACTTGGACTCCATGATCAAAAGTGCCAACTAGAACATATTTCTCATTCCTTTCCCTACTGCAAGATCAGATAGAATTAGCTTTTATATTTATGAAGTTAGCAATTAAGACTTTTTATGAAAATGTCAATGAGATAGTTTAAGCTTGCATGTTTGAATTCTGAGATGATATAGTAACTTTCTATTTTCAAGCAGTCTTGGTAGCTAGATGATCAATTGAAATATTAGCATAGTTCCTTTCTGCAAGTAATTTGTGTCATTTCATAGCTAGATGATTTATGACATTTCACAAAATTTACAATTTGGCAGTTTTCATTTCCTAGTTAGACAAGCATTTACTTTCCCTACACTAGAACTAGCTTTACATTCGCTGTTAGTTTTCAGACTCCCTTTAGTTCAATAGAGGACTGGTTTGGAACCCTAATGGTCAAGTGCCCCAGTTGAGAAGTGGAATGAGTAGAATGATGCATCTGATGGTATATAGCACTGTCACCTCCAAGTTTGTACGAAACCCAGGGTTGATGAAGTAAAGTTGGTAGCCCTAGGAGTTGCAACATTCTTACTGCAATACATAGGCTCATCAATTTGTATCTATGTGAATAGATTTGTTGATGTTGAACATAGAAATAAATTGTTGGATTACAGGTAGTTCATGAATTTCATTAACGAACATGAGACTACTCACCATTGATGTTAATGAGAGTCAAGATTCCTAAGTACATCTTACTCGGTACAAATAGATGTGTCATATTCGATCACTTAGAAGATCTGACAAACTGGGGACATTGATGTATTATCATTGCTTATTGGCGAGAGAACTCTCCATTAAGGCATGCAAGCCTCAAAGTACTAGAAATATCTCTAGTCTTGATCCCATATGGTGTGTCAGAGTCAATGTGCGAAGACATGTTAGAAGGGAGGCCTTAATGAATCCTCTATCATCCAATGCGAGTATAAAATAATAATTTGAAGGACCATAGATGAAATATTTTCATTATGAAGCAAGGTTTATTTGACAAAAAGGAAGAGGGAAATGGGGCGACTCAGCATTGTAAGGGAGCTGAATGACTTTATTTTTGGGTTAAGGGTGAGTGAAAATGAGGTAGGAAAGTCTAAAGATTATAAAGGGAAAATTAGTTTTGAAATTTAGCAGTAGTGAGATAAAAATTCATGGATGTGTAAGCTTAGAAAGAGGAAAATGAATAAGTTCATAATGACATTAGTTGCATTTTGAAAAGTTTCTTTGGCAGCAATTGACATGCTGGATGTGATCAAGTTATCCTCTTCAATATTTCTTTTGGAACATGCTTTTCTTCGAAAAATGTGGTCTTTAAAAACCACCCATGCATAAAGTAGTCTTGTTATCTTCTTCAAGCTTGGAAAAGACTTATCACTAATCAGCAATAAAGTGGAAGATCTGCAAAAATTCACAAATAGTTCTTAATGAAATAGATTCAAGGAAAAATGAAATGCATTTTACATGTCGGCAGAGGTGCACTTTAGACTACTTTGCTTTCTAGCTACCTGTTTTGAGTGCTTTAAAAAAACAGATTAGAGTAAATGCATGAAAAACATGATCTGATAATTTTATTTCTATTTTTAGGAAGTTTCGGGGTCCGTTTGCTACAAAATCCAGAAAAAAGCCACTTTTTGTTGTCTCAAATGTAGATGAAAATTATTCCTTGGCTTAGATCTTGGAGAAACCTTTCCAATGACGCTTGAATCGTAAAAAATGAACATTTTACGAGAAAGTTATGGTTGTTTGAAGTTTTGGCAAAAATGCAGTGATTGGTGCTACATGGCAACGTATGAAAATACCATATGGAACTATAAATAGATGCCATGTGGATTGTTCAAATGCTAACATGAATGATGACAAGGCAATGAATGGTGACATGGCAGTCAATGATGACGTGGTAGGTTAAATGGATCGTGACTGGGCATTTTGTGGGCAAATCACAGGCTGCCATGTGGATGAATCATGGGCTACCTTATGGCAACCTAAATTTGAACAAAATATAGTTAAATTCTAAAATATATGCGGGCAGGATTTGAACATGAGACCTCATCCAAACAAATCAAAGGACTTACCATTAAACCACCCAAGTTTATCATGAAATAAGGTGCAAATATTTCTTTTTAAAGTATATTTTGACAAATTATGTGAGTAAAAGGTGGCTCATAGAGAGGAGTGGATGGGGTTTGACCCCACAACCTTTGGCAAAAAAAATCAGATCTTAACCATTGTGCAACAACTCATTATTGTGATATGAATATCATTCAAAATATTTTTATTATTGTTTTTGTTGCATGTTGCTACAAGCTTTTTAAAGAAAACTTCATGGGCTCATTTCACACAATATTTGTTGGATTATTCTCAAATTTTGCAGACAAGTTCCTACTATTTGTATCTTTATGCATAGAAAAAATCAACACCATCCAATGGACAGATCTCGAGATATAATTGAAATGGTTGTAGGTGATGATGTGTTTCGATAATTTTTTTTTTGCAAACTTCAAAAATGGTTTTCTCACAAACTACACATCATATTGAGCTGAAATTTTGTAGGAAGGTTCCTATCATCCTAATTATTTTGCACAACAATATCATATCGATCCCATGCACGTATCTTCATATATAAGTGAAAAGTTCGAAGCTGATGATATTCATTTTCTCGAAAAATGTGAAGCGGATTGGGTTGAAATTTACAAGGGTTGTTCATTAGAATATTATGCATTTTTTGTACAAAAATGATGAGAACCCAATTCCTAGTTTATGAGATACCTTCAATTTAATTTCTGCATTTTGTACTTTTTTTGCTTTTGAAATAAAACTACAAATTTTTATTTAAGTGATACAAATCAAATTGAATGAAATTTTTGTTAGAAAATGGAGACAAATCAAATTGAAAATTGAAGATAAAAATTAATTTAGGCATTCTTTACATCTCAACAACTTAAACCATTCCATAAAACTTTTCAAAGCCATTTATTTGATTCCTACTTTCCAATCATTTAGGTCGCAACAAGGCGCAAGAAGAGAGCATACTTTGAAATTTAACAATTATTTTTGCGTTTTAAAATCTGAAACATAGAAAGCATAGGAAAAAGATCAGACCCTAAATTTTTATCTCTTCCTCTTTCATGAATATCCATTTTCCTCATAAATATATCTGCCAATGGCCAGTGAATGAAGTGGCTCTTACTGCACCACAATGAAATCACACAAAAAAATCATGGTTTTATTCCTTTGTTCTACCTTAATATACCAAAAAAAATAAAACTTTTCTTCAAGTATATGCATATTTCCAATGTAACCATCTACGAATCAAGATCTCTAGTATGATCATATCCAATTCTGAAAAATATATCTCTATGTCCTCTAGGATATGAGAGACCGGTTTTACTTTTGATGAGAAAATTTGTTGAAGAATGAAGGAATGTTGTGGCCTAGCATCTACTTGGAACCAATATTCAATGTAGTCGATTCTTTCCTAGTTCTCTTTATTAGTTATCATGCCTTGAATTTATTCTAGAATTTACCTTCATTCTCTAAAGGGTACCAAGGATCTGGAAACAAACATTCTAAAAATTCTTCAATTTTTGGCTCAAATGTTTACTTCTCATCATTTGTAGTCCATTGGATCTCTTGTTCTTTTACTGCTTCTTGGGATGAACTATATCCTTGGTGGCTATTCTAGAACTAGGACAAGGGCTTGAGAAGACTCTTATAGGGGCATATCCTTTTCTTCCCAACAAATCATTAAGTATCATTTTAGTTCCTTTACTGGTCTAGAGCTCTTACTTCAAAAATGGATTAGTATTGAGAGTCATACATTATCCACAAAAAAATTGAAATTCATGCATCCTATATGATTTTAATATGATGTTAACCATGCATCTAAGAATAAATGAAACTACCATGAGTTTGTCTAAACTTTCAAAATAAGCACCTACGTATACCTCCACTACAATGACACCAAAATGTTGGGTGATTTAATTGTGAGTTAAATCCCTATCATTAAATTGTTAACTCAGGGTTCGTTCACTTATGAGGTATATGTGTACTATATATACTAGGTGATTATTTATTAGAATAGATTAACATAATGCAAGAAACTTGAAACAAATTACAAAAAAAATAGTGAAAGAAAATGAAAAGCAAGTGCACACATTCTCTCTTAGTCACTCTCTCTCTCAAAGACTACCTCTATGAAAAAAAACAATTCTAATCTATGCTATGAAATGAAAAAGTAATTTAATCTAGTAGTCTATGAGATTACTAATGTGAGATTACTAGTGTGCCAATCCAATCCAAACATAAGGAAATTAAATCAATCTTAACAAAACAACATTAATGAAATAAACATAAAAACATATAATCAAAATAACATAAAAGAAACTAAACTAAACTTGCATAAATGAAATAACATAAATATTTACAACAAAGGAAAGAGGTGTGCAAGCTGCGGTTGATGGGGGCCCTCTACTCCTCAGCAAGCACACTGAACAATTGTCAAAGCTTGGAGATCAAATAAACAACATGTATTCCATAAAATGAAGTTGGAAAAAGTTTCAAAGGTATTACAATAATTGAACTCTCTTCATCTCTGTACTCACTTTACAAATTACATTAATCATTTCTTCTCCATTATTCTCTATTCTATAATATCTCATATCTTTGATGGAACACCTTTGAATGAAGGATGCACTCATATTTATACAAAAACTTAATATAACTAAACAATAAATATAGATCCACAAATCTCTCCCAGATCCACAATTATATCTTGTGGTTATAACCAATTACCTAAAAATATGAGATACAAATCATCTCACACATATTTAAGAGACACATATGAAAACATCCATGATTCTTCTCCTTTGAATGTGCTTAGTCAATGATCTAAATCTTCTAGAAATATTCCACAAATCTTCATGAGTTGAAATTGAAATTCGAATTTGTGGTTGAGTGGCCAAATAAGACTCTTATATAATCTTAAAATAGGCCTACAACATCATAAAACTCATCCCACTTTTAGATATATATGAAAACATGGTAATTTCCTAATATTTAATCATAAATTCTCTTAAAATAATTAAAATAAATGACTTGGACAATAATAATGATAAACCCATATGATCATGCAAATGGCATTAATGTAGGGTTATGGAGCTACAGAATATGGTAAAGAGTTACGAAATATAGTAAAATGATAGCGATGAGGGTGAAAGAGGATGACATTTTGGAGGCCCAACATTGACCTTCTTGCAGTTTTATTGTTTTCATATTTCTTTCTAATTTGTGGAGTCACTTCACCTCTTCTTGGAGTATCATGAAAACTTGATGTTCCTTGCTCTTGAACCTATACCTTTTCATATTTAACACTTATATCTATTTTTACATAATCATCACTATCATTCCATACACCAGTATTGTTCATTTTATCCCCTTCCTCTACATTCTCAAACAAACACCACATCCCTACTTGCAACCAATATATGAGAACTAGGATCAAACAACTTGTATTCTTTTGTATCATCACAATAACCAATAAATATGCACTTAATTGACTTGGAATCAAGTTTTCTTCTTTTATATTTTAGAATATATGCAAATGCATGGCATCCAAAAACTCTTAAATGGCTCAGTTTGGGTTTATACCCATAAAATGCCTTAAAATGTGTTTTACGATCTAAAATCTTCATAGGACTCCTATTTTTCAAATAAACAATACTATTAACGCTTTCAACCCAAAATCCATTAGAAATTTTTTTACCTTGAAGCATACTACATGCACATTCTACTGGTGTTCAGTTTTTCCTCTCGATAACTCCATTTTGCTAAGGTGTATGTGACATTGTAAATTGATGTAGAATCCTATTCCTTTTACAATATTGATTAAATGATCTCGATTTATATTCTCACACATGATCATATGTGAGAATTTTGAAACACTTTCCCATTTGTTTTTCCACCATATTTTTGAACTCTTTAAAGTACTAAAAACATCAATCTTCTTTCTTATGAAATAGACCTATGTATACCTATATATCTATCAACAAAAAAAATAAAAAAATACCATGCTCCATCAAGAGATCTAGTTTTCATATGTCTACATACAATGGTATGAATCAATGCAAGTATTTCCCTCTATCTTTTCTCTTTATGTATAATAAATTACTTTCTATGTTGCTTTCCAAGTACACATGCTTCACATTCAACATGATCATTCTTCATAACGGGAAGACCTTCAAGCATTGATTTATTTCGAAGTAACATTAAATCATTGTGATTTAAATTATCATATTTTTGATACCAGAGCTCTACTATTGACATTGTTGTAGATGCCAATTCTTGACTTGTCCTGGTCGCATCAAACTTATTCAATCCTCCAACTCTAGTACCTGTGGCAATAACCTTGTAGCAATCTTTGACATCTTTAACATCACACTATGATTTTACAAATTCCACCTTCAAATCTTGGTCAACAATAGTAGAGACAAAAATTAAATTATTTTTAATACCAGGAACATACATCACATTATGGATCTGTCTCTCTTGTCCATTAGGAAAATTCACACATATTATTCCATAACCTTGAACTTTAAGTGACTTTTTATCTCCTAAATAAACATATGTTCCATGAATGTTATCATAATATTCATTAAACCAATATTTATTACAAGCCATATGGATTGATGCACAAGAATCAATGAACCAAGAAATAATATTATTAGTTTCTACATACAATGCAACATCATAAACAAACAATCTAAGATTTTTAAATGCATCACTGATTGAGGTGTCTTTGTCAACAAAATTTCCATTAGGCCTTATGTTTCTTTCTTTAGACTCATTATATTTTCTTTTATAGAAATCTTTAGAGTGATTCTCAGGTTTTCCGACAATAATAAAAATCATCATTTCTCTTATCATGAGTTGGAAATTTAGATTGTGCCATACCTTTTTCTTTTTCTTGAAACTTGCCTCCTTTTTTCTTGTCTCATGGCTTGCCTCTGTATGGTTCTTTACCCTTGGCTACCAATGCCAAATCTGAACCATTCAAGCCCAAATTAAATCTCTTCATCCTCTCTCCCTATTGTAGAAGGATTCTGATCAATTCATCAATCGTAGGGGGGGTTATCTCTAGCTGAAAGACTTGAAACAAAAAACTGATAATCTTGCACTAGGCCATTTAATGTGACAGTGAAATAGTTAGTACTGGATACCTTGTCACCAATATATCCTAACTTATCACATACATATTATACATAGGAAATGAAATTGCTTATATTTTCATTCGCTTCCATTTTTATAGACAAAAAATTGTTTTCAAAAATAAGATTTGATTTGTATTTGTTATTTCATACAAACCCTTGAGAACATCCTAAATTTCTTTTGATGTCTTGTAATATATGACATGAGGAATTATATTCTCTTCTATGGACATACGTAACTTAGCACCTTTGCTTCATCTCTCATGTCTACCAATTTGGAACAGATGTTGCAACAATGGTTTTGGGATCATCCCCACTCACAAATGAACACAAATTATAACCCTCTAAAATTGTTAGCAACTTGAATTTCCAGTTCACATAAGTTTCTCCATCAAGTTTAGTGGATTCATTCAAATAATAATCAACCAAAAGATTTTACATGATGACAAAATTTTTTGTTTTTCCAAAGAACAACTTCTAAAAAGAAATTATAATTGTTGAACCAATTAAATCCTTAAAAACATACTCATTTAATTCTCTCCTTTTTCACACCATTCTCAAATAACTCTTCTTTCTTTTGACTCTTTTTCACCCTTAAAAATGTAACACCCCACATAACAATCATCACACCTAAAAGAATATCATTGCACCTTTTCAAAACTGTTTTAATTGCGTCGTTTCAAAAACGTTTTTTTTTTAATGTTTTGAGACAAAAGTTAGAATACCCTTTTTTTTTTCAAAATTACAAATGATGGTCCGCTGCAAGCAATACCTAATTTACTCCAAATTATTTGTTGGAAAGGCAGAGGAGGAAAAACAAAAATTTAACACACAAAACACACACGAGTTGTGGCTCTTCAATTGATCACACAAACTTGATAATTACAATGAACCCGATGAAGGTTATTTAAACTTTTTTTTTGAATAGCGACTTGCCCAAAATAACTTAACATGCAACCACACACTAAATTTGACTTTACTCAAAATATGACTTAACTCGACTTGACTTAACTTGAGTCAGTTAAATGACTCTAATTTTAGATAACTCTCCAATGCAGGAGTAATTACCTATCTTTAACACTCCCCCTTAATTATGACCGCTAAACTAAAACATGACTCATGACAACTCAAACATTCCTTTTGATCTACATCTCAGCTAGGCTTACAACATCCAAGTTTCCTCTGTGAAACTCAAATACATCTTTTGCTAATGTCTTAGTAAATATATCAGCCAATTAATCGCTCGATTTACAAGGCTTCAAGTGGACTTCTCCATTTCTCACAAGTTTTATAATAAAATGATATCTAGTATCAACATGCTTTCTCTTTTGATGAAACATGACTATTATTGGATAGTGCAATGGATGAAGTGTTGTCACAATATATTATTGTTGATCTTTGTTGTTTCTTCTTGATTCCATCAAATACTCTTCTTAACCATAGTACTTGGAATTTTGTTGATGTTGTTGCTACATATTCTGTTTCTACTCACGAAAGTTTCACAATAGGCTACTTCTTAGATGCCCATGAAATCACACCTGAACCAAGAAGGAACACATAACTAGAAGTGACCTTCCTATCATCCAAACTTCTTGCAAAATCATTATCTATATATCTAGTCAAATCCTTCTTCTTTGTGTGATCTGAAATGAGGGCTTAACATCTTTTTATACTTACAAGAACCTCTCACTCCAAAGCTTAACAATTATATGATCTAGCTTATGTTGACAACTGCGGAATTAAGTACTTGAAACAGGTGTATGTATTTTTATGTTTTTAACTATTTAAGTGCTTTAAGTTGATTTGTTTCTGTGGATATTAAACACACATAATAGCTATATAATGAAGAAAATAAACATCAACACATAACAGCAAATTTAATCTAGGAGTTCACCCGAATATCGTGGGCTACGTCTCCTTGAGCTTCTGTCAATTTGAATTGGCTCTTTGGGATTATGGCTTCAATTCTTTTACAAGTTCCACACTCAACTCCAATGGTTATTTTCTGAACCAATGGGCTTAGAAAACGATCTATATCCCTGTCATGGTTGTCATCATTCTACAAACAGATTTAGGATCCCTTAGACTTTATTCCTTCAATCGGTGCACTGAGCTTCCCTGAGCTTCTTAATGGCACAAAGTCCTTCAGAATTATTCAACTGTCTCTGAAACCTCTTCTACTATCTCCAACACATATCATGCATCAACAATAGACTGTTCATTTGCTCAAAATGAGCACTGCATCCCCGATCTAGGTCTTCCTCCACGGTTGGCACTGGGCTGCCTCAAACTTCCCTATAGAACCTCAGCCTTTAGAAATATTTAGATGCTTCTATAAACCATTGAAATGGATTCAGAAGGCTCATTATAGTCATGAATGACTGTTGGTGCATTGAGAACAGATACTGGTAGCTCCTGCAACTGCCTCCAAACCCTAGTGGCCCTAAGCTCCAAAATCTCCCTGGATGAAAATTTCCCTGAAGATGGCTACTTCAGCTTCTCTGAACTATTCCATTGGCTTCATAGGGCCTCAATTAGCCTATCTAGCCTCTTGTTTCACTCTCTTAGGTCGAAAATCACTTCTGGAGTGCATTTATTCTTTATCTCCTAGTAATCCTCCACTAAATCTGGCAGACTGCACTTAACTGTAGTTAAATTTGGCAATTCCCCTAAATTTATGCGCTCTGCCAAACTAAACTGTCAGAGTTGGTGGTTACCGTTACCTCTTCCGCGCATGTGACCGGTATTACCACCGACCGTTAGGGATATGGTTAGTGGTTTTGATGGCCACAGTTTACTCTGCGTAATGGGACCAGTCTTTCGGGATCAGTGGCAGGTAAGACCACTGGTGGTCCTGACCCCCAAACCACTGCCCATTAAACATTAAAATAAAATTTTGTCCATAGACTGTTAAGAACCATTGTTATCAGAGTTGCTAGTGCGCTTGTTTAGCCAGCCAGAGGTCATGGGTTCGATTTCGTCGGACCCAACAAAATTTTACAATACCATTCTAGGGCCACGTGGTGGCCTCCGGGCTTGCCACGTGTCAGCTCTTGAATGGTCAGCCAAACAGAATATTTTGAGGAATATTCCAAATAATATTCCTTGGAATATTATTTTTCTAATATCTTCCAAAAATCATTTATTCTTGGAAATTGCAGTTTACTAGACTTTTTCAAATGGCGATAAATTCTTCATATGGTGTGAGTTTTTCGAACCGTTTGCAACGCTAGAATCAGGAAGACGAGATCTATCCGGTCATTCAGGTTGAATACTCTTTCAAAAACTTTGAATTTTGAGCTATCATTAAAGTCTTGGATCAATATCTGATCACTCCTCCGCGTTGGGAATATTTTGGACCCAAAAAGACTGATACACTAATCTAAACAATAGATGAGAGTATAGTACCCTCTTCTTTCAGCCTCCATACACTTTCCTGCATGGTTGGTGCCTTTGAACCAAAACTAAAAGGTAGTAAACACTTCCCTTCCTGGATGCACTTGTCCTCCTGTTAAGAATTGTCTTCCTTGAACTCATTCAGAATTTACAGAAGGTAGCTGAACATCGCTTCCAAGCCACTTCCATGGTGACCTTTTTTTCTTCAAATCTCCTTTAGCAGACGATGTCAAAATATAAGAAAACAACTTGACGACATAAATTCTTGCTCCATCAAAAGAAACAAATTTCACATCATGTGAATCATCATCATGTCTTTACATCTTGTGTAAAAATGATCGAATAAGTCCCAAGCTGACAAAAATCATGCCTTTTCAAACATTTGACCCTTCAAGTCAAGCATGTACATAAAGAATTTTAATGGTTCTTTTAAGAAGATGAAACACTTCATCATTATCTCCCATTTACAATCTTGGAGACCAAATCAACTTTTCCAAGTTGACATGACATTACATGCATGTTTAAACAAAAAAATATGATGGTCGATAGCTTTCCATCAAGTCAATTACATACATGTTCAAATACAAGGAAATCATTAACATCCCTATGTTCATACATTCCATTCTCATGCATGTATTCGATTCTTCAACTCTCTCTTAAGTACAATCATGAGTACAAGATCCTCGATCACATGTACATGTACTTTCAAAGCTGAAATGAATATAATTTTGTTGCAATAAAGTGAGTCTACATAGTCAACTTTTCCATCCTGCAACTTGCATTCCATTAGTAAGAAATGCAAATAGATGTGACACATTTCTTTTCTCATCAAAAAAACATGTAACTTTAATTGGATAAGAATTCTAACCATTTCTTAACGATCCACACCAAAGGTGCTTCCTTTAACTGCACATCGACGTCAACATGTGGATCATCCTGAAACTCATCGATTATGGAAACTTCCTTTCCATTGTTACCATAATCTTTTTCCACTTTCTTCAAATTTCGTGGAAGCATTGTTGGATTTGGGGTCCAACACCTTTCAGTAACATTTCCTTGCTTATGGAAATAAGTATAACACATGTTCATCTTCTTGACAACATAATTTGCCTTGTCCAATGGACCTTTGGCTTCTTGCCTTCTTTCCTTCAAAAGTTTCCTATATGTGGCCATTCTCTTCCAACATCTAGAAACACTATGTTTAACCAAACCACAAAAGGAACATGCAATTCCTTTCCAATGCTTATGTGGAAATTTATCATGCTTAACACAATCAAAAGAAGTGTGATTGAAATCAGATTTATACCTTTCTCTTTCACCTTCATTACCTTCATGAGGATGTGAATCAAATGAAGAAGTAGCTCCCTTTGGAACACCATCAATCTCTTCAATGCTTTTAGAGCTTTCACAACTTCCTGGTTCAAGTGCATGCTTATGTACACCTTCTTCTTGCAAATGATATTTCAAACAATTGCATTCTCCAAGAATAAAATCTTTACAAAGTTTAGGTAGGGAACCTGAAATGAAACTCCTTCAAGGAACTGTTTCAATTGCCTTCATGATTTCTTTGGAACTTTCTCCATAAGATTTTCCATAGCTAAGACACAAATATTTAGGCCTTTCCTCAACCATTATTGGCTCAACTATACCCTGTGCATGTTTGCCCAATCCTTTTCCTTCATAGCCCATTTTGGACATTAACTTGGACCCTATGCCTCTTGTATGTTTTTCAAAAGAACCAACATAAACATTCTTAGAGGAAATTGAAGACAAACTCTAATTGTTTACGTCTTCTTTAAGCTGATACTTGAATAAGGCTTCTTTGGAACAAGGAGCTGTGTCTCTAACTCATGTATCTTTTCCATATCCATATTTGCAATATGAAGTTGTCTCTCCATTTCCTGCAATTTGTCAGAAAGCAATTGCTTCTCTTCCTTCATGGAATTCAACTGCTCTCAAAGTTCGGTGCTCATTTCTCTCACCATATCCATCATGATGAACAAATCTTGCCTCAAGTCTTCATCAAAGAATCTTGTGAAAGAGGAGGATTTGGAAAAATCACTTGTAGAAGTTTTCATCATCAAAATTAACAAAATCACTTCAAAAAAATTCTCAAAGTTTTCAAAGAACTAATGACAAATTTCTGAACTAAATGGCAGTAGAATCAAATTCTTATTCAAGCAACCTTTTGCAAACAACCCTCTTATGCTTCAAGGGTTGCCTTTAGGTCCTTGGGGTAAGGAGAATGCCTTCAGCCCTTCCTCCTTCTTGTCCTCTCCTAGACTTAGCTTATAAGTAGCTTTCCATTCACCTTTGCAAACTCAAACAATAGTTAGTTTACAAACAATCAAACAGTAGAATCCTTTGTATTGTTTAAACACCTATCAAGTCAAACAAGCAAATAGATTTCTCTGTAAATCAAGCATCATGCTCTGATACCACCTGATTTGAAATGAGGGTTTAACATCTTGTTATACTTACAAGAACCTCTCCCTCCAAAGCTTAACAATTATATGATCTAGCTTATGTTGACAGCTGCGGAATTAAGTACTTGAAACAAGTGTATGTCTTTGTATATTTTTAACTTTTTAAGTGCTTTAATTTTATTTGTTTTTGCTGATATTAAACACACATAACAGCCATATAATGAAGCAAATAAACATCAACACATAACAACAAACTTAATCTAGGATTTCACCCGAATATCGTGGGCTACGTCTCCTTGAGCTTCTATCAATTTGACTTGACTCTTTGGTATTATTGCTTCAATTCTTTTACAAGTTCTACACTCAACTCCAATGGTTATTGACTGAACCAATGGGCTTAGAAAACAATCTATATCCCTATCATGGTTGTCATCATTCTGCAAATAGATCTAAGATCCCTTAGACTTGATTCCTTCAATCGGTGCACTGAGCTTCCATGAGCTTCTTGATGGCACAAAATCCTTTAGAATTCTTCAACCATCTTTGAAACCTCTTCTACTGTCTCCAACACATATCAGACATCAATAAGGGACTATTCATTTGCTCAAAATGAGCACTGCATCCCCGATCTAGGCCTTCCTCCACGATTGGCACTAGGCTGCCTCAAAATTCCCTGTAGCATCTCAGCCTTTAGAAGTCTTCAGCTGCTTCTATAAACCATTGCAATGGATTCAAAAGGCTCATTAAAGTTAGGAATGACTGTTGTTTCGCTGAGAACGGATACTGGTAGCTCTTGCAACTGCGTCCAACCCTTGGTGGCCCTGAGCTCCAAAATCTCCCTAGATGAAAATCTCCTTGAAGATGGCTTCTTCAGATTCTCTGGACTATTCCATTGGCTTCAAAAGGCCTCAATTATCCTAGCTAGCCTCTTGTTTCACTCTCTTAGGTGAAAAATCACTTCTCGAGTGCATTTATTCATTATCTCCTAGTGATCCTCCACTAAATCTAGCAGTCTGCACTTAACTGCAGTTAAATTTGGAAATTTCCCTAAATTTCTCTGCTTCGCCAAACTAAACCGTCAGAGTTGGTAGTTACCGTTACCTTTGGCGTGCATGTGACAGGTATTACCGCCAACGGTTAGGGATATGGTTAGCGGTTTTGATGGCCATGGTTTACTCCGCGTAATGTGACCAATCTTTCGGGACCGCTGGTGGTCCTGACCCCAAAACCTTTGCCCATCAAACTTTAAAATAAACTTTTGTCCATAGACTATTAAGAACCACTGTTAGCGGAGTTGGTAGCACGCTTTTTTAGCCAACTGGAGGTCGCGGGTTCGATTCCGTCGGACCCAACAAAATTTTACAACACCATTCCAGGGCCACTTGGCATCCTCCGGGCTTGCCACATGTCAGCTCCTGATTGGTTGGCCAAAAGGAATTTTTGGGGAATATTCTTTTTTCTAATATTTTCCAAAAATCATTTATTCTTGGAAATTGCAGTTGACTTGACTTTTTGAAATGGCGATAACTTCTTCATATGGTGTGAGTTTTTCGAACCATTTGTGGTGTCGGAATTAAGAAGACGAGATCAATCCGGTCATTCACGTTTGAAACTCTTTCAAACAATTTGAATTTTGAGCTATCATTAAAGTCCTGGATCAATATCTGATCATTGTGCTTGCATACATTATGCCACAATCTATAGTTCCTACTATGTATCTCAGAATTCATTTTCTTGCTCTCCAATGTGTGTCTTTTCGAGTCTCCATAAATCTGGAAACAAAATTCACTCCTTGCATAATATCCGATCTTGTAGTTGTGAGATACATGAGGCTACAAACCAATGTTTTGAATAGAGCTAGATTGACATTTGATCCTTCATCATCCTTACATAAATTTGTACCTGTTGCAACTAGTGTAGGGTCATATTTACAATTTTCCATCATGAATTTTTTCAGCAAATATTTGGAATATTTATTTTGACAAATAAAAGTTCCTCTTTCGGATTGCTCAACTTCTATGCCAAGAAAATATTTCATAAGTATGAGATCTTTCATCTCAAATTCTTTCTTCATGTATGCTTTAAATTCATCCAATTCAAAATCACATGTATAAATCATGTCGTCAACATATAAAAAAACAATCAAAATATGTCCATGCTCATTTACCTTTGTGCACAAGGAAGGCTTAATTTTGCTTATGCAAAATACATTCTTGATCGTGTAGCTGTCAATTCTATTATACCAATCTTTAGGCCATTTCTTGAGCCCATAGAGCACTTTCTTCAACTTATAAACTTTATTTTCTTGTCCTTCAACTTCATATCCTGGAGGTTGCTGCACATAATTTTCTTCTTCTAAAACTCCATTCAAGAAGGATGATTTCACATCCATCTGATAAAATTTCCACTTGTTCTAAACTATTGTTTCTAAGTCTACCCTTACACTATCCAATCTAGCTACTCGAGCAAACGTTTCTCCTAAATCTATTCCCAGTTGTTGCGAAAATACTTTTGCTACAAGTCTTGCTTTAAATCTGTCAATTTCACCTTTCTCATTCAACTTTGTATTGTACACTCATTTCACACTAATGAGGTTTTTATCATTTGGAAAATCAACCAAATCCCATGTATCATTCTTTTCAAAAGCTTCAATTTCTTCATCCATGACTTGCATGCAATTTTCATCTCTGATTACTTCATCACCTGATTGATTTCTGGGAGAATTTAGATCTAATGATCTGCTTGAAGATCCATGTTGTTCAAAAATTCTTGGAGTCGTTACTAGCCTTGCTATGTTTGGTGTCTGCTCTTGTGATCCCTGCTGCTCAGTTTCTGCTACATGCTCTTCTTCCATCAGTGGCACTTGTACATTAACTATCTTATCTATACTCCCATTCCATGACTCCTATTCTTTGAACACAAAATCTCTATTGATTATGATCTTCTTGGTGATAGAATTATACAGTTTGTAAGCTTTTGACTACTCACTATAACCAATAAATATGAATTTTTCACTTTCATCATCCAATTTCCCCTTAGCTCCTTAGGCACATGTGCATAAGCTACACATCCAAACACTCTAAGATGAGATACACTACAAGACATACCTAGCCATGATTCTTCTGTTACTCTGTTCATCACAATCTTTTTACGGGATCTGTTTATCACATAAAAAACACATGCAACTACTTTTTCATAATACTCATTAGAAATATTTCTTCCTTTCAACATGCTCCTTGCCATATTCATAATGGTTGTGCTCTTTCTCTCTACTACACCATTCTGTTGCGGCGTGTACTTGTTTGTAAAATTCTTTTTAATTCCATGTGGTTTGCAGTAATCATGGAATGCCTTCCAATCATAATATCCACCATGATCTCACCTCAATACCTTGATCAATCGATCACTTTGGTTCTCGGCTAAGGCTTTGAATTCTTTGAAATTTGAAAAATTTTCATTCTTATGCTCTAGGAAGTAAACCCAAGTATTTCTACTATAATAATCAATGAAAGTGAGGAAGTAACAACTTCCACCAATCGACTGTGTCCACATAGGTCCACATGCTTCTCTATGCACTAGCTCAAGAGGTTCTTTTTCTTGGATACAACATGTAGTTCTAACCCCATTTTTTAATAATATTCCAATATCAAGGCTTGAAGCTATGTTAGCTCACTTGTATCCCACATTGTTGAGGTGTCTTTTGACATAGAAATAGGAGGAATGTGGAAGGAAATGGAATCATTTTTAATTGGAATGATAATGTTTGTCATGTTCTTGTGACGTCTTTGGAATCTCTAACAGTTTTAAACAAGTTTACCCTTTCCTCCTTTGTGAACAATATCCCTTACATGGTGAGTAAGTTTTTTCCTAGTTATAGTAACTTATCATAATCCCAATGCAAAAGTGGGACTATTTTTCCCCCAAGGTCAAGAATTTCTCCCCTCACTCTTACCACCCTAAATATTTAAATAAATTTAAAATGTATATAGTAACTATTTTAAAAGTAACAACACATATTTTATTAGTTTATGTTAATGTTATTTGTAATACATATAATATGTGTTACATTTTTTATTGGTTTTTGGTAATGGAAATTGTAAAATGTATAGCCCTTTAAAATATAATAAATCATGGGAATTCAGGGTTGCATGGGAAGATAGTAGATAGATAGAAAGGGATGTAAGTGCATGTACACTCGAAAGAAAGGAGATGAAAAGAGGATACAAGCCATCTTAGTTTCATCCCAACACATCATGGTTCTCCATCACTTGATTCCAAAGCTATTATCATTGCAACAAGTCAAGACTCACACATTAAATTAGGTAATTATGGAAGTGATAAGGTTCTAATTTTGCTTTATTATAAAATAAGAATGTAGAATGGAGCTTAGAGTTTATAATAGCAATGTGGTAAACATTAGTTATTTAAATGGATGCTTGTATTTACAACCAACTAGAAAGGTATGCCAAAGACGGGAGGGATTTTAGTTGTTATTGATAATATAATGTTTCATCTAACTTTGTACTTTTTAAGTGGAAAAATTGAAGGAATTGGTTTTTAAGGCCCATTTTAAGGGTGATTCCTAGTTTGTTGACCTAGGATAAGAAACATACAAGGATGATTTTAGGCATACACTAACACCTTCTATAATAAAAAATCACAATAATATATATCAACTCCTCGAAGACATTCTACATTGTTGGCATTATGATACAAGTCTTGTTCTTGATGGAAACTCACATATATGATGAATGATGGTAGTTCACAGTGTAACAAGTTAACAACACAGGATTACAGATCAGACTCCAGAGATTGAAGAAAGAGAATGGTCTAAGAAGTATACGTTGTTTCACCTTGTCAAAGTAGCGTATACAAGCGGGCTCACTGTACAAAAGAAGTGTATCCATATGCGCGCACTTTCAAAGGAGGAAAAGCGTGTATGGGTTAGAAAATCAAGGAAATTTAAGATTAAATAATACTAAGGCTCAATACCATGGTATTATCCAACAATATTGAGCGGAGTAACGGTTATTTGATCCCGTCCAAGAATACCACATGTTCTAAGTGTTGTTTTGGTCCGAGGTATTGAGAAAGGCCAAAAACTATATAAGGAGGAGAAGATCAAAGGGCCATGTGTGAAAGTGAATGGGTTTTTCATGATTACTTCTATCTAAAGTATATTTTATGTTGTAAGGGTTATGGTAATGATACGATATAAAATATCACGTGCACCTTTGGCTACAATGTTGGATCAGGATGATGAAACCTGAAATGACTTATCATTGTATGATCTGATAATGGATGGGCTAGATTTGAATGCTAACGCATGTTTTATTCTGTAAATGTTATGATTTGGGTATGACTGAAGTCTAGAATATCTGTGAAGTTTTAAGTTAGTATTTGCAGATCTATGCATTGGTTAGCCTTGGTGAAGGCGTGTATACACGTTGGTTCGACACTTCGAAGTAGCATATACATTATGAAATATGATGTTTGAAGTTGCAGTTGGTTATGGTTGTTGATGTAGAGTTTTTGGTTCTACTCTGTGTTCTGGTGACAATGTTCTGAATGTTCAAATTGATTGATTGTGATTTTCTTCAGTGTTGATGGGTTTTCAGTGATTGGTTGTATTGCAGTGGTGATTGATTTTGAGCTTCAATGTTACTGATGGGTCATGTAAGCATGCCAAAGGAGATGGAATAACCTACCACAGAGTCTCTGGATCAGGGAGTACCACTCTCCTAAGAGATCAAGAAATGCATTCGAAAGGATACCCCTGTATAAGAAGGTCATGCAAAGACTGAAGATCAACTGGATTGGACTAAATATTAGTCCACCATTGTTGTTGGGTTTGATGGAAGGTAGGAAGGAAGAAGAGGAAAGAAAGCAATGGGAAGAGATAGAGAAAAATGCAGGGTTCTATCCTCAAGAAGAGACACCATCCACAGAAGCCTGGGATGTTAGAGAGGCCACCAGGGCTATGAAAGATATGGATATAGATGACTAGGTTGCTCAGAGGATGAGAAACAATTTCAATAGGGGGTTGATGATGAGGCTCATCATTAGGTAAACTATATGGGTCACAATGCATGGCTTATTAAATTTACTTTTCTCACATTTATTTACATATTTTGTTATATTTTGCTTAGTGAGAAGAGTAAATGTGAGTTACTATGTTATGTGGCCTAATGTGTGTTAAACATAAGAATTGGAGCATTTTTGGGTTGAATTAAGTGCGGGAATTCAGAGTAGATAGACAAGAGAGATTTTAGGGGTTGGTATCCCTCCTTAACTCCTCAAATCATTCAAATATTCCTCCACTCTATCTCATCAGTTTGGTGTCACTGCCAGCCAAGAAAACCGAGTTCATTGGTCGCCAAGCCAAAGACAGTCAAGGAAGATTTATTCTTGAGTTAGGCAACCAAGTATCCCTTTTTTCTAGGGAGTTGGTTGTAGCTCTAGTATTTTATAAATAAGAGAGCCAAGGGACTCATTAGGATTCGAATTTTTGTTGTAGCCAAGAGGCCATTTTGAGCTAAAACATTTTGACTCTATTATGATGATGTACATGAGATTTTTATGATAATGAGAAATTTTTTTTTGATCCAGCACTCAGTTGACTCAGAGCGCTGAAGCTCTTGGGTTAGGGCCCAATGCTAGTAGTAGAAGTTCCTCTTTTGTAGTTTTATTCTTAGCTTAGAATGAGTTAACTGTTGAATTTTTTTGTTTTGTTTTGTTTTGTTAGCTTAGCAGGTTATTTGAATTGTTCACCTTCCCTACACCTTCTACAACTTTCGTGCACCCCTCCAACACCTCATATCACTATCCTTACCCTCCAAAACCTCTCAGCTAACTTGTTGTAGTAGTTTAGGACATCTTGTAGTAGATCAGGACATCTTGTAGCAAACCTGTAGCAACATATTTTGACCCTGTTTTGACCTAAAATGATAGGATAGCCTAGTATAGGAGTAGGTTAGCCCCTCAACTTGGACTCCATGATCAAAAGTGCCAACTAGACCATCTTTCTCATTCCTTTCCCTACTGCAAGATCAGATAGAATTATCTTTTATATTTATGAAGTTAGCAATTAAGACTTTTTATGAAAATGTCAATGAGATAGTTTAAGCTTGCATGTTTGAATTCTGAGATGATATAGTAACTTTCTATTTTCAAGAAGTCTTGGTGGCTAGATGATCAATTGCAATATTAGCATAGTTTCTTTCTGCAAGTAATTTGTGTCATTTCATAGCTAGATGATTTATGACATTTCACAGAATTTACAATTTGGCAGTTTTCATTTCCTAGTTAGACAAGCATTTACTTTCCCTACACTAGAACTAGCTTTACATTCACTGTTAGTATTCAAACTCCCTTTAGTTCAATAGAGGACTGGTCTGGAACCCTAATGGTCAAGTGCCCCAGTTGAGAAGTGGCATGAGTAGAATGATGCATCTGATGTGTATATAGCACTGTCACCTCCAAGTTTGTACGAAACACAGGGTTGATGAAGTAAAGTTGGTAGCCCTAGGAGTTGCAACATTCTTACTGCAATACATAGGCTCATCAATTCTTATCTATGTGAATAGATTTGTTGATGTTGAACATAGAAATAAATCGTTGGATTATAGGTAGTTAATGAATTTCATTAACGAACATGAGACTACTCAACATTGATGTTAATGAGAGTCAAGATTCCTAAGTACATCTTGCTCGGTACAAATAGATGTGTCAAATTCGATCACTTAGAAGATCTGACAAACTGGGGACATTGATGTATTATCATTGCTTATTGGCGAGAGAACTCTCCATTAAGGCATGCAAGCCTTAAAGTACTAGAAATATCTCTAGTCTTGATCCCATATGGCGTGTCAGAGTCAATGTGCGAAGACATGTTAGAAGGGAGGCCTTAATGAATCCTCTATCATCCAATGCGAGTATAAAATAATAATTTGAAGGACCATAGATGAAATATTTTCATTATGAAGCAAGGTTTATTTGACAAAGAGGAAGAGGGAAATGGGGTGACTCAGCATTGTAAGGGAGCTGAATGACTTTACTTTTGGGTTAAGGGTGAGTGAAAATGAGGTAGGAAAGTCTGAAGATTATAAAGGGAAAATTAGTTTTGAAATTTAGCAGTAGTGAGATAGAAATTCATGGATGTGTAAGCTTAGAACGAGGAAAATGAATAAGTTCATAATGACATTAGTTGCATTTTGAAAAGTTTCTTTGGTAGCAATTGACATGCTGGATGTGATCAAGTTATCCTCTTCAATATTTATTTTGGAACATGCTTTTCTTTGAAAAATGTGGTCTTTAAAAACCACCCATGCATAAAGTAGTCTTGTTATCATCTTCAATCTTGGAAAAGACTTATCACTAATCAGCAATAAAGTGCAAGATCTGCAAAAATTCACAAATAGTTCTTAATGAAATAGATTCAAGGAAAAATGAAATGCATTTTACATGTCGGCAGAGGTGCACTTTAGACTACTTTTCTTTCTAGCTACCTATTTTGAGTGCTTTAAAAAAACAGATTAGAGTAAATGCATGGAAAACATGATCTGATAATTTTATTTCTATTTTCAGGAAGTTTCGGGGTCCGTTTGCTACAAAATCCAGAAAAAAAAGCCACTTTTTATTGTCTCAAATGTAGATGAAAATTATTCCGTGGCTTAGATCTTGGCTAAACCTTTCCAATGACGCTTGAATCGTAAAAAATGAAAATTTTATGAGAAAGTTATGGTTGTTTGAAGTTTTGGCAAAAATGCAGTGATTGGTGCCACATGGCAACGTATGAAAATACCATATGGAACCATAAATAGATGCCATGTGGACTGTTCAAATGCTAACATGAATGATGACAAGGCAATGAATGGTGACATGGCAGTCAATGATGACGTGGTAGGTTAAATGGATCGTGACTGGGCATTTTGTGGGCAAATCACAGGCTGCCATGTGGATGAATCATGGGCTACCATGTGGCAACCCAAATTTGACCAAAATATAGTTAAATTCTAAAATATATGCGGGCAGGATTTGAACATGAGACCTCATCCAAACAAATCAAAGGACTTACCATTAAACCACCCAAGTTTATCATGAAATAAGGTGCAAATATTTCTTTTTAAAGTATATTTTGACAAATTATGTGAGTAAAAGGTGGCTCAAAGAGTGGAGTGGATGGGGTTTGACCCCACAACCTTTGGCAAAAAAAATCAGATCTTAACCATTGTGCAACAACTCATTATTGTGATATGAATATCATTCAAAATATTTTTATTATTGTTTTTGTTGCATGTTGCTACAAGCTTTTTAAAGAAAACTTCATGGGCTCATTTCACACAATATTTGTTGTATTATTCTCAAATTTTGTAGACAAGTTCCTACTGTTTGTATCTTTATGCATAGCAAAAATCAACACCATCCAATGGACAGATCTCGAGATATAATTGAAATGGTTGTAGGTGATGATGTGTTTCGATAATTTTTTTTTGCAAACTTCAAAAATGGTTTTCTCACAAACTACACATCATATTGAGCTGAAATTTTGTAGGAAGGTTCCTATCATCCTAATTCTTCTACACAACAATATCATATCGATCCCATGCACGTATCTTGATATATAAGTGAAAAGTTTGAAGCTGATGATATTCATTTTCTCGAAAAATGTGAAGCGGATTGGGTTGAAATTTACAAGGGTTGTTCATTAGAATATTATGCATTTTTTGTACAAAAATGATGAGAACCCAATTCCTAGTTTATGAGATACCTTCAATTTAATTTCTGCATTTTGTACTTTTTTTGCTTTTGAAATAAAACTACAAATTTTTATTTAAGTGATACAAATCAAATTCAATGAAATTTTTGTTAGCAAATGGAGACAAATCAAATTGAAAATTGAAGATAAAAATTAATTTAGGCATTCTTTACATCTCAACAACTTAAACCATTCCATAAAACTTTTCAAAGCCATTTATTCGATTCCTACTTTCCGATCATTTAGGTCGCAACAAGGCGCAAGAAGAGAGCATACTTTGAAATTTAACAATTATTTTTGCGTTTTAAAATCTGAAACATAGAAAGCATAGGAAAAAGATCAGACCCTAAATTTTTATCTCTTCCTCTTTCATGAATATCCATTTTCCTCATAAATATATCTGCCAATGGCCAGTGAATGAAGTGGCTCTTACTGCACCACAATGAAATCACACAAAAAAATCATGGTTTTATTCCTTTGTTCTATTTTAATATACCAAAAAAAATAAAACTTTTCTTCAAGTATATGCATATTTGCAATGTAACCATCTACGAATCAAGATCTCTAGTATGATCATATCCAATTCTGAAAAATATATCTCTATGTCCTCTAGGATATGAGAGACCGGTTTTACTTTTGATGAGAAAATTTGTTGAAGAATGAAGGAATGTTGTGGCCTAGCATCTACTTGGAACCAATCTTCAATGTAGTCGATTCTTTCCTAGCTCTCTTTATTAGTTATCATGCCTTGAATTTATTCTAGAATTTACCTTCATCCTCTAAAGGGTACCAAGGATCTGGAAACAAACATTCTAAAAATTCTTCAATTTTTGGCTCAAATGTTTACTTCTCATCATTTGTAGTCCATTGGATCTCTTGTTCTTTTACTGCTTCTTGGGATGAACTATATCCTTGGTGGCTATTCTAGAACTAGGACAAGGGCTTGAGAAGACTCTTATAGGGGCATATCCTTTTCTTCCCAACAAATCATTAAGTATCATTTTAGTTCCTTTACTGGTCTAGAGCTCTTGCTTCAAAAATGGATTAGTATTGAGAGTCATACATTATCCAAAAAAAAATTGAAATTCATGCATCCTATATGATTTTAATATGATTTTAACCATGCATCTAAGAATAAATGAAACTATCATGAGTTTGTCTAAACTTTCAAAATAAGCACCTATGTATACCTCCACTACAATGACACCAAAATGTTGGGTGATTTAATTGTGAGTTAAATCCCTATCATTAAATTGTTAACTCGAGGTTCGTTCACTTATGAGGTATATGTGTACTATATATACTAGGTGATTATTTATTAGAATAGATTAACATAATGCAAGAAACTTGAAACAAATTACAAAAAAAATAGTGAAAGAAAATGAAAAGCAAGTGCACACATTCTCTCTTAGTCACTTTCTCTCTCAAAGACTACCTCTATGAAAACAAACAATTCTAATCTATGCTATGAAATGAAAAAGTAATTTGATCTAGTAGTCTATGAGATTACTAATGTGAGACTACTAGTGTGCCAATCCAATCCAAACATAATGAAATTAAATCAATCTTAACGAAACGACATTAATGAAATAAACATAAAAACATATAATCAAAATAACATAAAAGAAACTAAACTAAACTTGCATAAATGAAATAACATAAATATTTACAACAAAGGAAAGAGGTGTGCAAGCTGCGGTTGATGGGGGCCCTCTACTCCTCAGCAAGCAGACTGAACGATTGTCAAAGCTTGGAGATCAAATAAACAACATGTATTCCATAAAATGAAGTTGGAAAAAGTTCCAAAGATATTACAATAATTGAACTCTCTTCATCTCTGTACTCACTTTACAAATTACATTAATCATTTCTTCTCCATTATTCTCTATTCTATAACATCTCATATCTTTGATGGAACACCTTTGAATGAAGGATGCACTCATATTTATACAAAAACCTAATATAACTAAACAATAAATATAGATCCACAAATCTCTCCTAGATCCACAATTATATCTTGTGGTTATAACCAATTACCTAAAAATATGAGATACAAATCATCTCACACATATTTAAGAGACACATATGAAAACATCCATGATTCTTCTCCTTTGAATGTGCTTAGTCAATGATCTAAATCTTCTAGAAATATTCCACAAATCTTCATGAGTTGAAATTGAAATTCGAATTTGTGGTTGAGTGGCCAAATAAGACTCTTATATAATCTTAAAATAGGCCTACAACATCATAAAACTCATCCCACTTTTATATATATATGAAAACATGGTAATTTCCTAATATTTAATCATAAATTCTCTTAAAATAATTAAAATAAATGACTTGGACAATAATAATGATAAACCCATATGATCATGCAAATGGCATTAATGTAGGGTTATGGAGCTACAGAATATGGTAAAGAGTTACGAAATATAGTAAAATGATAGCGATGAGGGTGAAAGAGGATGACATTTTGGAGGCCCAACAATGACCTTCTTGCAGTTTTATTGTTTTCATATTTCTTTCTAATTTGTGGAGTCACTTCACCTCTTCTTGGAGTATCATGAAAACTTGATGTTACTTGCTCTTGAACCTATACCTTTTCATGTTTAACACTTATATCTATTTTTACATAATCATCACTGTCATTCCATACACCAGTATTGTTCATTTTATCCCCTTCCTCTACATTCTCATGAAACACCACATCCCTACTTGCAACCAATATATGAGAACTAGGATCAAACAACTTGTATTCTTTTGTATCATCACAATAACCAATAAATATGCACTTAATTGACTTGGAATCAAGTTTTCTTCTTTTATATTTTAGAATATATGCAAATGCATGGCATCCAAAAACTCTTAAATGGCTCAGTTTGGGTTTATACCCATAAAATGCTTTAAAATGTGTTTTAAGATCTAAAATCTTCATAGGACTCCTACTTTTCAAATAAACAATACTATTAACGCTTTCAACCCAAAATCCATTAGAAATTTTTTTACCTTGAAGCATACTACATGCACATTCTACTAGTGTTCAGTTTTTCCTCTCGATAACTCCATTTTGCTAAGGTGTATGTGACATTGTAAATTGATGTAGAATCCTATTCCTTTTACAATATTGATTAAATGATCTCGATTTATATTCTCACACATGATCATATGTGAGAATTTTGAAACACTTTCCCATTTGTTTTTCCACCATATTTTTGACCTCTTTAAAGTACTAAAAACATCAATCTTCTTTCTTATGAAATAGACCTATGTATACCTATATATCTATCAACAAAAAAAATAAAAAAATACCATGCTCCATCAAGAGATCTAGTTTTCATAGGTCTACATACATTGGTATGAATCAATGCAAGTATTTCCCTCTATCTTTTCTCTTTATGTATAATAAATTACTTTCTATGTTGCTTTCCAAGTACACATGCTTCACATTCAACATGATCATTCTTCATAACGGGAAGACCTTCAAGCATTGATTTATTTCGAAGTAACATTAAATCATTGTGATTTAAATTATCATATTTTTGATACCAGAGCTCTACTATTGACATTGTTGTAGATGCCAATTCTTGACTTGTCCTGGTCGCATCAAACTTATTCAATCCTCCAACTCTAGTACCTGTGGCAATAACCTTGTAGCAATATTTGACATCTTTAACATCACACTATGATTTTACAAATTCCACCTTCAAATCTTGGTCAACAATAGTAGAGACAAAAATTAAATTATTTTTAATACCAGGAACATACATCACATTATGGATCTATCTCTTTTGTCCATTAGGAAAATTCACACATATTATTCCATAACCTTGAACTTTAAGTGACTTTTTATCTCCTAAATAAACATATGTTCCATGAATGTTATCCTAATATTCATTAAACCAATATTTATTACAAGCCATATGGATTGATGCACAAGAATCAATGAACCAAGAAATAATATTATTAGTTTCTACATACAATGCAACATCATAAACAAAAAATCTAAGATTTTTAAATGCATCACTGATTGAGGTGTCTTTGTCAACAAAATTTCCATTAGGCCTTATGTTTCCTTCTTTAGACTCATTATATTTTCTTTTATATAAATCTTTAGAGTGATTCTCAGGTTTTCCGACAATAATAAAAATCATCATTTCTCTTATCATGAGTTGGAAATTTAGATTGTGCCATACCTTTTTCTTTTCTTGAAACTTGCCTCCTTTTTTCTTGTCTCATGGCTTGCCTCTGTATGGTTCTTTACCCTTGGCTACCAATGCCAAATCTGAACCATTCAAGCCCAAATTAAATCTCTTCATCCTCTCTCCCTATTGTAGAAGAATTCTGATCAATTCATCAATCGTAGGGGGGGTTATCTCTAGCTGAAAGACTTGAAACAAAAAACTGATAATCTTGCACTAGGCCATTTAATGTGACAGTGAAAAAGTTAGTACTGGATACCTTGTCACCAATATATCCTAACTTATCACATATATATTATACATAGGAAATGAAATTGCATATATTTTCATTCGCTTTCATTTTTATAGACAAAAATTTGCTTTCAAAAATAAGATTTGATTTGTATTTGTTATTTCATACAAACCCTTGAGAACATCCTACATTTCTTTTGATGTCTTGTAATATATGACATGAGGAATTATATTCTCTTCTATGGACATACGTAACTTAGCACCTTTGCTTTCATCTCTCATGTCTCCCAATTTGGAAAAGATGTTGCAACAATGGTTTTGGGATCATCCCCACTCACAAATTAACACAAATTATAACCCTCTAAAATTGTTAGCAACTTGAATTTCCAGTTCACATAAGTTTCTCCATCAAGTTTAGTGGATTCATTCAAATAATAATCAACCAAAAGATTTTACATGATGACAAAATTTTTTGTTTTTCCAAAGAACAACTTCTAAAAAGAAATTATAATTGTTGAACCAATTAAATCCTTAAAAACATACTCATTTAATTCTCTCCTTTTTCACACCATTCTCAAATAACTCTTCTTTCTTTTGACTCTTTTTCACCCTTAAAAATGTAACACCCCACATAACAATCATCACACCTAAAATAATATCATCGCACCTTTTCAAAACTGTTTTAATTGCGCCTTTTCAAAAACGTTTTTTTTTTAATGTTTTGAGACAAAAGTTAGAATACCCTTTTTTTTCAAAATTACAAATGATGGTCCGCTGCAAGCAATACCTAATTTACTCCAAATTATTTGTTGGAAAGGCAGAGGAGGAAAAACAAAAATTTAACACACAAAATACACATGAGTTGTGGCTCTTCAATTGATCACACAAAATTGATAATTACAATGAACCCGATGAGGGTTATTTAAACTTTTTTTTTGAATAGCGACTTGCCCAAAATAACTTAACATGCAACCACACACTAAATTTGACTTTACTCAAAATATGACTTAACTCGACTTGACTTAACTTGAGTCAGTTAAATGACTCTAATTTTAGATAACTCTCCAATGCAGGAGTAATTACCTATCTTTAACACTCCCCCTTAATTATGACCGCTAAACTAAAACATGACTGATGACAACTCAAACATTCCTTTTGATCTACATCTCAGCTAGGCTTACAACATCCAAGTTTCCTCTGTGAAACTCAAATACATCTTTTGCTAATGTCTTAGTAAATATATCAGCCAATTAATCGCTCGATTTACAAGGCTTCAAGTGGACTTCTCCATTTCTCACAAGTTTTATAATAAAATGATATCTAGTATCAACATGCTTTCTCTTTTGATGAAACATGACTATTATTGGATAGTGCAATGGATGAAGTGTTGTCACAATATATTATTGTTGATCTTTGTTGTTTCTTCTTGATTCCATCAAATACTCTTCTTAACCATAGTACTTGGCCTTTTGTTGATGTTGTTGCTACATATTCTGTTTCTACTCATGAAAGTTTCACAATAGGCTACTTCTTAGATGCCCATGAAATCACACCTGAACCAAGAAGGAACACATAACTAGAAGTGACCTTCCTATCATCCAAACTTCTTGCAAAATCATTATCTATATATCTAGTCAAATCCTTCTTCTTTGTGTGATCTGAAATGAGGGCTTAACATCTTTTTATACTTACAAGAACCTCTCACTCCAAAGCTTAACAATTATATGATCTAGCTTATGTTGACAACTGCGGAATTAAGTACTTGTAACAGGTGTATGTATTTTTATGTTTTTAACTATTTAAGTGCTTTAAGTTGATTTGTTTATGTGGATATTAAACACACATAATAGCCATATAATGAAGAAAATAAACATGAACACATAACAGCAAATTTAATCTAGGAGTTCACCCGAATATCGTGGGCTACGTCTCCTTGAGCTTCTGTCAATTTGAATTGGCTCTTTGGGATTATGGCTTCAATTCTTTTACAAATTCCACACTCAACTCAAATGGTTATTTTCTGAACCAATGGGCTTAGAAAACCATCTATATCCCTGTCATGGTTGTCATCATTCTACAAACAGATTTAGGATCCCTTAGACTTTATTCCTTCAATCGGTGCACTGAGCTTCCCTGAGCTTCTTAATGGCACAAACTCCTTCAGAATTATTCAACTGTCTCTGAAACCTCTTCTACTATCTCCAACACATATCATACATCAAAAATAGATTGTTCATTTGCTCAAAATGAGCACTGCATCCCCGATCTAGGTCTTCCTCCACGGTTGGCACTGGGCTGCCTCAAACTTCCCTATAGAACCTCAGCCTTTAGAAGTCTTTAGATGCTTCTATAAACCATTGAAATGGATTCAAAAGGCTCATTATATTCATGAATGACTGTTGGTGCGTTGAGAACAGATACTGGTAGCTCCTGCAACTGCCTCCAAACCCTAGTGGCCCTGAGCTCCAAAATCTCCCTGGATGAAAATCTCCCTGAAGATGGCTACTTCAGCTTCTCTGAACTATTCCATTGGCTTCATAGGGCCTCAATTAGCCTATCTAGCCTCTTGTTTCACTCTCTTAGGTCGAAAATCACTTCTGGAGTGCATTTATTCTTTATCTCCCAGTGATCCTCCACTAAATCTGGCAGACTGCAGTTAAATTTGGCAATTCCCCTAAATTTCTGTGCTCTGCCAAACAAAACTGTCAGAGTTGGTGGTTAACGTTACCTCTTCCGCGCATGTGACCGGTATTACCACCGATCGTTAGGGATATGGTTAGCGGTTTTGATGGCCACAGTTCACTCCGCGTAATGGGACCAGTCTTTCGGGATCAGTGGCGGGTAAGACCGCTGGTGGTCCTGACCCCCAAACCTCTGCCCATTAAACATTAAAATAAAATTTTGTCCATAGACTGTTAAGAACCACTGTTATCAGAGTTGCTAGTGCGCTTGTTTAGCCAGCCAGAGGTCATGGGTTCGATTCCGTCGGACCCAACAAAATTTTACAACACCATTCTAGGGCCACATGGTGGCCTCCGGGCTTGCCACGTGTCAGCTCTTGAATGGTCAGCCAAACAGAATATTTTGAGGAATATTCCAAAGAATATTCCTTGGAATATTCTTTTCCTAATATTTTCCAAAAATCATTTATTCTTGGAAATTGCAGTTTACTAGACTTTTTCAAATGGCGATAAATTCTTCATATGGTGTGAGTTTTTCAAACTGTTTGCAACGCTAGAATCAGGAAGACGAGATCTATCCGGTCATTCATGTTCAACACTCTTTCAAAAACTTTGAATTTTGAGCTATCATTAAAGTCTTGGATCAATATCTGATCACTCCTCCCCGTTGGGAATATTTTGGACCCCAAAAGACTGATACACTAATCTAAACAATAGATGAGAGTATAGTACCCTCATCTTTCAGCCTCCATACACTTTCCTGCATGGTTGGTGCCTTTGAACCAAAACTCAAAGGTAGTCAACACTTCCCTTCCTGGATGCACTTGTCCTCCTGTTAAGGATTGTCTTCCTTGAACTCATTAAGAATTTACAGAAGGTAGTTGAACATCGCTTCCAAGCCACTTCCATGGTGACCTTTTTTTTTTCAAATCTCCTTTAGCAGACGATGTCAAAATATAAGAAAACAACTTGACAACATAAATTCTTGCTCCATCAAAAGAAACAAATTTCACATCATGTGAATCATCATCATGTCTTTACATCTTGTGTACAAATGATCGACTAAGTCCCAAGCTGACAAAAATCATGCCTTTTCAAACATTTGACCCTTCAAGTCAAGCATGTACATAAAGAATTTTAATGATTCTTTTAAGAAGACGAAACACTTCATCATTATCCCCCATTTACAATCTTGGAGACCAAATCAACTTTTCCAAGTTGACATGACATTACATGCATGTTTAAACAAAAAAATATGATGGTCGATAGCTTTCCATCAACTCAATTACATATATGTTCAAATACAAGGAAATCATTAACATCCCTATGTTCATACATTCCATTCTCATGCATGTATTTGATTCTTCAACTCTCTCTTAAGTACAATCATGAGTACAAGATCCTCGATCACATGTACATGTACTTTAAAAGCTGAAATGAATATAATTTTGTTGCAATAAAGTGAGTCTACACAGTCAACTTTTCCATCCTGCAACTTGCATTCCATTAGTAAGAAATGCAAATAGATGTGACACATTTCTTTTCTCATCAAAAAAACATGTAACTTTAATTGGATAAGAATTCTAACCATTTTTTAACAATCCACACCAAAGGTGCTTCCTTTAACTGCACATCGACATCAACATGTGGATCATCCTGAAACTCATCGATTATGGAAACTTCCTTTCCATTGTTACCATAATCTTTTTCCACTTTCTTCAAATTTTGTGGAAGCATTGTTGGATTTGGGGTCCAACACCTTTTAGTAACATTTCCTTGCTTATGGCAATAAGTATAACACATGTTCATCTTCTTGACAACATAATTTGCCTTGTCCAATGGACCTTTGGCTTCTTGCCTTCTTTCCTTCAAAATTTTCCTATATGTGGCCATTCTCTTCCAACATATAGAAACACTATGTTTAACCAAACCACAAAAGGAACATGCAATTCCTTTCCAATGCTTATGTGGAAATTTATCGTGCTTAACACAATCAAAAGAAGTGTGATTGAAATCAAATTTATACCTTTCTCTTTCACCTTCATTACCTTCATGAGGAGGTGAATCAAATGAAGGAGTAGCTCCCTTTGGAACACCATCAATCTCTTCAATGCTTTTGGAGCTTTCACAACTTCCTGGTTCAAGTGCATGCTTATGTACACCTTCTTCTTGCAAATGATATTTCAAACAATTGCATTCTCCAAGAATCCAATCTTTACAAACTTGAGGTAGGGAACCTGAAATGAAACTCCTTCAAGGAACTGTTTCAATTGCCTTCATGATTTCTTTGGAACTTTCTCCATAAGATTTTCCATAGCTAAGACGCAAATATTTAGGCCTTTCCTCAACCATTATTGGCTCAACTATACCCTGTGCATGTTTGCCCAATCCTTTTCCTTCATAGCCCATTTTGGACATTAACTTGGACCCTATGCCTCTTGTATGTTTTTCAAAAGAACCAACATAAACATTCTTAGAGGAAATTGAAGACAAACTAGAATTGTTTACGTCTTCTTTAAGCTGATACTTGAATAAGGCTTCTTTGGAACAAGGACCTGTGTCTCTAACTCATGTATCTTTTCCAGATCCATATTTGCAATATGAAGTTGTCTCTCCATTTCCTGCAATTTGTCAGAAAGCAATTGCTTCTCTTCCTTCATGGAATTCAACTGCTCTCAAAGTTTGGTGCTCATTTCTCTCACCATATCCATCATGATGAACAAATCTTGCCTCAAGTCTTCATCAAAGAATCTTGTGAAAGAGGAGGATTTGGAAAAATCACTTGTAGAAGTTTTCATCATCAAAATTAACAAAATCACTTCAAAAAAATTCTCAAAGTTTTCAAAGAACTAATGACAAATTTCTGAACTAAATGGCAGTAGAATCAAATTCTTATTCAAGCAACATTTTGAAAACAACCCTCTTATGCTTCAAGGGTTGCCTTTAGGTCCTTGGGGTAAGGAGAATGCCTTCAGCCCTTCCTCCTTCTTGTCCTCTCCTAGACTTAGCTTATAAGTAGCTTTCCATTCACCTTTGCAAACTCAAACAATAGTCAGTTTACAAACAATCAAACAGTAGAATCCTTTGTATTGTTTAAACACCTATCAAGTCAAACAAGCAAATAGATTTCTCTGTAAATCAAGCATCATGCTTTGATACCACCTGATTTGAAATGAGGGTTTAACATCTTGTTATACTTACAAGAACCTCTCACTCCAAAGCTTAACAATTATATGATCTAGCTTATGTTGACAACTGCGGAATTAAGTACGTGAAACAAGTGTATGTCTTTGTATGTTTTTAACTTTTTAAGTGCTTTAATTTTATTTGTTTTTGCTGATATTAAACACACATAACAGCCATATAATGAAGCAAATAAACATCAACACATAACAACAAACTTAATCTAGGATTTCACCCGAATATCGTGGGCTACGTCTCCTTGAGCTTCTATCAATTTGACTTGACTCTTTGGTATTATTGCTTCAATTCTTTTACAAGTTCTACACTCAACTCCAATGGTTATTGACTGAACCAATGGGCTTAGAAAACCATCTATATCCCTATCATGGTTGTCATCATTCTGCAAATAGATCTAAGATCCCTTAGACTTGATTCCTTCAATCGGTGCACTGAGCTTCCCTGAGCTTCTTGATGGCACAAACTCCTTTAGAATTCTTCAACTATCTTTGAAACCTCTTCTACTGTCTCCAACACATATCAGACATCAACAATAGACTATTCATTTTCTCAAAATGAGCACTGCATCCCCGATCTAGGCCTTCCTCCACGGTTGGCACTAGGCTGCCTCAAAATTCCCTGTAGCATCTCAGCCTTTAGAAGTCTTCAGATGCTTCTATAAACCCTTGCAATGGATTCAAAAGGCTCATTACAGTCAGGAATGACTGTTGGTTCGCTGAGAACGGATACTGGTAGCTCTTGCAACTGCCTCCAACCCTTGGTGGCCCTGAGCTCCAAAATCTCCCTGGATGAAAATCTCCTTGAAGATGGCTTCTTCAGATTCTCTGGACTATTCCATTGGCTTCAAAAGGCCTCAATTATCCTAGCTAGCCTCTTGTTTCACTCTCTTAGGTCAAAAATCACTTATGGAGTGCATTTATTCATTATCTCCTAGTGATCCTCCACTAAATCTGGCAGTCTGCACTTAACTGCAGTTAAATTTGGCAATTTCCCAAAATTTCTCTGCTCCGCCAAACTAAACCGTCGGAGCTGGTATTTACCGTTACCTTTGGCGTGCATGTGACAGGTATTACCGCCAACGGTTAGGGATATGGTTAGCGGTTTTGATGGCCATGGTTTACTCCGCATAATGTGACCAATCTTTCGGGACCGCTGGCGGTCCTGACCCCAAAAACTTTGCCCATCAAACTTTAAAATAAAATTTTGTCCATAGACTATTAAGAACCACTGTTAGCGGATTTGGTAGCACGCTTGTTTAGCCAACTGGAGGTCGCGGGTTCGATTCCGTCGGACCCAACAAAATTTTACAACACCATTCTAGGGCCACGTGGCAGCCTCTGGGCTTGCCACATGTCAGCTCCTGATTGGTTGGCCAAAAGCAATTTTTGGGGAATATTCTTTTTTTCTAATATTTTCCAAAAATCATTTATTCTTGGAAATTGCAGTTGACTTGAGTTTTTCAAATGGCGATAACTTCTTCATATGGTTTGAGTTTTTCGAACCATTTGTGGTGTCGGAATTAAGAAGACGAGATCAATCCGGTCGTTCACGTTTGAAACTCTTTCAAACAATTTGAATTTTGAGCTATCCTTAAAGTCCTGGATCAATATCTGATCATTGTGCTTGCATACATTATGCCACAATCTATAGTTCCTACTATGTATCTCAGAATTCATTTTCTTGCTCTCCAATGTGTGTCTTTTCGACTCTCCATAAATCTGGAAACAAAACTCACTCCTTGCATAATATCCGATATTGTAGTTGTGAGATACATGAGGCTACAAACCAATGTTTTGAATAGAGCTAGATTGACATTTGATCCTTCATCATCCTTACATAAATTTGTACCTGTTGCAACTAGTGTAGGGTCATATTTACAATTTTCCATCATGAATTTTTTCAGCAAATCTTTGGAATATTTATTTTGACAAATAAAAGTTCCTCTTTCGGATTGCTCGACTTCTATGCTAAGAAAATATTTCATAAGTATGAGATCTTTCATCTCAAATTCTTTCTTCATGTATGCTTTAAATTCATCCAATTCAAAATCACATGTATAAATCATGTCGTCAACATATAAAAAAACAATCAAAATATGACCATGCTCATTTACCTTTGTGCACAAGGAAGGCTTAATTTTGCTTCTGCAAAATCCATTCTTGATCGTGTAGCTGTCAATTCTATTATACCAATCTTTAGGCCATTTCTTGAGCCCATAGAGCACTTTCTTCAACTTATAAACTTTATCTTCTTGTCCTTCAACTTCATATCCTGGAGGTTGCTGCACATAATTTTCTTCTTCTAAAACTCCATTCAAGAAGGATGATTTCACATCCATCTGATAAAATTTCCACTTGTTCTAAACTATTGTTTCTAAGTCTACCCTTACACTATCCAATCTAGCTACTCGAGCAAACGTTTCTCCTAAATCTATTCCCAGTTGTTGCGAAAATACTTTTGCTACAAGTCTTGCTTTAAATTTGTCAATTTCACCTTTCTCATTCAACTTTGTATTGTACACCCATTTCACACTAATGAGGTTCTTATCATTTGGAAAATCAACCAAATCCCATGTATCATTCTTTTCAAAAGCTTCAATTTCTTCATCCATGACTCGCATGCAATTTTCATCTCTGATTACTTCTTCAAATGAAGAAGGTTGGAATATCAACAATAAAAAATTTGAACTAACATTCAAATCATCATAAATATCTTTTATACTTCTCATCTTTCTCTTACCATTGCTTGATTCATCACCTGATTGATTTCTAGGAGAATTTAGATCTAATGATCTGCTTGAAGATCCATGTTGTTCAAAAAATCTTGGAGTCGTTACTAGCCTTGCTATGTTTGGTGTCTGCTCTTGTGATCCCTGCTGCTCAGTTTCTGCTACATGCTCTTCTTCCATCAGTGGCACTTGTACATTAACTATATTATCTATACTCCCATTCCATGACTCCTATTCTTTGAACACAAAATCTCTATTGATTATGATCTTCTTGGTGATAGAATTATACAATTTGTAAGCTTTTGACTGCTCACTATAACCAATAAATATGCATTTTTCACTTTCATCATCCAACTGCCCCTTAGCTCCTTAGGCACATGTGCATAAGCTACACATCCAAACACTCTAATATGAGATACACTACAAGACATACCTAGCCATGATTCTTCTGTTACTCTGTTCATCACAATCTTTTTACGGGATCTGTTTATCACATAAACAACACATGCAACTGCTTTTGCATAATACTCATTAGAAAAATTTCTTCCTTTCAACATGCTCCTTGCCATATTCATAATGGTTGTGCTCTTTCTCTCTACTACACCATTCTGTTGCGGTGTGTACTTGTTTGTAAAATTCTTTTTAATTCCATGTGGTTTGCAGTAATCATGGAATGCCTTCAAATCATAATATCCACCATGATCTCACCTCAATACCTTGATCAATCGATCACTTTGGTTCTCGGCTAAGGCTTTGAATTCTTTGAAATTTGAAAAATTTTCATTCTTATGCTCTAGGAAGTAAACCCAAGTATTTCTACTATAATAATCAATGAAAGTGAGGAAGTAACAACTTCCACCAATCGACTGTGTCCTCATAGGTCCACATGCTTCTCTATGCACTAGTTCAAGAGGTTCTTTTTCTTGGATACAACATGTAGTTCTAACCCCATTTTTTAATAATATTCCAATATCAAGGCTTGAAGCTATGTTAGCTCGCTTGTATCCCACATTGTTGAGGTGTCTTTTGACATGGAAATAGGAGGAATGTGGAAGGAAATGGAATCATTTTTAATTGGAACGATAAAGTTTGTCATGTTCTTGTGACCTCTCTGGAATCTCTAACAGTTTTAAACAAGTTGACTCTTTTCTCCTTTGTGATCAATATCCCTTACATGGTAAATAAGTTTTTTCCTAGTTATAGTAACTTCTCATAATTCTGATGCAAAAGTCGAACCATTTTTCTCCCAAGATCAAGAATTACTCCACTCACCCTTACCACCCTAAATATTTAAATAAATTTAAAATGTATATAGTAACTATTTTAAAAGTAACAATACATATTTTATTAGTTTATGTTAATGTTATTTGTAATACATATAATATGTGTTACATTTTTTATTAGTTTTTGGTAATGGAAATTGTAAAATGTATAGCCCTTTAAAATATAATAAATCATGGGAATTCAGGGTTGCATGGGAAGATAGTAGATAGATAGAAAGGGATGTAAGTGCATGTACACTCGAAAGAAAGGAGATGAAAAGAGGATACAAGCCATCTTAGTTTCATCCCAACACATCATGGTTCTCCATCACTTGATTCCAAAGCTATTATCATTGCAACAAGTCAAGACTCACACATTAAATTAGGTAATTATGGAAGTGATAAGGTTCTAATTTTTCTTTATTATAAAATAAGAATGTAGAATGGAGCTTAGAAGTTATAATAGCAATGTGGTAAACATTAGTTATTTAAATGGATGCTTGTATTTACAACCAACTAGAAAGGTATGCCAAAGACGGGAGGGATTTTAGTTGTTATTGATAATATAATGTTTCATCTAACTTTGTACTTTTTAAGTGGAAAAATTGAAGGAATTGGTTTTCAAGGCCCATTTTAAGGGTGATTCCTAGTTTGTTGACCTAGGATAAGAAACATACAAGGATGATTTTAGGCATACACTAACACCTTCTATAATAAAAAATCACAATAATATATATCAACTCCTCGAAGACATTCTACATTGTTGGCATTATGATACAAGTCTTGTTCTTGATGGAAACTCACATATATGATGAATGATGGTAGTTCACAGTGTAACAAGCTAACAACACAGGATTACATATCAGACTCCAGAGATTGAAGAAAGAGAATGGTCTAAGAAGTATACGTTGTTTCACCTTGTCAAAGTAGCGTATACAAGCGGGTTCACTATACAAAAGAAGTGTATCCATATGCGCGCACTTTCAAAGGAGGAAAAGCGTGTATGGGTTAGAAAATCAAGGAAATTTAAGATTAAATAATACCAAGGGTCAATACCATGGTATTATCCAACAATATTGAGCAGAGTAACGGTTATTTGATCCCGTCCAAGAATACCACATGTTCTAAGTGTTGTTTTGGTCCGAGGTATTGAGAAAGGCCAAAAACTATATAAGGAGGAGAAGATCAAAGTGCCATGTGTGAAAGTGAATGGGCTTTTCATGATTACTTCTATCTAAAGTATATTTTATGTTGTAAGGGCTATGGTAATGATACGATATAAAATATCACGTGCACCTTTGGCTACAATGTTGGATCAGGATGATGAAACCTGAAATGACTTATCATTGTATGATCTGATAATGGATGGGCTAGATTTGAATGCTAACGCATGTTTTATTCTGTAAATGTTATGATTTGGGTATGACTGAAGTCTAGAATATCTGTGAAGTTTTAAGTTAGTATTTGCAGATCTATACATTGGTTAGCCTTGGTGAAGGCGTGTATACACGTTGGTTCGACACTTCGAAGTAGCATATACATTATGAAATATGATGTTTGAAGTTGCAGTTGGTTATGGTTGTTGATGTAAAGTTTTGGGTTCTGCTCTGTGTTCTGGTGACAGTGTTCTGAATGTTCAAATTGATTGATTGTGATTTGCTTCAGTGTTGATGGGTTTTCAGTGATTGGTTGTATTGCAATGGTGATTGATTTTGAGCTTCAATGTTACTGATGGGTCTAGTATGAAAATTGGATGAAACGTGGCCTTCATATTGTGTTTTTGTGTACCAAGAGTATCCAGTCTGAAAATTTATGAAACATGGTCCCTGGAGGAAAAGAGAAGGTTGTAGCCTTCTGTAGGCCAATGCCTATGTATTAGTAAACATATCTGCTAGTACAAGAGCTAGGGGGTTAGAGATCCCTTCTAGTAGCAGATAGAGAATGAGTGAAGGTTGGAGACTTATGTAGGTCGGCGCCTATGTACTAGTAAACATATCGGCTAGTACAAGAGCTAGGGGCTTGTAGCTCCTTTCTAGTAGAATTTGGAGAACGAGAGAAGGTTGTAGCCTTCTGCAGGTGGGTGCCTTCGTACTGGTATGAATCTGTACCAGTACAAGATTGTAAAAAGGTTTTTCTTATATTAAAAGAAGAGAAAGACGACAACAACAGGTGGTTTTTCTCCTGCATTGGGCTTCCACCTTAACTATTGGTGTTCATGTGTGTTTCTTATGTGTGATGGTTTGTTATGTTATTACTACACATGGTTACTATTTAAATGGTTAATAAAGTACTGATGCACTGATTAAAGATCAACATATGATGAGTTAACTAAATCATAAGTTCACTGGATACACGATGGTTGCCTTAAGAACAGTTGCGTGCACATGCGAGTTCCCTTCACTAAAGTAGCGTATATAAATTTGATTATGGAATGAAAAAGTTATTGTTGGGAATAATACTGATTCCCCCCCCCCCCCCCCCCCCCCCCTTAGTATTATTCCCAACTATTGGTATCAAAGGAGGTCCTTCAGAAGAAGCTTGATCACTTGAAGGAAGATCTCTCAAGATGAGAAATCACGAAGGAATGTGATCTATCAGACCACCAATCTTCAATGGAGATAACTTAGTATATTAGAAGACAAGAACTAAAGCCTATCTTCAGTCACTTGGAGCTAAGGTTTGGGCAATTTTGGAAAGAGGATACCAATATCCAGCAGCAGTCCCCACAGATCCAACAAAAAGGAAATCATATGAAATCAATGCCAAAGTCGTCAATGCTCTATTGGGAAGTCTATCAGAATCAGATTCGTCAAAGTCATGCAGTTCAACACAACCAAGGAAATATGGGACGAATCATTCAAAGCTACAAAGGAGACTCCTAGGTAAAATTTGCTAAACTCCAAACTCTCAGAATCCAGTATAAACCTCTCAAGATGCATAGTGATGAAATTATTGCTAATTATTTCTTACGAGTAGATGAGATTGTAAATCATATGATAAATATGGGTGAAGAAATAAAGGAGGCTACTAAAGTTGAGAAAATTTTGAGAACTCTATCTTCTAGATTTGAGTCAAAATTATTTTCCATTGAAGAAAAGCAAGATCTACAATATGTTACTATTGTTCAACTTCATGGAATTTTAACTGCCTTTGAAATGAGGAAAGGAGGTCCATCAGAAATCAGAGAAGCCATTTTCAAAGCTTCTGCAAAAGGAAAAGGAAAGGAAGATCTCAAAGAATTAGGATACATATTAGAAGAAGATGAGGTAAACTTTGTGAAGAAACTTCAATGGGGTTCCGGGAGATTCAAAGGTAAGATTCCCTTCAAATGTTTTGCCTGTGGAAGAGTTGGTCATTATGCTACTAAATGTCCTCATGAAAAAGGAAAGATTTCTGTAGAAGGTAATAAAATAAGTTATTATACTCATGAAGATAATGATGGTCTGTCTAATAGTGATGAAGATGATAAAGATTTTAAACTTATCATGGCATATGAAAATGATGCCTTAGAAGAAGAAGATTTGGGTAAAGAAATCACTCAACTCAAAATTTGTTTGGCAGAAAAGGATACAGTAATAGAAACAATGAAACATCAGGTCACTGAAAAGGATAAGCACAATGAAAAATTAGAGTGTGAAGTAGTAAGTCTAAGAAAAGAACTTGAGAAGATAAAAACTCTGAATTTTAGATTTACTAAAGGATCAGAAACATTAGATGAAATCACCAAAGTTCAATGTTCTCCTCTTATAAAGAATGGTCTTGGTTTTCATGAAACTATTGAAGGTGAATCTAGCTCACAAGATGAGGTAAAGAACTCTAATGCACAATCTAAAATGCTCAACAAGGAGATAAGAGGCCAACCCCATCAACAACTAAGGAAAGAAAGACTTCAAATAAAATTATTTACTGCTAACTATGGAAGTGATAATCAATTCTTTCCTCTGATGAATAATGTCAATTGTTTTTTATCTCATAATTTTGGACATGTTGTAGCTAGATGGAGAAGTAGAATGGCTCAAGCTAATAACTGTCACATAGAAAGATCATCAGTTTCCAGGTACTTTAGAGGATATTGTTTTTCTTGCAATATGCATGGTCACAAAGCTATTTATTGCGATAGAAGGAATCTGAAACATATAAGATGTTATGCTTGTAACAAGTTTGGGAATATAGCATAAGAATGCAGGAGAAAAACTCAACCAGTATGCCAAAAGGAGCAAACATCATCACACTCCAAGGTACAGAAGAAGAAGGAAGTGTTGTTAGAAAGATGTGGCATAGCTTAGTATACAGACATAACATACTCAGGGGAGCTGAAAGTGTGAAACTTTAGTATTCCAATTCTCAAACGTAGTTATTATGAAGACAAGTCGTGTATATACGCAAGTTAGAAGCTGCACAATTGCGTATATGTTGTTTTGATGAAGCAGTGGGACAAACTCAGGAAAAGGGGTCTCATATGGTTCAGCCAATTATCAATTATCTTTTCTGTTCTGACTGATGATTATTACAATATGTTGATGAAATTTAGAATTTCTTTTGGCCCTCATAAGTTGTTGATAACTTGATGAGTAACTGGTTGATGATGATTCCTTGATGATTCTTACTAACAAATGCAATGATCAGATTTGACAGTGAACAATTGGCACAAGTTTAGGGGGAGCATATGCTTCTAATAATTCATTGTTGGCATTATAATAAAACACCTTGGTACATGATGATACTTATATTGATTGATTCACATAGTTGTTTTGATTCAGATGACTCTTTTAATGAAGGACATATACAGGTTGTTGATCTTGATGTTACTAACATATGATTATGGTGCATATCATATATGGTGTATGATAGTTGTTGATGACTATCATGGTCTTGTTTAGATCATTGGTCCTTGTTATAAATGTCATGTATATCATTTGATGTAAAGGTCATGTAAAGACCTATTGTTTAATTTCTAACCTCACTATGCATGGGAAGGAAGATGTAATAATTGCAAATGTTCCGTCATGTATGAACATTTGGTATATCCCTACTTGGTTGGGTGATTGATGTATGTATAAGTCATTGGTGATAGGAAGGTCATACTCACATAGTCAAGTGATAGAGTCATGTACTTCATCTCACATCCATCAGAGATTTCGGTAAAAACTCAGGCGGAGCATGATCAAAGAATTTAGCATGTGCAGTGCATCCCCACGGGGGAGAATATCTTGGTCCACCCTTTGCCCTTGATGTCAAAGGGGGAGAGTATCTTGGTGTTGTTTGATATATCTAACAGGTTCTACAACCTGACGTAATAAACACCAATATGGTTGCCATCAAGTCCAAAGGGGGAGATTGTTGGCATTATGATATAGGTGTTGTCCTTGTTGGAAACTCAAATATATGATGAATGATGGCAGTTAAAGGTACAACAGGTTAACGATAAAGGATTACAGATTAGACTCCTGTTGATGCCACAAAAATCATTGTATCAACATTGGGGGATAACCACCCGGTCTGGACCTTAATACAACTCCTTTTCCTTTTGGAATGGTGGCTCCGACTGGATATAATGGGACCAGTTTACCAATAATGAATAAAAGGGGATGGATGAGTGATTGGTTTCTAATAAATGATAATGAATGTATGACTTAATCTAACAGCAAAAACATAAATGACTATTCTATCCCAGGAGGCTTCTATTCTTTTAAGTGCAACGCTTGATGATCTTTGTTCATTGATAGGCATATAGATGACTCTACATAATAAACATAGACATTCATTCACTTAATGATTGCTTTGTTCAAGTAGTTGAACAAAGTGATTAACAAAACATTGTTACACTTATCCTTTTATATTACCAATACATGTATGATAAAAGAAAAGCATGTTGTAAACATCCAATAGTGGAAATTGTAAAGAATGTTGTTAAAAACACACGCATATATCCGATAATAGCAAGAGCGATCAAACAACAATTCACATAAACAGAATGAACTCAAACATAGATAGTAGTACCATATGAGCTGCAAATCATTCCCAACATCAATCGCTATTTGAATTCCTTCTTCCGACTCAGAAATAATTTTAAACAAAGGCAGTAGTGCACATCCACATAAAAGCTTCGTTATCAAAATTGCAATAATTGGCCCAGTCTTTATAAAAAAATATGCCTGAAGTACAGTAGTGCAACTTTAGGTTTAAGTCATATACAAAAACTTAGGACCCTTTCCAATGCATTGAAAGGGTCTATAAATACTTGATTAAAACTAACTAACTATGAAATTAAAATCCTACTTAATGATTTGGAGTATCTTCCTCATAGAAATCTGGCAGTCGGCAGCATGATTCATCACTTTAGTTGTTTTCCTTTCGACCTGAGTTGGCATATTGCTAGCATTGGTTCCACTTCTGGAGGTCCGTTGAGACGAGAATTGAGTTGGGTAGCATAGGTGGCATCTTGTATATCGTGAATGATACACCCGATTGCATCTGTCAGGCACTTGAGGGCGACTCTCTGGCTGTATGGTTTTACTAGGAACAACCAATAGGTGTCCCAAGTCAAACTGTTAATACCTGCGATCAATCTCCCATTCTTCTCCAGCTCTTGATAACATGACTACTCCAATGTTTTAGCCGGTAGTAATTTACCTGGGGTACATTGAGAGACCATGTTAGACAAGTAGAGAGTATCATTAATAAATTCAACCAAATTACTTGTGGTTAACTTGCATCTGGAAAGTTCTCTCTCTGCCTTAATTAACTGGGATTGCCATTCCATAAATAGGATCTCTTTATGGGATTCTAAGATTTTTGGCAAATTAGCTACCTGTCCCTCATTAGTGTCTTGCCACTCAAGAAAATTGGTCAAGGTCTCATCGGCCTGCTCCAAGTCTGTTGTAGCATCAACCGATTTATCAATTATTGACGCTGTTATGTCACATAAAGGTTCTTCTTAAGAGATTTGTTGACATAACAGCCTTATTTGTGTTACCAATGCTTTGTTAATCTATTGTGCTTCTGCTCTGAACTCTACAGGCTGCAGAAGATTCTTTGACTTTTCTATTTGGGCTAATAATTGAGCAATTTTCTCATCTTTAGATTTCCCCATCTTTTAATGCACTGCTTTTAATTTTGCCAACGCTTCCGACAGCTCTTTCTGCTTTTGAATTTCACTTGAATCAATTCTTTGCTTTTCTTCCTACAATTGTTTATTCAATTGATTGTTTATTTGTTGTTGTGTAGACAACTACTGTTCAAGTTGCTCTGCTTTCTGTTCTGCCTCCGATAATTGTACTTGAGGCGATTGCTTGGTCCTTTTCTCTTAATAGATTAGTCACTTCTGATGCCTTGTCCATGGTGGGCGTTGAATAGGCTCCAGCATATTGGGACAATTTTGTAAGATCATCAGAAGGATCAAACTCCTCTTTCCAGACCACATTGGCTGTCACTGTTTGTTCAGGGAATAGGGAAGGTTGGTCAGTCCTTCTCCTCTTGCGATGTCATTTTACTACAGCCCTGTGCTTTGGGCTGTAAAAGACATCCAATGGAGGTATCTCCTCCACTTGCAAAACGATATGATCCGAAGGATCCTTAGGAATTATCTCTATTCCTGTAGAAAGGGGTAGGCCGCTGGTTCCACTTGGAACCTCTTTAGATGTTGTATCCTGTGTGTCAGCCGCTTTTGATGTATCGGCTTCCTTTGAGCTCTCAAGATTGCTTATGATTGAGTCGAATTGCTGCCATTCCTAGAGCAATTTCGGGTCAATCTGGGCATCTACATTCACGTCCGTGCTACTCTGCTCCTTCTCTTTCCTCTGTATTTCCTCTTGCTCTTTTCTCTGCACTTCCTCCTGCTCTTTTCTCTGCACTTCCTTCTGCTCTTTTGTTTGGATTTCTCCAACAATTTCTGATGTAGCAGGAGGTTCATTAGTGAGTCGCTACTCAGGCACGCTTGATTGTGTCATCGGGGTCATTGTTAACAGATCTAGAGGCAGAGTTTGCAACCTCTGTTCTCTAAGTCTGTTGAATTCAACTAACCCATCGTCATGATATTTCATTTTGGCTAGTGATTGAACCTGGAATAGCGACTCAGCTGAGGAGAACAGGTCATCAAAATCATCATCTTTATGGTCAAATTTAGTGAGTTTTGCCTGTTCAAGTGCATTGTAGGCGACTTTGTTTGGATCAAATCGCCTATTAGGAAGAGTGGCGAGATTCAGTGCCTTAATCTTATCTGCTTCTTTCTCTGCATGTTTAAAGTCATGCAGAGCGTAAACACCACATCTTAGAGGAAAAGAAGGCCAAACCTGCTTCTTTTTATTCCTTAGAGTTTGTGTAACTCCTTCGGATGTAATCTGATATGCTACCTCTCGGGCTAACAGTTTGTCGGGTATATACAAAGGGAGGACATGAGGCTTGGCCTGGCTGCCAAAAATTCTTACATAGGTGAATTTTTCTTCTCCAAACCATCTCCCTATGGCTGTCAAGTCAATCTCCGCTTGTGAGGAAATCTTAGGAGCAGGTTTGTCAAAAATGGCATAGTGAATGGGTAACATAAAACCATTGCAAACTTGATATAAATGGTGTTTATAGTGGGCTTTCCATAACTTCTGGTGGTGTATATGAATGGGAATGGGGTCTTGTGGAGTCCATCTCCACCCCAACACAGGAAATTCAGAATTAAAACACAGGATGTCCAGGATGTAGGCACTATAGTAAGATGGGGGAATGAACCTTTCAGTAATGCAGGATTTGTTTCTGAATTCAAGAACTGTGGTTGCTAACTTATCAGACAGTATATTTCCCCAATCCATTATTTCACTATTGCATGTTGCCTCCATTAAAGGTACCATTTCTATAGTGAAGTTTGAGGAATCATGTAACCCCCACAACCTACACAACATTACTCCGGCATAACAATAAGGAGAAAACAAGGAATCGACAGAGTACTTACCCGAAGACTCATGCTTGTGTTTCGCTGGGTTTTGCCTCCAATCCCGTATGGGTTCTGATTCAATGTCGTTTTCATTTCTGAATTTCTTCAGGAATGCTTTGTTGTACTTCTTCTCCGATGCAGGAAAATGGTACATTTGCCTCAAATCATCAAGTTGAAACGGGCCGAACACTCTCCCGTCCATGGTGCAAAATGTTCTGTTTGTGATTGGGATTTCTTCAATTTCCCATCTCACCACATCTGTATATGGGAGAATTTGTTCTCGGGCTACTACCTGGTGAAGGTAAGAGTCGGCTAAATCCTTTAAAGTAGCATCAGACTTTCGAGTCGGGTCTGTTGTGGCTTGCACTATTGTTACCTCAGGCTCTTCGGCCTCAACCAGATTGTAGATGCTCAGCCAAGTAGTTTTACCGAATCCTAGACATGTGGTGTCCGATATCAGTACCTTTTTGCTTGATCCTAGATCGGCAATATGTTGTCCTGTAATTGCCGAAGCAGAAGCTGTTCCAGTTTTCTTAGATTTCTTCCCCATTTGGCTTGAATTTGCTGCTTCGGAAGAGCTCTGCACAGGAGAGAAAATGAACGTAATGCGGAGAATTGGTGGCGCAAACCAAAGATGAGCGAGATATATTAATCAATGAATAATGGAGGTTTTAACTTAAGGTGGCCGCGGATACAATCTCTGAAGAGATTTTAGCCTTACTGTTGCATTAAATGGCCATTTAAACCTGTCAATCCTTTAAATGCTCATCATATCGTTTATTGGTCGAATGATTCATTTAAGCATGGCTTTGATGTTTTGGCGTTGAGCATAAGTGAATCACTATCGGGAAGAGAAAGGCCTTCAATACTAAATAACCATAATATATCCCGGCCTTTTCAATATTTTTTGAAATATGTGCTTAGCTTTATCGCAATCGGCGATCGGGGGAATGCTTAAGTTTTTATATTGGTGTCCTTTCGGAATCCCCGATCGCGGATAGCGATATCGCCAATTCGCATCAGGATTTTTAAATGAGGGCTTTAGATGCATGCATGGTACATCCCCGATCGCCAATAGCGATATCGCATCGGAGTGAAGAGGGGCCTTTTGTTATGGTCGCTTGCCTTCCCGATATCCGATAGTCATTTATGCATTGTTGCATTGGGGAAAATCAATGGGTCTTTATGTCATGCATCCTTTGTTATCGCGATATGCGATCTTGCAATCGCTTTATCGCAATAATAAAGGATTATTCGTTGTTTATTATAAGACCGATTAAGTGATTTTTCAAAAAGGTTTATAATGTTTTATTTATTTTCGGACCTTTTCAATAATGATAAGTTGATACCAATTTAAATGAAAAGGGACCCATTTCATATTATAGTTTTAAAAATAAAAATTTTATGAAATGGGGGGTTGTTGTAGAGCACAAAAATTGGCGATTCGTTGGGAGAAACAGTTATCTCTGAGAAGTACTGAAATATTTAAACTTTCTTTCAACAAGAATCTTATCAAAGAGGAAAATTCTAATATAACTAGGTATATATACCTTCCGAATAAAATAAAAACTATCTTTGCTAATTTCTTCTCTTGTTAAAATTAGATACATTCTAAGTTTTAAATTGGCCTCTATTGGTTGATAATGATAAAACAGAAAACCTTTCCAAATCAGCCTTTTTAATTGACTCCTTTGTCATAGGTAGAGCCTCTGCTGCTAGAAAACATTCATAGTTTCGACAGGGATACCTTTTAACCATGTTATTGTCCATTATCCCATCCATTTCAGAGTATGATTAAAAAAATGAATTCAAAATGCCTTCACATTTTGTATCTCTTTTTTTTTTTTTGTTATTTTGTAAGATAAAAATCCATTGTCCTGGTTTGGTGGCCAGCTGAGTGACAATTCCATTCACTGGTAGTAATCTAACTGAACAAGCTGGCTCGTGATAAGACCCCTTGTCTTATGATTCTAAGCCATTACCCTGTTTTGGTATGCAGTATTGGTAATGTCGGTTAAACTATTTCCTGATGATCATGGTAAGTAGGCTTGTAATAAGACCTCTTATCTTTTATATCAAATATTTTAGAATTACACTCTGAGTAATCACAAACTTTGATGAATGGGATGGACAATTTTCTCCTTAAGAGCGAATGGATGACAGGGTAAGAGTTGAAGATGCTGAAGTTGGATTAGTTTCTGTTTTGATATTGATAACCTTTTTTGTGACCAATTTGAAAACATAAAATGATTTACAATACTTCTAAACCTTGAGAAGAGTTCACAAAAATTGAAATGTGGTTTCAGAATGCGAATATACCTAGTTTCCTAGAATTGTCCCTTTTGTTTAAGGCTTCTATTATTTAAAAGTAAATATCAACACTACGTTTTTGAGAAACTTTTAAATACAGCAAAGGGTCAATGGAAGATACCTTACAAATTTATTTCCTAATGGTCCTACAAGCTACAAATTCTACTAAACTAAAAAAAGGGAGAAGGGGTTACCTCCTCAATTGAAGAATTTCTTTAAGATGAGGCCATTAACAGGAAGAGAATCTCTCTTACCTGATAAATCTTGTAATATGAATGTTGAATGGCCTATCTTCTCGCAGATCTGAAATGGTCCAAGCCACATTTTCTGGAACTTGGTGTGTTTTCCTTTATCCTGATGGGCTTTGTCCCATTTTAGAACTAGATCACCGACTTGCAACTGTTTTGAACTCGATGAAGTTGAATCAAAGGATGACTTGATAATTTGCTGATGTTTTGCATCAGTAATTTTGGCCCTTTCTCTTTCCTCTTCTAATTTTAAGATTTGATCATGTCTAAGTTGAATAGAAGAAGAAGGGATTTCTTCAATAAACTGAACTAGGGCTAGAGAAGGAAGGACAAGATTTGTTGGTAGCACTGCTTCTTTCCCATATACAAGATTGAATGGAGAAGAACCTATGGAAGCCTTCTGTGTTATCCTATCAGCCCATAGTGCGAATATTAAAGATTTGTGCCAGTTTTTATGATTCTTTTCGATAGTTCGCTTAATAATTTTAACTAGATTTTTATTGGTAGATTCTGCTAAACCATTACCCTGGGGATAGTAATTTGCAGAATATTTCAATTTAAACCCCCTTTTAATAGTGAAATCAAACATAGCATTCCCATAGAAATAAGATGCATTATAAAAAACAAGAGCATTTGGGACACCAAACCTGGTAATGATGAATTGATCTATGAATTCCATAATTGCCTCAGAATTTGTTGTCTTTAAAGGAATCGCTTCAACCCACTTAGTAAAATAATCAGTGGCAGTAAGGATATACTTATGTTGTTTGGACGAATGTGGAGTGATTTCTCCAATGATGTCCAATCCCCATTGCTCAAATGGTTGTTCAATGTTGACTGGTTGCAAAGGGAAAGCTGGCTTTCTTTGTCTTCCACTAGAAGTTTGACAACTTCGGCATTTCCTTACATATTCATGAGCATCTCTGAACAGGGTGGGCCAATAGTATCCAGCATGAATGATTTTGTGGGTTGTTGTGTCAGCTCCAAAATGTCCTCCCGTTGGTCCATCATGTAGTTCCTGCAAAACCTTTTGTGCTTCAGGTTTTTCTAGGCATCTTAATAAGATTGAATCATAATTTTGCCTAAAAAGTACATCATCAATGATTGTGAAGTTTCTTGCTTTTAATCTAATGGCCCTTTTGTTTTTATAAGACAGGTTCGAAGGTGCATATCCATTTTTCAAATAAAAGATCAAGTCTGCATATTGTGATTCAGAATCAGTAATACTTATTTGGTTGATTTCTTCGATATGTTCTGTATCACCTGGTTGTTGAATGTTGGATGCTCCTGCCAATAACCTGCAAAAACCTTGGGCTCTAACAATCTTTGATGGCTTGATTTCCAAGTCATATTCTTGAAGTGCTGTAACCCAATTTGCCCTTTTTTCACCTAATTCCATTTGGATTAGTAGTTGCCTTACGGTAGGAAAAGGAACTATAACTTTTGTATGAGATTTTAAAAGGAAGGGTCTGTAATGTTTGACAGCTTTATACACAGCAAAGGCTTGTTTTTCTACTTCGGAATAATTCAGTTCAACACCCTATAGGTTTGAACTATAAAATGAAATCGGTTCTTCCAAGTTGTGATCATTAATCTGAGTGAGTACTGCTACATAAGATGAATCGGATGCGATAGTATACAATGTGAAATGATTAGAAAAATTAGGAGTGTTCAAAGCGGGGACATTGATTATTGATTGTTTAATGGAATCAAATGCTTCCTTTTCTGTTGATCCCCATCTAAACACTGAATTTTTCTTAATCATAGTTTGTAGTGGCAAAATGATGTGAGAAAAGTCCGGAACAAATCTTTTGACAAAATTGATTTGGCCTAAAAATGACTGCATGGATTTTTTATTATGAGGAAAAGGGATTTCAGAGATTTCTTTAATCCTATCCAGATCAATATAAATACCATCTTTGGAAACAATAAAGCCCAAGAGATTTCCTTGATTAAGAGCGAAGAAGGATTTTTTGGCATTGAGTGAAATACCGTATCTTCTGCAGCGTTCAAAGATTTGATTTAAATCATGCAAATGATTGGATCTCTTCTTAGAAAATATAGTAATATCATCTAAGTAGACTACTACTGTTTTATTGATCAATCCTTTGAAAGCTATATCCATCACTCTTTGGAACGTGGCTCCTGCATTAATAAGTCCGAAAGGTATTTTTTGATAAGCATAAGTTCCCCATTTTGTTCTGAAGGTAGCTTTTGAGTCTGTTATCAGGATGGACCAAAACTTGGTTATATCCTGAAAAACCATCTAAAAAGGACATCAAATCAGAGCCTTCTACTAAATGGAGTATCTGCTCCATAGTAGGTAATGGGAAATTATCTTTTAGGCTTGCCTTATTCAGATTTCTGAAATCTATACAAATCCTGATATCGCCATTTTCCTTCCTAACAGGCAGCATATTGGAGACCCAGTTTGAGTGCCGAATGAGAAAAATAATCTTAGCTTTCAAGAGTTTATTGAGTTCTGATTTTCTTTGACTCTCTAAGTTCAGATGTATTTTCCTGAGCTTTTGTTGAACTGGTTTTTGTTCAGCAAGCATTGGAATGGTATGCTGGATGATAGATGCATCATATGTCTTTAAATCGCCATATTTCCAAGCAAAAATATGTTTATTTTTCCTTAATAGTCTAATGAATGTTGTCTTTCCTTCCACGGAAAGTCCTAATCCTAAATTAATGTTTTGAGGATTTTTCTCAGTGCCAAGATTTATCAATTCAAACCTTAAGGTGGAACTTTGGAGCTTTGTATTGGTCACAGGTTTAAACCTGTCTTTAATATCGTAAAGATCCTCAAGCTTCACCACAGGCTTCAGTATTGAGTTTTCCTCGTGCTTTTCTCTCATCTGAAGATCATGTTCGCCTTCCTCTATGATCTGATCATTGTAGGACTTTTTAGAAGTCAAAAATTGTAGGATGTCTTCATCGTGATTGAATACTCTCCAATTATTGACATTGTCAGGAATTGATGGTCTAAAAAGAAACTCTACTGAAAATCTATCTGGGCTATAATCTTCGAAAGGTAGGAATTTGGAAGCAACATTGGCTAGCAAGTTGGCTGCTGAATTTTGAGACCTAGGGATGGAAGAAATATTGAATGCTAAAAAGTGAGAGGTGAGTTCTTGTACCAGCGACTGATAATGTTTGAGGTGGTTTGAAAGGCAATGAATCATATTTCTCACCTGTTTAATAATAATTTCTGAATCGCCAAGCACTTTCAGATATTGAACCTTAAGGCCAATCGCTTTGTATAGTCCTTGGACTAAGGCTTCGTACTCAGCTGTATTGTTTGTGCATTCAAACTCCAACCTACAAGACAGCATTGTTTTTTCTCCCTGAGGGCTAACCAAGATACATCCTACTCCTGAGCCTTCGCTAGACTTGGAGCCATCAAAATATAGTGACCAAAATAAAGAATTATCAACAGTTTTATTTACAGTTTCCTCAGTATTGTTAAAACATCTTGACCTATCTGTTTGTGAATAATTTTCGATCTGAGATGTAAAATTGTTTACTGAGAAAGGAGATGGTTGGGCTGTTAAGTTGCCAAAGAATGATTCAGATGAATAATTCCCCAAGATATTGTTATTAAATGCTATTGGTTGATTTTCCTATTCAAATTCTGTAACAGTGTGGGTCATGTGTTTTTCCCGATTGATTTTTATTTGATTTGGCTTTCCCTTGTAGGGTAGCCACATGTGGGACCAATCGGTAGAAATATACCCATGGAGCTTCTCATACCAATCCCTACTGAAGATTAAACCATAAAATTCAGGTATACCGGCGATTAAGATATCAATTCTTTGAACTACTCGTGGATCGGCCGATAACTTGATAGTTACCGAGTTACTTTCTCCTAAAACCTGGACCTTGGTTCTATCTAACTGCACAATGTGGATTGCGGACTTTTGGGGCTCAATGTTCAGTTTGGAACAAACCGAAGCTGGCATTATATTTGAGGATGCCCCTGAGTCAATCAAACAATTGTGCAGATTTCGATTATAAATCTCATAGGTTAAGAGGAAAGGAGGAGTATGGGAATTTGATCTGTCTCCAATCAGAATCATATCAGTAGCTTCAATCCTACTAGAAGGTGGTTGACCTGAATCATTTGCAGCTTTAGCACTGGGAAGAGGTGAAGAAGGAACAACATTCAATTCTTTGAGAAGCAATTTTTGTTGATGTTTTAGTTTACTAAGTTCAAACATAGTAATGTTTGCCTTAGTTTTCTTCATATCATCAACAATATTGTAATCCATTGAATCAGATACTACCAACGTTTTAGATGTTGAAGGTATATTTGAGGTTGAAGATTGGTTTTGTGGAACTGTTGCAGCTGGCTTCTTTGTGGATACCTTTTCCTTTGTTGTAGCAGCACCTGCACTTCTTTTCTTTGAACCTACTTGGACAGGTTCAGGGGCACTTTTACTCCTAGTGGTGACAGGAAAGGCTTCTTGTTCATTTTCTGTATCGGAGTTAGGCAGTATGAAATCCCACATTCCATGGCATTCAACAACTTCCTCTTCTTCATCAGTTGGTGAAATTGTTTCCTCTTCTTCATGATCTGAATCTGCATTAGATATAACATTTGGTGGTTTTGATTCGGTTTTTTTGAAATTTCTAAAGGGCCTTTTAGTTGAGGTTTCTGCTACTTGTTTTTTGATTTCAACCATTTCATTTGACAAAGTCTTAAGGACTTTTTGCAGAACTTCCATATCGTATGGATATTTAGGGGTTTTCTTCTTTGAATCATCTTTAAAAGAGACTTTTTTGGATTTTATATCTTCAAGAGCAACTTTCTTTTCTAGAGCATTAATACGTTTCTCCACAGCAAGTGCTTCTTTCATGTTTTCAGCTAAATTTGGTTTTTCGGCCCTGTCTACGAAAATAGCTATATTGGCAGGTAGGGCAGTTATATACCATTTGCTTCTGATTTTCTCACTTGGTTTGGAGGCCGTTGAGATTTTATTCAAGAGTTTATTAAATCGCGCATTGAATTCTTTAATTGGTTCCCTATGCTCTATCCTAAGATTGGAGAGATCATTGATTAATGTGGCTAAAGATCTATCATCACCATACTTAGTGAGAAACTGCTCTTGGAAAGTGGTCCAACTGGTAATGGATCCAGAAGGCAAGGAAAAATACCAGGATCTTGCTGATCCTTGCAAAGTATAAGGGAAAAGCCTAACGACAACATCTTCCTCTGTTACTCCTTTCAAATTAACTGATAACATGAAGTTATTAATATGTTCCTCAGCTTGTATTCCATCATCTGGGTTAAACTTGGGTAACCATTTTTCAGGAGCATCAGGTAATGCATGTAATGGTGCAGGCATATTGACCGCACCAGGTCTATTCCATGGATTTTCCATTGAAATTCCAGTAGGGGATGAGATGGCTGATGAAATTTCAGATGTTTGGGAAGGACTTGATGTTGAGGATTGAGTAGGTTGGGATGTTGAAGTTCCTAATCCCTGATGAACAACAATGTGTAATGAGGGAGTGGATTGTTGACTTCACACAAGGGAAGATGAGATGGAGGATGTGGATGAAAGTGCTTCACTGTCAGATCCTTCAGTGTTCTTCTTTGCCCTTTTCCTTTTAGGTAAGGGCAGCTCAGTGGGTTCAATACCGAGCTTTCCACTCTGAAGTCTAGTGAGGGGATGAGGTAGATTGAATTGCGAAGTCTCACTGCTTTGAGATACTTCAGATTTTTGTGGTGTTATCGAGAAGCCTCGAAGTTTATGGATGAGTAACTGAACTTCAGGGGACTCGGGACTTAATCGTTCTGGAGTGTTATGGATTTGAGTAGTGGTATTTGATTCCTCTTCTTCTTGCTTGGATACTGGAGATCCAACATGCAATTGGGAAGTATGAGGTGATGTGGAGGGACATTTACTCTCAGAATGGTATGTAGATTTGGATTTGCTCGCCATTCATAGTTAGGCCCTCCTTCTAGCGCAAAAAATGTTGATGCCCCAAAAATCGTTGTATCAACATTGGGAGATAACCACCCAGTCCGGACCTTAATACAGCTCCTTTTCCATTTGGGATGGTGGCTCCGACTCGATATAATGGGACCAGTTTCCCAATAATGAATAAAAGGGGATGGATGACTGATTGGTTTCTAATAAATGATAATGAATGGATGACTTAATCTAACAAAAAAAACATAAATTACTATTCTATCTCGGGAGGCTTCTATTCTTTTAAGTGCAACGCTTGATGATCTCTGTTCATTGATAGGCATATAGATGACTCTACACAATAAGCATAGACATTCATTCACTTAATGATTGATTTGTTCAAGTAGTTGAACAAAGTGATTAACAAAACATTTTTACACTTATCCTTTTATATTACCGATACATGTATGATAAAAGAAAAGCATGCTGTAAACATCCAATAGTGGAAATTGTAAAGAATGTTGTTAAAAACACGAATATATCCGATAATAGCAAGAGCGATCAAACAACAATTCACATAAACAGAATGAACTCAGACATAGATAGTAGTACCATATGAGCTACAAATCTTTCCCAACATCAATCGCTATTTGAATTCCTTCTTCCGACTCAGAAATACTTTTAAACAAAGGCAGTAGTGCATATCCACATAAAAGCTTCGTTATCAAAATTGGAATAATTGGCCCAGTCTTTATAAAAAATTATGACTGAAGTACAGTAGTGCAGCTTTAGGCTTAAGTCATATACAAAAACTTACGACCCTTTCCAATGCATTGAAAGGGTCTATAAATACTTGATTAAAACTAACTAACTATGAAATTAAAATCCTACTTAATTTTTACAACTTGATTTGGAGTATCTTCCTCATAGCAATCTGGCAGTGGGTAGCATGATTCATCACTTTTTCTGTTTGCCTTTCGACCTCAGTTGGCATATTGCTAGCATTGGTTCCACTTCTAGAGGTCGGTTGAGACGAGAATTGAGTTGGGCAGCATAGGTGGCATCTTGTATATCAGGAATGATACACCCGATTGCATCTGTCAGGCACTTGAGGGAAGCTCTCTAGTTGTATGGTTTTACTAGGAACAACCAATAGGTGTTCCAAGTCAAACTATTAATACCTGCGATCAATCTCCCATTCTTCTCCAGCTCTTGATAACATGACTGCTCCAATGTTTTAGCCGATAGTAATTTACCTGGGGTACATTGAGAGATCATGTTAGATAAGTAGAGAGTATCATTAATCAATTCAACCAAATTACTTGTGGTTAACTTACATCTAGAAATTGCTCTCTCTGCCTTCATTAACTGGGATTGCCATTCCATAAATAGGATCTCTTTATGGGATTCTAAGAATTTTTGCAAATTAGCTGCATGTCCCTCATCAGTGTCTTGCCACTCAAGAAAATTGGTCAAGGTCTCATCGGCCTGCTCCAAGTCTGTTCTAGCATCAACCGATTTATCAACTATTGACGTTGTTATGTCACATAAAGGTTCTGCTTGAGCGATTTGTTGACATAACAACCTTATTTGTGTTACCAATGCTTTGTTAATCTGTTGTGCTTCTGCTCTGAACTCTGCAGGCTATGGAAGATTCTTTGACTTTTCTATTTGGGTTGATAATTGAGAAATTTTCTCATCTTTAGATTTCCCCATCTGTTCATGCACTACTTTTAATTTTTCCAGTGCTTCCGACAGCTCTTTCTGCTTTTGAATTGCACTTGAATCAATTCCTTGCTTTTCTTCCCGCAATTGTTTATTCAATTGATTGTTTATTTGTTGTTGTGTAGACAACTGTTGTTCAAGTTGCTCTGCTTTCTGTTGTGCCTCCGATAATTGTAGTTGAGGCGATTGCTTGGCCCTTTTCTCTTAACAGATTAGTCACCTCTGATGCCTTGTCCATGGTGGCCGCTGAATAGGCTCCAGCATATTGGGATAATTTTGTAAGATCATCAGAAGGATCAAACTCCTCTTTCCAGACCACATTGGCTGTCACTGTTTTTTCAAGGAATAGGGAAGGTTTATCAGTCCTTCTCCTTTTCCGCTGTCATTTTACTACAAACCTGTGCTTTGGGTTGTAAAAGACATCTAATGGAGGTATCTCCTCCACTTGCAAAACGATCTGATCCGAAGGATCCTTGGGAATTATCTCTATTCTTGTAGAAACAGGTAGGCCACTGGTTCCACTTGGAACCTCTTTAGATGTTGTATCCTATGTGTCAGCCGCTTTTGATGTATCAGCTTCCTTTGATCTCTCAAGATTGCTTATGATTGAGTCGAATTGTTGCCATTCCTAGAGCAATTTCGGGTCAATATGGGCATCTACATTCACATCCGTGCTACTCTACCCCTGCTCTTTCCTCTGTATTTCCTCTTGCTCTTTTCTCTGCACTTCCTCCTGCTCTTTTCTCTGCACTTCCTTCTGCTCTTTTGTTTGGATTTCTCTAGCAATTTCTGATGTAGCAGGAGGTTCATTAGTGAGTCGTTGCTCAGGCTCGCTTGATTGTGTCATCGGGGTCATTGCTAATAGATCTAGAGGCAGAGTTTGCAACCTCTGTTCTATAAGTCTGTTGAATTCAACTAACCCGTCGTCATGATATTTCATTTTGGCTAGTGATCGAACCTGGAATAGCGACTCGGCTGAGGAGAACAGGTCAACAAAATCATCATCTTTATGGTCAAATTTAGTGATTTTTACCTGTTCAAGTGCATTGTAGGTGACTTTGTTTGGATCAAATCGCCAATTAGGAAGAGTGGCGAGATTCAGTGCCTTAATCTTATCTGCTTCTTTCTCTGCATGTTTAAAGTCATGCAGAGCGTAAACACCACATCTTATAGGAAAAGAAGGCCAAACCTGTTTCTTTTTATTCCTTAGAGTCTGTGTAACTCCTTCGGATGTAATCTGATATGCTACCTCTCGGGCTAACAGTTTGTCGGGTATATACAAGGGAGGACATGAGGCTTGGCCTGGCTGCCAAAAATTCTTATATAGGTGAATTTTTCTTCTCCAAACCATCTCCCTATGGCTGTCAAGTCAACCTCCGCTTGTGAGGAAATCTTAGGAGTAGGTTTGTCAAAAATGGCATAGTGAATGGGTAACATAAAACCATTGCAACCTTGATATAAATGGTGTTTATAGTGGGCTTTCCATAACTTCTGGTGGTATATATGAATGGGCATGGGGTCTTGTGGAGTCCATCTCCACCCCAGCACAGGAAATTCAGAATTAAAACACAGGGTGTCCAGGATGTAGGCACTATAGTAAAATGGGGGAATGAACCTTTCGGTAACGTGGGATTTGTTTCTGAATTCAAGAACTGCGGTTGCTAACTTATCAGAAAATATATTTCCCCAATCCATTATTTCACTATTGCATGCTACCTCCATTAAAGGTACCATCTCTATAGTGAAGTTTGAGGAATCATGTAACGCCCACAACCTACACATCATTACTCCGGCATAACAATAAAGAGAACACAAGGAATCGACAGAGTACTTACCTGAAGACTCATGCTTTTGTTTCGTTGGGTTTTGCCTCCAATCCCTATGGGTTCTGATTTAATGTCGTTTTCATTTCTGAATTTCTCCAGGAATGCTTTGTTGTACTTCTTCTCTGATGCAGGCAAATGGTACATTTGCCTCAAATCATCAGGTTGAAACGAGCCGAACACTCTCCCGTCCATGGTGCAAAATGTTCTGTTTGTGATTGGAATTTCTTCAATTTCCCATCTCACCACATCTGTATATGGGAGAATTTGTTCTCGCACTGCTATCCAGTGAAGGTAAGAGTCGGCTAAATCCTTTAGAGTAGCATTAGACTTCCGAGTCGGGTCTGCTATGGCTTGCACTGTTGTTACCTCAGGCTCTTCGGCCTCTATCAGATTGTAGATGCTCAGCCAAGTAGTTTTACCGAGTCCTAGACATGTGGTGTCTGATATCAGTCCCTTTTTGCTTGATCCTGGATCGGCAATATGTTGTCCTGTAACTGCTGAAGCAGAAGCTGTTCCAATTTTCTTAGATTTCTTGCCCATTTGGCTTGAATTTGCTGCTTCAGAAGAGCTCTCCACAGGAGAGAAAATGAACATAATGCGGAGAATTGGTGGCGCAAACCAAAGATGAGCGAGATATATTAATCAATGAATAATGGAGGTTTTAACTTAAGGTGGCCGCGTATACAATCTCTGAAGAGATTTTAGCCTTACTGTTTCATTAAATGGCCATTTAAACCTGTCAATCCTTTAAATGCTCATCATATCTTTTATTGGCCGAATGATTCATTTAAGCGTGGCTTTGATGTTTTGGCGGTTGAGCATAAGTGAATCACTATCGGGAATAGAAAGGCCTTTAATACTAAATAACCATAATATATCCTGGCCTTATCAATCTTTTTGAAATATGCGCTTAGCTTTATCGCAATCGGCGATCGGGGGAATGCTTAAGTTGTTATATTGGTGTCCTTTCAGAATCCCCAATCGCCGACAGTGATATCGCCAATTCACATTGGGAGTTTTAAACGAGGGCTTTAGATGCATGCATGGTATGTCCCCGATCGACGATAGTGATATCGCATTGGAGCGAAGAGGGGCCTTTTGTTATGGTCGCTTGCCTTCCCGATATCCGATAGTCATTTGTGCATTGTCGCATCGGGAAAATCAATGGGTCTTTATGTCATGCATCCTTTGTTATTGCGATATGCGATCTTGCGATCGCTTTATCGCAATAATAAAGGATTATTCATTCTTTATTATAAGACCGATTAAGTGATTTTTCAAAAAGGTTTATAATGTTTTATTTATTTTCGGACCTTTTGAATAATGATAAGTTGATACCAATTTAAATGAAAAGGGACCCATTTCATATTATAGTTTTAAAAATAAAAAATTTATGAAATGGGGGGTTGTTGTAGAGCACAAAAACTCTAGAGATTGAAGAAAGAGAATGGTTTAATAAGTCTAAGTTGGTTCACCTTGTGAAAGTAGCGTATACAAGCGAATTCACTGTACAAAAGAACCGTATACGTATGCACACACTTTCACAAAAGGAAAAATGCGTATGGGTTGGAAAATCAAGGAAATTTAAGATTAAAGAGTACCAAGGGTCAATACCATGGTATTAGTCCACAATATTGAGTGGAGTAACGGTTATTTGATCCCGTCTAAGAATACCACAGGTTTTAAGTGTTGTTTTGGTATGAGGTATTGAGAAAGGCCAAAAACTATATAAGGAGGAGAAGATCAAAGGGCCATGTGTGCAAGTGAATGGGTTTTTCATGAATTCTTCTATTTGAAGTATATTTTATGTTGTAAGGGATATGGTAATGATATGATCTGAAATATCATGTGCACCTTTGGATAAAATGTTGGATTAGGATCATGAAACTTGAAATGAATTATCATTGTATGATCTAATAATGGATGGGCTAGATTTGAATGCTAACGCATGTTTTATGCTGTAAATGTTATGATCTAGGTATGACTGAAGTCTGGAATAGTTGTGAAGTTTTAAGTTAGTATTTTTAGATCTATACGTTGGTTAGCCTTGGTGAAGGCACGTATACACGCTGGTTCGACACTTCGAAGTAGCGTATACATTATGAAATATGATGTTTGAAGTTGCAGTTGGTTATGGTTGTTGATGTAGAGTTCTGGGTTCTTCTCTGTGTTCTGGTGACAATGTTCTGAATGTTAATATTGATTGATTGTGATTTGCTTCAGTGTTGATGGGTTTTCAGTGATTGGTTGTATTGTAGTGGTGATTGATTTTGAGCTTCAATGTTACTGATGGGTCTAGTATGAAAAATGGATGAAACATGGCCTTCGTATTGTGTTTTTGTGTATCAGGAGTATCCAATTTGAAAATTTATGAAGCGTGGTCCTTGGAGGAAGAGAGAAGGTTGTAGCCTTCTATAGGCCAGTGCCTACGTATTGGTAAACATATCGGCTAGTACAAGAGCCAGGGGGTTGGAGCTCCCTTCCAGTAGCAACTGGAGAATGAGTGAAGGTTGGAGCCTTCTGTAGGCCAGAACCTACGTACTAGTAAACATAATGGCTATCACAAGAGCTAGGGAGTTGTAGCTCCCTTCCAGTAGAAGCTGGAGAACACGAGAAGGTTGTAGCCTTCTACAGGTGGGTGCCTGCGTATTGGTATGAGTCTGTGTCACTACAAGATTGTAAACAGGTTTTTCTTATATTAAAAGAAGACAAAGACGACATCAACAGGTGGTTTTTCTCCCGCATTGGGCGTTCACCTTAAATCTTGGTGTTCATGTGTGTTTCTTATGTGTGATGGTTTATTTTGTTATGACTGCACATGATTACTATTTAAATGGTAAATAATTACTGATGCACTGATTAAAGATCAACATATGATGAATTAACTGAACCATAAGTTCACTGGATATACATTGGTTACCTTAAGAACAATTGTGTGTAGTGCGAGTTCCCTTCACTGAAGTAGCGTATATAAATATGATTAGGAAATGAAAAAGTTATTGATTTGATAATACTAATTCACCCCCCTCCCTCTCAGTATTATTAAGCATACATTGACACCTTTTTTAATAAAAAATCACAATAATAGATATCAACTCCTTGAAGACATTCTACATGTTAAAAGAATTCCAACACTAAGGAAATCACCTCAATCAGTTATTCCCCCTACAAGCTGATCTATCCTATTGACCATTATGGCACTAAGTGGATGACACATCACCTGTTACTCACATGTGGGACTAGTCTTGTGTTTATTTTCAAGGATAGTCTATATGATCCAAAACCATAATATTGATTAGGGATTCAAGAATGCAAAATCCCAACCCTAAATATAGATGGTTATGAGGCTATGTTAAATAATGCACGCCTAATCAATAATACATTGCATAGATGTTGGTCTAGACCATATGATGCATAGAATGACATACTACTCTTTCAATTAGTGCTATGACTACAGGTAAGGATTTTTTTCATTGTTTGGCTACTTGATAAAGTAAAACATTGAGAAATTATCTTAGAATTTTTGGACCCTAAAGTGATTGGCATATACATTAGAATGACATTGTCTATAACTACTTGAAATGTTTTTCTGATAGAATAAGTTGTATAGTTAAAGTCGTCTAGTTAAATCACATATCTCTTTTTCTTTAAATGCTTCGTATGTTTGCTTTCTTTGGGATTGTAAGTGAATATTGGTGGAAAAATCCCTTACAAGGTATCCTATGATTGTGATGTTATGGTAGTTCTTATGTTTTGAAGCATTGAAATTTTGAGGATTTTATAAATATCATGTAATCAATGAAATTTCACATATCTCTTTTTGCTTTGAATGCTTTGTATGTTTACATTCATCGGTATTGTAAGTGAATATTGATGGAAGAATGCCTTACAAGGTATAACATGATCGAAGTTTTTTTCTTATGTTTTGAAGCATTACAAGCTTTAGATTACATAAATATCATGTAGTCAATTAAAGTCTAGGTAAAATTTGCATACCTTTCTTACTTGTATTTTGGAAATATGTCTTTCTTTCAACTACTTAAATGATTATTGTAATCTATTAATTTGACAATCAACCTATAGTAAATACACATAACATATCTCATCTATTATTTCAATTATGGCTCATTTTATAAAATTGTTTTCTATTTTAATTACACTATATTTACACCATTTTTTCATATTTTATTACATTAAATGTTTTTTGTGCACTCACTATCCAAGATTTTATTTTAATAGAAAAAACATTTTGTGCATTCTTAATTGAAATTTTCCCAAAAAAGGATACCATTGAACCATGAGCATGTTTTCTTAGCTTGTATTCTTGTATTTTAAACATTACCTAGTATGTTCCAATAATCAAAGTTGCAAAACTACTAGTCATAAATAGTAAAATTAAAATAAAGTAAAAATTGCTTTGGGTAAATATGAGTTCAGTCTTTTACAAGTTACTCTTAATTTAAAAAAGCATTTCAATGTTAACTATTTAAAATGTGCAAAGACATCACTGCTATATAATTCTAGTTTTTGAAATAGTAAAAAAAACTTTTTTGAAATGATTAAAAAAAACTAATTTCTCAAGTTAAGACAAGAAATAATAGTTTTAATTTTTAATTAAATTTCCAAACAAAATTCTAATTCTATTTTTTGAAATAGTAAACCAATTTTTTTTTGAAATGATTAAAAAAGACTAATTTGTGAGATTAAACAAGAAATAATATTTTTTATTTTTAATTAAATTCCAAAACAAAATTCAAAGTTACAAATTAAAGATCAAGATTCAAAATATTACAAAATTATGTGTGTTGTTTGCAATAGAACCATATTAATAAGATACCATTTTGAAATACATTTAAAATTTTAATGTAAATACAAAACATTGGATCCTTCCAAACTATTAAACCCCATAAGAATAAATGCTAGAGAATTAATTATTTTCCGCTATAAATAGGTTGAGAAAATGATTACTTATTTATTTATATATATTTAACATAAAAAAAATCATAGTTTCAATAAAAAATTAATAAATTAGTAATAACTTTAGCATAAATTAGCAATAACTTTAACATTTTAATTGTTAAATTAGTAACTGAGATAATATTTTTAATAAAATTCTTGTCAAATTAAACAAAGTTCTCATAATGATGAATGCTTTCCTTTGATTCTAGTGAACCTGCAAACATAAAGAATGAACACTTCTAAATTTTGACAAAATACACCAGAAAATATCATTTATATTGTTTACATGAACAAATTCATGGCACCTTCCAAATAATATAATAATAATTTCTTACTGTTGTCATCCCTACGCTCTCCACTCTCCATATCCACATGGGTTATATTGAAATTAAGCCACATTCACAATCTTTGGCTAGTGTAAAATACAAGATGTCCTTGCCCTACACCAAGAGAATGAATCGATTTATATATGATACTTGCATAGAAACGTTTCACCATTCCATCTTAAGAGCGTTCGACTTTTGCCTAGGTGCCAGAATGCTCTCAAGTAAAATCCAGGCAAGGTGTGGAACAAGACGTTCCCCAACCGCGTGTTGGATAAATATAGGTGTATTTGGTTTCGAGTAGTATGATCCATAAACCCAACAGAGCTATCCAACTAGGCCACTGAAAGAATGAAAAGCTGACTTCATCCCTTGCCTAAAGCAAGATCTAAAAGTCATGTTGCGCATACGAATCTTCATTAGACTATCAAGAAACGATTACACACCCGACAGTTACACACCTTAATTATTAATTTTTTTATTAATTATTAACTATTAATATGATGGACAACTTTAAAACAAACATTTTAAGGAGTTTTAGTGAAGAAATAGATACCCTTGAGTGTAGCGGAAGCGAACAGAGCTTCGGTTCTCTTAGGGTTTCTCCCCATGGATGGGCAAAGAGGAGGGAAATCTTCTCCTTCCTTTAAGGAGGCGTTGGTCAGTAAACACAAGAAGCCCCTGGATAAAGGCAGAGGTAACGATGAGGAAGGAAGGAGTAACAGGGAAGAGGAAAATGATGGTTCCACTTCGAAGGAGAAGGAAAGCACAAAAGACAAAGAGGAAACTAACACAAAACAAGGAACAAAAGACAAAAAACAGAAGGGACCATGCAAACCCAAGGCGAAATCACTCCTAGAGTGATATTAAATAATACAGAGCTGCAGGCGCACAGGGAGCACATGCAGACTTACGCAATCATATGAAAATTCATGGGGTTATGGCCCACTGAAAAAGCATTGCAAACTTGCATCAAATACCACATTTTGTTTGCACACCCAAAAATTTACAGGAGGAAAATCTTATTCAGTATCACTTGGTCGGTTGTATGGTATTCAATGGGAAAATGTTGCCAAGGGTATACTTCACAACTCCAAATATTCATAATGATGAAAATCTGACAATAACCATAATTCATGATGTGCTTTCTCATTGGTCTAGTAATCTTCTTGACGTTTTGTATCTACAATTGTACAACACTTGTCGTGAAAACAAAAATCAGATTGTTTTTGGATATCTAAACAGGCTTGTTGAATTGAGAAATTTTCAAAAGTTAAAGGTTGGTTTCCTTGTTGGGCACACTCATATTGATCAGATGTTCAGTTGTTTTTCAGTCACAATGAGGAGGAAGAAAGTTGGGAGCGTGTCATCATTAATTGAATGTATTAAGAAATCATACATGTCAAAGCCTATTTTCTATGTATAGGAAGAAATTGTTGACATGCAAAGGTTTATTCTCGGATCGCGTGGTGAGGAGAAATGCATGAACTACTTAATTAGCTTCCAACATCAATTTTGTATCAAAAATATTTATGGGAAAAGACTAATATGGGACAAGAAGTATTCAACTACTGCAGAATGGGTGTCGTCATCAGATTTGGCATTTTTGAAGTTCGTTCCAGATCAGCCAAGAATTGTGTCAAATATATTGTTATTACAATCACTTGCTGAAGTTCATAATGCATGCAAGCAGAATAGAGATATAAATTATTCTGATTGCCTGGAAGAAATTAAAAAATATAGTCGATATACATATGAGTACTTTGATATTGTTGATTCAGTTTGGTGGGAATATTTTTTCAATAATCAAATTGATATCATTTCAAGAACAACAAATGAAGATATATCTTTGAAAACTCCATTTATTTGGCCATAAAATGTGTCAAATGAACCTGTGGAAAGAAAATTATTGAACAACAACAATTTCAAGGTATTATCAATTATTCAGAAGTAGAGGAAAGAGAAATGTATATTGGTTCCATAAGATCTCGAAAACAACATGAATCCATGCAAGACCTTTATAGGGGTTCAATACAGGATATTAAGGAGGGTTACATGATCGAATTGCTAGAAGATGGAGATCCCAATGGCTATCCAATATGGGTTGCTAAGGTTATAAAGGTCATTACAGAAAATGAATATGTTGCAGGTGTTGAAGTACATTGGTATGCCACAAATACACAACCATTCAATGGTGTGTACTAGCCAGAGATGGTAGTTGATAAAAAAATGGCGAAAAGAGAAAAAGAAAGGGTACAAATATAAATCGTCACCGCACAAACCTGTTAAAATTGGAGGATGTTTATATACTTGTTTATGACTTCAATTTAACAAAGAGAGGAACTCTTCGCTTCAAGACTATAGATATTCTGAAGAGGTTGTTACCAGAAGAAACATTGTTGAGATGGGAGTCCACTGAAACTAGTCGTAGATCCAGAAGAATTTTGAAACCTGAAATGGTGGGCATGCATGTGGACTTAGATGGGGCACTAGTTGATGAAAGATAAGAATATGGAACATCTTCCTTTGCATCCAGTCATTTGTCTAAAGATGTGAATTCTGATGGTGTGCAAGAAAATATGAGTGATTTTGAATAATTGTCTAAGGCAATTTGTATAACCGATGTTAGCATCGTATCTTGAAATAAAAATTTTGATTTCCATATGGTGTTAAATGAAGTTATGAGTCATTTTTATGTTTGTTGTATTATATTTTTTAATTATGACGATTTTTATTGTTTAGAATATCTACAATGCAACAATAACTTAGAGATATAATTTATGTTTCATTCAATATACAAGTATTGACATTTTGATTAATTTAGTTATGTAATTTGTTCATAATGTCATGGTTTAAATGTGTTGAAAACTTCGACTTTTTTTAATTCTATGGTTGAAAATTTTCCAATTTTTAATTAATTAATTAATTAATTTTTAATTTTTAATTTTAATTTTATTTTAATTTTTTTTTATCTTTACTGTTATGGCTGAAAACAATTAGAATTTTAGCGATCTTTAGTGTCATGTTATTATATGTTTAACAACATGGATGAAAACTGATGGAATTTTAATGTGTTTTGGATCCTATTATTTTATCTTTATCATCATTACTAAAAAATGTTGAAATTATACTTGGGAAAGAAAAATGTTATTCTACCAAAAATATTAGTGTGTTTTTTTCCTAAAAAACAATTGTTTTTTGCACAAAAAAATTTGTTTTACTGTCATTTTTTAAATATGTTGAAAATTAACCCTAAAAAAACATCATTCTAGTATACACATTTTTCATTTTTAGCATTGTTTTTCATGTTTTTTGGGGGGTTTTTGGCTAGAGTTCTCATTTTGAGTTTATATTTCCCGTTTCAAAGTTTACATTTTTTTTCCTTGGGTTCATTGAGACACAAATCCAAAAATTCATGCCCCAGTATCTCATTTTCTTTTGTAAATAGAAGAGTAGCAATAGACATAATTTCTGAATGCATTGCCACATCTTTTGCACTCTAGCTAGGAAAGAGGAAAGCCAAGGTGGGTTTGTAGTGTCATATTAGAGGGGCATAGTATTTTTCTTCTAAATTCTTTTAGTATATACTATCAATGTTAGTTGGTACAAGTGGAACAACTCTTCTAGGGATGGGTTTCGGGTAGCAAAATAATGCCCACGAACTTAGAAACTACAGTAATGATCCATTATGGCCATATAAATTATGTGTTTATTCTATTTTACTTCATTGTTTATTTTGTAATGACTTCATGAACCCCTTTCTTTTTGTTTGAATGTATAAGTCAGATAAATGACTACTTGTCTAATATGAATTTATTATTATTTTACTTTCTAGGTATTCTAAGCATAGAGAATGGTGCAAAAGTGGAAGTTGTGCATCGAAGCGTCTTGCCATCCAAATCCCGGTCAAGCCACTATGAAATATGTGCTTCATAATGTGGCAAGAAATCATGTGTTGCATAGAAATATAGAAGTGCACATGAGGACAACGAATAATGAAGGCTATTATATGTTCCTTGTTTAGGGGTTAAAGGAGGCAAAAAATTGTGTCAATGATATTAACATTTTCACAAACTCGCAACTCATATGCAATCAGATCAACAACATCTATGAAATTTGAAAATGAAATTTAAAACCACTTTACAAGGAAGCAATAATGTGGATTTCTCAGTTTCAATATTTTATCATACATTACCATGCAAACATTCATAAGTTGCAAACTGATATACTTTCCAGAGGAATGTCAACTGTAACTTGATGGAGGTGTTAGAGACGACATCGGATCACCATCTATTGCAAGAGAAGTCATTGATCAACATCAACATAGTTTCCCAATATGTGAATGTGTTGTTGTGATTATTTTCCTTGGGGATATCATGGCATTGTTCTTTCACTAAAGAAGAACCCATTAATATGATGTTTTTTCATAACCTACAATGATTGGGTTCTTTTGTGCCGATGACAAGTTTATGGACAAATGTGCGACATTCCATGTATATGAACAAATGTAATATTTGCATGGTTTGTGATATAATAGTTGAATGTTTTTGAGGTTATTTACACTCAATGTGCTTGTAAATATCAATGTGGAAAATTTCATTGATTTCAAAATGAATTTTAAAGGAATTGGTGGAGGTTGAAATCCAAGTCATAAGAACTGAATGCATTTCGCAGGTGCTTGTATTGCATGCATGTCTATTTATTTATGTTGGACGTGTATTCAAAACAATTTAGAAGGAAAGAATGCAACACATTTAGCTAAAGTTAAGTTTAGACTAAAACCTATACACATTTTCAGTAGATGTTCTACTTTGAATCATCTTGTTAAATATGTCATCACATGACTCTGACAACAGAAAAATATTTTTTATTTTGTGTTTAACCAGATCAAGATTTGTCCCTAAGATGAGTTTACCAAATCCATGGCTCTTTTTTCCACCTGAGAAAGTATTAGATGAGTTGACAAATTATATAATGATCCACTCGGATGAATGGTTTTGGGAAGTGGGTTTCTCTTTAGCTTTAGTTTAGATGCCTTATGAATATGTTGTATGTTAAGTAGCTTTGAGGTTGCAGACTACAAATGTCATGTTTAAATTGTTTGTATTTGTGGTGGTAATGGTTGCCAGTTGCCACATTTTTTTGTTTTTCCTTTTCCATCTAGACTGAGCCTGGGTTGGTACCAGCCCCAATGTTGGATGGGATAACAATCTGCCCACCTGTGAAATATACAATGAGTGACATATTAGCACAAATTATTTTACCATATTTTGAAATTATGTTAAGGAAATATGCTTTAAAAATGTTTACAAACATGCCTAATGGGTATGGAACTACAACAAACTCCTCATTAGTAAAAGAGGAAATTTACAAAAAGATAAAGTACCATTTTTCTTGTAGCAACAAAGACAGTAATTCCATAACACAAATGATATATCTTTTTTGTAGCAACAAAGTAACTCCATTAACACAAATGATATATCTTCATAAACTATTGAAACTAGCATTTAGATCACCTTATTAACCAGCAAAAGCCATATCAGCCACTGCTCAGAGATTCACATGATGAAATACTCTATTCACAAATTGCTACAAATCTTGTTTTTCTTTCCAGCGACAACCAACGAAGAACTTCCTTTTGGAAGATCATATGAAATAATGGAAAGTATTATGGCATGGCACATTTCTCTAGTTGCCTGTCACTCTGATGCAATGTACTTCTCACCATCCATCACCATTTTTTAACTAGAAATGTAAGCTCTCACAAGGCTTGAAGATTTAGGTGTAATTCAATTGTGCAACAACCTAATTGGGTCATCACATTTGTTAATTCTAAGGTTCTCGTAAAATTTGACATTAATATTATTCTGGGATTTATTACCCATGAGACTTTTCTAATGTGTAATATACATCGAAGTTATTTTGAGATTGCAAATATTAAGTACCCTTTCTATAGCCCACCACAACAAAAGGGAGAATTTTGGGATTATACCCTAGTTTCCAATTTTTCTCCATAATAAGATTCCATCAGACTAACTGATAGATTGCATACCTAATGTAAAACAAGAAAACATAATGGAAGATATAGCCAACTTGAACATTATTGTAAATAGAGGAAATGAGGCTAACTTGGATCAGGGATGAGAGCAAGGTGCTTTATTGATATAGAGAATGGAATATCTAATAATTCAAGTATAGAGGAAAGGGAACAATCCTTATCTGCAATGGCTTCCTTAGGGCTGAAAAACCCATGGGACATTGGAATATTGTTGATAATGCAAAAATTTCCTTGAAGACCTTGCAGATTTTTTTGAAATGAGAAAACATGAGATGGGGAATTTGACATTTGGAAAAGATGACCAGTTAGCAGTTGAATTTGTTACTTCAAATGCCAGTATTAGATCTCCTTTTTCCATCCAAATGCATAGCTTTTTTGAAGTGAAAGACATTGCAGGCAACATTGTTCATGTAATAGCAACAACAAATGCAATCATTGCAGGTCTAATTGTACTTGAAAAAACTAGTTGCTCAGAAATTATTCAAAGAACTATAAAATGATATACTATTTACAAAATCCACCAAGGAATATGCTTCTAATGCTAGTAGAGCCATTTGAACCCAAGAGATATTGTTATGTATGTTCAAAGACACTTGTATCACTAGAGGTGAATACTCAATAAGAAAAACTGAAGGATATCATAGAAAACGATTTCAAGGCTAAATTGGGTGTCAATTCACCATTGATCATGCATGGTTGTACACTTTTGTTTGAGTCTGGTGATGACATTGAGGAAGATGTTTCTACACATTATGCACAAAACTTAGAGAAGACATTAGCAGAATATCAATTTCTAATAACAAATGGTGTTATTCTTACAGTAGAGGGCTAGCATAAAGATTCATTGTGCAATATTAATATTCACCACAGAGAAGAATTTCATGAGGATTCAGATGGAATTGTACTGTATGGAGGGCTTCCCAAAGTGGCAAGTGCAAGTGATGATCATGCTGATGAAAGTGGAGTAAAACTTCTAATTGCAACTACAGAAGCTGGTGATGGTTCTGACGATGTTGAATTAATCACAATTGATTCTCTAGTCACTTTTGGAAATAAGAGAAAATTGGACATTAATATAACATTTAGTGATGACAACTCAGGACACTAGTCATTTAGTCAACCCAAATGTCATTTAGATGAGGACATTTCTCACAAGGTATGGGAATGCAATGTTATGGCCTTTGAACCAAGGCTTGACATGAAGGTTTTGTGAAGCCTGGTATGCATTCCTTTTCCTTTCACATCACCATCTTCTAACATTTTAAACATGATTTCTCTCTTATTTAGATATGCATTTTTTTGTCCAAAATTTCCTTGTCTTGCAATTTTCTTTAATATCAATAATCATACCAACTTGTTTAATTTTGGTAATTGAAGGATGTTCTACTACTATTGATTCAAAAATTTTATTATAAAATCGTGGTTTCCACAGCCAAATCCAATAATTGTGGTTTGGAAGTTCCATTTAAAGCCTTAATGCATGATATTTTAGCCATATTTACAATGGCATGATTTGACGTTATCCACTATATATTTTTGCAATGTAACAAAACTTGGCCTCCTTATAGTTGGATTGATTTTCTTTCTAGAGATAAGATTGATAGCCTTTGATATTTTACTACCTTGGATGGTGCCATGTTGGAACCCATGATAAATTTTTTGATAACATAAGAAAACCTTCTTAAAAAGCTGCAAACCTTTCCAAGATTGTTGCCTCAGGCCTTTTTGTTTTATTCTTCTCTCTCAATTAGTGTTGTATCTGCAATGTATGTAGTATGTTTTGTCTCTCTTTCTCCATTCTCCTTTCCTTTTCCATCCCTCCTTGACTTCTTTGCAACCATTTTCCCAAAATTTGTTGGATGGATTCTTTGTCTTTCTCATCTCAGTGGGATACCTATTGATGTGATTCCTCAAGTTGTACAACCTTAATTCCACTTATTTTCTCTTGTCCTTGATTAGATCTCCATCCTCTAATATTTCATTTGTAGGATTAGCACTCCATTTAGTGTGTTTGTGTTGTGCATCATCGCACATTTTCATCCAATCATACCACTGACTAGATAGAACATATTGAATGTGAATCAGAATCCAATGTAGCCTAGTAAAAATACCTCCCAAATCTCTGCTTAGGCTTCATGGGAGTGTGTCTATGAGGAACACATTGGGGATACTCTTATTCTTTATTTTGGTTCACACTTTTCCCCCAATCTTGAAGATTCTATGATATAGTTTTGAGAAAGATTCACATTATGTCTACCTCTTACTTCATAGGTTGCTCTCCATGTATTCCCCTTTTGGAGGAGATATTTTCTACCCCCTTGAGAATGAAAGTGTCCAACCCTACACAGTTCCTTTCTCTTACTTGGCCAAATAGATCTAAGGAAGTGGTTTACCCTATTTTACTCATTATAAGGGTTAAGTGATCAAAGAAAATCACAAAGCCTTAGGCTTGATAGCTAAAGGAAAGAGGAAGCATGGCATGGTCTCAACTTTTAAAACCAAACAATGACCCAGTCAATTAGAAGGATCATAGAATCTAGGAAAAAAACTATGAAGCGGTGGAGGGGGTTGCTCCATGCCAACTTTTATTATGTCGCCATATTTAAAATATCCAACATCAGTGTCTTGCATTGTCTCAAACCCAACATATTGCTTTGTAAGAGACATTCAGCCATGACTTGAAGGGTCACGATCCTTGGGGTAATTGCAAAATTTATGGTTGCATTATTCTGCAATCCTTTTGCATTTACTATGACCTAGTCAAACTATACAGCCTCAACCTTTCCATCATAAATAAGGCATTGTGGACTCACTCGAAAGAGCCATTGTCAGTTTTGGCTCTAAAACGACCTACAGAGAGGAGATGGAAGTGAAAACTCCTTGAAAAATTTGTCCAAGAGGTCTATCACATACTTGAAAGTAATGACCTTCCCGTTAATATTGAATTTATTAATTCTAGGTATATAGTTTACACAATTTGTTGAAGGCAGACACTATCGTTGGATATCATGTAGGTAGATTGCACCTTAAGATATTCATATGGAATTGGATTCGGAGGTGTCATAAGCCACAACATTGTCATTACATCCATATCCATAGACTAACAAAAATATTTTTCCTATTTTAGTTCACTAACTTAACCCATGGGCTAGAAATCTTGTTTTGGAGCCCTTAGATCTATAATAATGCCTTGATAGTTTTAACTTTTCTCCCATTGGATTCATGATTTCTTGGCTGAAAATATTTCCCAACTAGTTTGCACAATCTAAGTGGACTTCCCTACCCTGTTAATGCAACTCCTAACATCCCTAGAGTTAACTGCAACCCTACTAGGAAAGTTTATCTGCAATGGAATTTGAGCTGTTTTTCACCCTCAACAATGAAAAATTTGTTTTATGGTCAACCTATTTAAATAGCTCAAAGAATCCATGCTCATCAAGGTTAACAACCAAAACCATCCCAACTAGTTTTCCACATCAGTTTTCTTAATGCTTGATTTCATTGTCAAAGCAAATACCACTAAATCCATCAATTTCTACTCATGATCCAAGCTAACCCAAAGGTGTCCCTACTCACTCAAATCCATCCTACCCACAAATCTCTGCAAGTAACCAATGCAGGTAAAGGTATGGGCTAAAAAATATTTGTACATATAGAGGCAATGTCAAAGAAGAGCATCTATGTACATTTTTTGTTTATGTTACATGTATGAGCACTGAGAAATATCTAAATTATGTTGCAGTGTTTACTCTTTAGTTTGTATTTTGTGTCTTTTATGACATGTTACATCGTTTTCGTTAGGGAATATTTTAGAATGTTGTATGTTACATGGTAGAACTTGTGATGTTTATTCTATGGTTTTCCAAAACCCTCACACTTATGGGCTTCAAATATGTCCATGTCATTGACATGGATACAATTAGAGTTAGTAATTTGACCAGGCAATTTATATTTCATAAATTCCATGCTAGGCAATCAAAATCTAGTGTGGTATGGGAGGTTGTCTTAAAATTTAGACCTGATATGAAAATTTTTGCACACCATGCCAATGTCAAGGATCCTGAGTTTGTGTAGATCATTTTAAGCAGTTTAATGTCGTACTAAATGGGTTGGACAGTCTCGATGTTGGCATACATGTGAACAAACTTTGATTGGCTATAGGAGTTCCTCTGGTAGGAAGTGGAACTACTAGGTATTTAGGACAGGTCATTGTGCATTTTAAGGGTGAGACAGAGTGTGATGACTGCTAACCAAAGCCAGCACCAAAAACATATGCAGTTTGTAAAATCACAAGTACTCCATCAAGTCTACTCTAAATCCAAGCAGAAACTGATATTATGTATACTTGAGATGGAGCACACATCGTGCATCCATTTTACTAGCATTACTCTTAATGAAATTGCTTACATCATGGATGCAAAAGATATGTTACATTTCTAGTTGTACTGAATCACTTTGCAATGATGTCTATGTCATGTTCAGTTGGTTAAATGGACATGCATGTAATTTCATTTTTCTCTTGGAATCTTGTTGATATGGATTTATTAATATTATAAAGAAAATATGGTTTATTTTTTTGTCAACCACGTAGGTCATGAACCCAGCACTCGACATTAAAAAAGGAGTAGAAATATCGTGTAGTAAGAGTAGGTATAAGACCCTAAAACGAAATTTGATTCTTGAGTTGGAACTTAAATCCCATATGCACCCTTGTGAATTTATTTTGTGAAGGGCTCTTGGAGATAAAATTCATCCTTATTCAAGGAGGATTCTTTACGGGGAGCCATGAGAACAGTAACATCAATAATGGCAGATGACAAAAAGCGTTGAGTGATTGTCTTCTTCATTGTCTATGTGGCATCTCAATTTATATAATAAACAAATGATTGTCAAACAATATTGTGTATATGAATCATACCAGGCAAGTGCAATTCAATAATCGAGTACCTTCAGATTTGATTCTAAAGGTACTCGATTATTGGACTGTTGAAACACTTTATTTATATAGAAAAGATGAAGTACATGTAAATACTTGAAACTTATCACAAGATGGAACAATTTCAAGCTCTCCTAACCCTAGCTAGAGAAACCAAGAAAATCCTAACAACCAACTCCTCCTCGCTATGAATCACACCTAACGAAAGTTGGTCACTCCACCAAGAATCCTCAACAACTTAGCTTCATTAACTGCAATGACATTCATAACATGGATGCTGCTATGTGGGAGATTAAAGAAGAAGAAGTTGTAGTTTCTCTCATAACTTGTTTGAGAAGCCTACAAGTTGGATAACCTTTATGTCTTTTCCTCATCCTTGCCGATTTATTTTGGGTCCTAGTTCAATATGCAAACATTGAGACACCACATTAACAAGGAAAACAACAACTAGTGCACAATTTAAGAGAACATTAAGAGAAAACATATAGCAACAAACCTAGAAAATCACCAAATTGTGTATTTTTGAATGAGCCAATCACATTTGGATTGAGGTCAATCCATTGACTAAGTTGTTTTATATGTAAGATAACAATGCAGTTTCCATAAGAGCAAATACCATCATGTGAATTATTACTTGCATCAAAATATAAACTACATCAATTAGGAGTCTCATCAAGTGCACATTGACTGATGCGATAGATAGAGTGATAGTGGGTCTATCTGTGTGCTTCAAGTGAAGGCACAATATTGGTATGGTGCACTCCTGCAAACACTCAAACGGTATATTAACAATATCAACAACAACCAATGCACATAGTTAAGAGAAAACACATCAAAAAACCTGGAAAATCACCAATTTTCCTTTTGTCAATGAGCCAATCATAGTCAGATGGAGGGTGATCCATTGAAGAAGTTATTTCATCTGTAAGATAACAACGCAATTTCCATAAGAGAAAATAACATCATGTGAATTAATACAAGCATCATAATACAAATTACATCAATTAGGGGTCCCATCAAATGCACCTTGACTAATGTGATAAATAGAGTGATGGTGCTTTTGTCTATGTGCTTCAAGTGAAGGTGCGATATTTGGATCGTGCACCCATACAAACATTCAAACATTACATTAACAACATCAACAACACCAAATGCACACAATTAAGAGAAAACACATAACAACCAACCTGGAAAATCACCAATTTGTGTGTTGTCAATGAGCCAATCATGTTCCGATGGAGGTTGATCCATTGAAAAAGTTGTTGTATCTATAAGATAACAATGCAATTTCCATCAGAGAAAATAACATCATGTGAATTATTAATGATGGATCCCTGTTGGGATTTGAAACATTGGCAAAAAATGGTTTTTACTATGGGTTCTCTAGTTACTAAGTTAGAATATAAACTATATCAATTAGTAGTCCCATCAAATGCACCTTGACTAATGTGATCAATAGAGTGATGGTGGGTTTGTCTATGTGCTTCAAGTGAAGTCACAATATTGGGATGGTGCACGCCTGTAAACACTCAAACACTAAATTAACAACATCAACAGCAACTAGTGCACACAGTTAAGAGAAAACACATAGTAACAAACCTGGCAGATCACCAATTTGTGTTTTTTCAATGAGCCAATCATAGTCAGATGGAGGGAGATCAATTGAAGAAGTTGCTGCATCTGTAAGATAACAATGCAATTTCCATCAAAGCAAATAACATCATGTGAATTAATACATGCATCATAATACAAACTACATCAATTAGGAGTCTCATCAAATGCACCTTGACTGATGTGATAAATAGAGTGATGGTGGGTTTGTCTATGTGCTTCAAGTGAAGGCACAATATTGGGATGGTGCACCCCTGCAAACATTCAAGCACTACATTAAAAACATAAACAACAACCAGTGCACACAGTTAAGAGAAAACACATAGCGACAAACCTGGCAAATCACTAATTTTCGTGTTTTTAATGAGCCAATCATGTTCAAATGGAAGGCGATCCATTGAAGAAGTTTTTGTATCTGTAAGTTAACAATTCAATTTCCATAAGAGAAAATAATATCATGTGAATTAATACATGCATCATAATACAAACTACATCAATTAGGAATCCCATCAAATGCACCATGACTCACGTGATAAGTAGAGCGATGGTGCTTCTGTCTATGTGCTTCAAGTGAAGGTGCATTATTCGGATGGTGCATCCCTGCAAACATTCAAACACTACATTAACAACATAAAAAAAAAAACCTGTTTTGCACAGTTAAGAGAAAAAACATAGCAACAAACCAGCTAAATCACCAATTTGGGTGTTGTCAATAAGACAATCATGTTCAGATGGAGGGTGATCCATTGAATAAGTTGTTGTATCTGTAAGATAAAAATGCAATTTCCATAAGAGAAGATAATATCATGCGAATTAATACATGCATCAGAATACAGACTACATCAATTACGAGTCCCATCAAATGCATATTGACTCATGTGATAAATAGAGTGATGGTGCTTCTATCTATGTGCTTCAAGTGAAGGCACAATATTGAGATGGTTGACCCCTGAAAGCATTCAAACACTACACTAACAACATCAACAACAACCAGTGTTGTCATAGTTAAGAGAAAACACATAGCAACTCATCTCTCTATAGAACTTACTTGGGATAGTAGAGGATGCATTATTGGAGCGAGGACGACCTCGGTTGTTGAGGTGTTGAAACTGAAATGGTTCATCTTCATATGCAAGGCCATTCAAATCAATATCCAAGCTACCATTTTTTTGCTTCTTTTAATTGTCTTTTTAGGGCTGATGAAACTCTTCTTCCTCTTCAAAGATGACTCATAAGCACCCAACCCAAGGGTGAAGTCGTAATCCATAATATGAAGAACATTGACATCATCCACCAATTTTTTAACTAAATCAATCAACTGTTTTTTCTTCCTCAAAGTAGCAGGAGGACTATTCTAAAATAGGTCTAGGTAGCCAAATAAATCCTCTCTAGACAACTTAAGTTTTTCAACATTATCATCAACCATAATAGTTGTGCTAGCATTTGCATAAAGGTTTGGTGTCCCTATACTTCTCAGGAGAGGCATTCAATGTATTAGGTGTGGTATGATCCAATAAAAGGTCTAAATCCATTGAGGGGGAATACAATGAATCTACATTTATGGCATGTTTGCAAATGTTGCCATGAATAAACCATGGGATATCACAAGTGATAAAATTTGTGCCATGCCATATGATAAGATATTTCTTATTAGGTTTACTTTGACTCCTCGCCCAATAAGCATGAGATATGATCTCATGATGCCTGAAATCACTGTTTGGAATTCATATGGCCTTTTCCGTTGATGATTTAAGATGCATCTCTTTCTTTTGGTTGTTCAAATATCCATCTTTTTTTCAGAATTTCCTTGAATTGATAACATGGCTCAATTTTTTTTATTATAGTATAGAATAGCCAATCCATCATATGAGAAAATTTCTTTCGTCTATCACATAGAAAGGTTGTCTTGAGATAACTGTGGTATGACTCCATAGCATTATTTGTCTCCTAATTTGCATGAGGAAAATCTCAGCAACCTTTAACGCACGTCCCTAAATGTAAAAACTCAATTAGTAAATATATATTGTCTTTATGAAACAAAAAATGTTTGAACTAAAAAAAATAGTATGCAAACTTATGAATCTTGTCACCAGCAAGCCAATTCTTATGGAAATAATCCAAAAACTTATCCTCCATTGCAAATTTGGTGAAAAAATCATTGATTGCATTGTCCACCTCATCATTAAAGAAAATTTTCATGATATAACCAAGTTCATTGAATATCTCTTTTGCTTTTTTCTCAACTACTTGTTTCACAATATTTTGTCATGCATCCTGCACTTCCCTATGACATACCTCAAAGTGCCTGAAACATGACCCGTATACAGTATACTCATCCACGTATATAACTCAGATTCCTCCTAAGATTTTGATTGGAAAATTCCTTGAGCTTTCCCTGAAGAAATTGCTCTCAAAACCCTAAAATGAGAGTCGTCGCTCTTATGAGGCTCAAAACAGCGATAGTCAGCTGTTGCACTATGTTTGACCATTGATGGCATCGCCCTGTTCCCTTGCATACCTATGATGATCCCAAAAAGGTAATTTTCCCAAAGAGGATGAGAAGCTTTATGATCTAGAAGCTTACAGAGCGATGAGTTGGAGGTTGTTTCATATGGATGAGGTCGAATCCTCTCAACTTGGCCTCTTTATCTTATCCCTATGAGCTACCTCTTTGAGATGAGGGCCTAACCCTATCTTTGGAGAGGTCCTAACTCCCTTTCCCAGCCTATAAATTCATCCTCTCCCATTCCCAAATGGCTGGTATTTATCAATTTTCACCCTTATGCTAAGCTTGCCCCTAGAGGCTATTCGTTAGACTTGGAGAAGGAGTGCTTGGAGAATTATTGGCTTGGACTTGGATTACCAGTCAAGGAGAGAATTTAAACATCAAGGTTTTGGTTGTAAGCTTCCCTTTATTTCTTAATATATACAACTACTGGTTCATCTTCCCAAAATATATATATTCATGTATTATTTAGCTTGACATTCCTTGATCAGTTAAGTAGGTTGTTATTGGATTTTCTATTGGTTTTGACATGATTTGTTGTCTCTTGATAACTTGTGCAAGTACATAAACGTTGAGAGAAACAGGAACAAGTCTGTGACACAAGCGGTTCAGGGCCCTCAACAAAGGAAATCAAAATAGCATCAGAACGAGGTAGGCCATCTCTTTCATTCTACTTTTCAATTATAACCTAGGAATATGTCTAGTTGATTGTCACTTCAGTTGCTAGACCCACTCATTAGGCTAGAGGGATCATCTCTGTCTCCAGAGAGGATTGACCTTGTCAACAAAATGGCGACTCCACTGGGGAGCCTATGATATTTTCCTTCCATTTCTTCACCTTGTCATTTGATGAGTTTGATCAATCATTCATTCATAGACTTCATTTCCTGTCTGTAGTCAGCCACACTTTCTGGTAGATGCTTGAAGGTTGTTGATTTGAGATGTTCTTGAAGATTTTGTGTTTTTTTTCTTTCTTCGCCCATCACATTTTTAGCCCTGACAGTCGCGATGATATCGCGGGTTTGTTGATTACAGTAGCGATGATCGGTGCTTTTCTCTTAACATGTGCGATGATTGCAGAAGTTAGATAAATTTAGGGTTTGTCTTCTTTTTATCATTTCTTTTTGCCTTCTTCCAATGATTTGCTAGTGTGATCTTAGTTGACTCTTTTCTTTGTCTGATTGCAATCACATTTTAATTTTGTTTGAGTGTGCTTGAACTTTGATTAGCCTTTTAGGGTTTCTAGGTCAACCTTCGTCCATTCTTTGGTCTTCTCATCAGAGATAAATTTTCTATGTTAAAGAATCTTTGTGTGTTCAGACATCCTTTGCAAATAAATTTTGGTTCTTGTGTCTTAATTTGTTTTCATTGGTATCAGATTGAGTAGATGTTGTGGAGATCAATTAAGTTCTGTTTGACAAACAATAGATTACAAATTGATTGTCTCATTTGAATTGAAAGGAAGTGATTTCTTAAAGTTTTGTGTTTCGAAAAAGTGAAAGTGAAGTGTTTATCTTTTCATAGATTTCGAAGCATTTTTGTGTTGCATTCAAATCATTAATGTGAAAGATATTTTCATGTTTGTTGGATTTCTTGCATTCTCTTTTACTTCTTCACTCGATTACATTGATTGCATTTAAGTGAAAAAGAGAAAAATCATCATTAAATCTTAAGGTAGTTTTGCTTTAAGGTTTGTTTTGGCATTGCATTTTCTTATCATATGAAATATTATATTTCATGTTTTTCATTTAGCGTTTGAAGATTGTCACTGATGCATTTTTGTTTGGTTAATGCATGATCTGGGTGATTTTCTTCACTACATAGATAAATTTCATCAAATTGAAGGATTTATTTTCATCATCTAGTTGCATTTTAGGGATAGATAACATCCTTAAGGCCTTGAAATCGAAACATAATTCCAAGATTAACTTTAAAATATATCAATCAATCTAAGGAGAATTTGAAACATTAACGCTCATACTTAGTGGTCTAGGCTAGAGACATGCCCTCGTGTCTATAAAACTTAGCAGCTGTCATTCGCTTCGGCATTAGACATCGCTAGCATGGACTTGTGCTCCCTGTATTGTCGCGTATATAAAGGGAGACGCCCATAGGTTGTAAAACTTTACCCATAGGAAGCTGAGTTTGTCGCCCTATAAACATGATACACCAAACATAACATTTGGGGAGATTTCCTGCATGTACGTCAAGTCCTTGGTAAATGTATTTGTTGAGGTGTATATTGCAGTTCATGGTTACTTGGTACCCCTTTTACTAGATTCACCTAGGTAGTCATTTTGATCTTTTCTGACTCTTTAAATTTGAAAATATCATCGAGAAACTTGTCCTTTCAAGCTTGCTAAACCATCGAAAGCAACTAGAGTCAACTTTTCGTCCTTTTCTCGAATCTTAAAAGATCAAAAGGCAAAGTTTTTGTTTCTAAAAATAACTTCCCACAATAAACATGTCGAAACCAAGTAGTTGCTTCTTGGACCAATATTGGGTAATTTCGTGTTAATTTCAAGATTGTTAAAAAGACCTCAATGAATCTCTATTCCTTTTTTGCTTTTGAGAGGAAGTCATCGTGGCTGAACCATTGAGTTCATCTCATAGTTCCCCTTCATTGTCCGATACTGAAGGGTCCTCCAAAGGAGTTCATTCGAAGCTTCCTCAGTCACTTGAGGATCAAGGTTTTGAGCTCGTGATTATTCCAAGCATCCAACCCTTGTATTCTTGTCCACCTCCATCAGATTCCTGGTCACCTCAAGAATCTAATCCTGATGCCTTTTATAATCCTATTCAGATAGCTGAGAGTTCGCAGAATCCTGGGAGTCCACAGACTCCTGAGAGTCCGTAGAGGCTTGTTATTTATTCGTTGAATCTATTATTTGATTCTGTTGTGATATCTCCTCAGCGTCATTACAGTCCTTACGATCGACCTAGTATTCCTTTGGAGTTATCGTGACGCACATCTCAGGTTCCTTGTCACCAGTGGTTTCCATCTATGGAGTCAGAAGGTGAAATCCCAACCTCTTCTTCGGGTCATTTAGAAGTTTCCACTACCCATACTCCTCACATTGATGATGAGCAGGGATATGAATTTCCTCCTGAAGGCTTTCCTTATACAGGAAGTGTCTTATCTCTCACTTTCCCTAAAACTAGTGGGCCCATGTTGCCACCTAGTTATACAACCTTAGCTCAGTTAGTTTTAGGTATTCCTAGTGCTTTGTCATTGTATTAGAATCCCATTTGGTCTTCAAATGCTATGCCTACATCTGGTCCGTTCATTCAAAATGTGACCTCTCGAACTTCTGTACAAACTATTGTCATGTTAGTTCCGATTCAACCTACGATTCCATCACAACCTGTCTCGTTGTTTCAACCGACTATTTCAGGCCAGGTTTCAGTTAGTTCTTCTACCCCTCCATCAAATAGACAGAATGTGCCACCACTCGGGGGGCAAGATCTAAATACTCCTCTTGTGTCAGGTGAAACCAATGTGAGTGGATTACAAACTCACATGGTTGGAGTTAATCAACTTTATTATGGTGGTATTCCTAACCCTGTTGGTCCATCTGGGTTAGGTAACATCACATATCATTAGCCTTATATGGCGCGGGTTCCACTCCAACACGTTTATGTCCCATATGGTTCGCAAGCCTTGGTTAATCCATCGTACATTCCTCAAGTAGGAGCTTATGGTCATTCTGTTATTCCTGGTGGGTATGGTCAAATCCAATTAGGGAATTATCAATACCCAGAAGGTATATCTGAAGGAACTATCCAGCAGCCCTTGCAGCAGCAAGAGCAACCTTTGCATCAACATGGGAAACCATTACAACAGCAAAGGAAGACATTGCAGTAGTAAGGGCAGCTGTTACAGCAGCAAGGGCAACCTTTGTTGCAGCCTTAGTAGCCTTTTCATCCGTAAACTTAGTTTGTTCAGCAGTCCACCCAACCTTTTTCCTCGCAAGTCAAACTTTTGCAATAGCAAGGTCAGCCTTTACATCAGCAAGGCCAGCCTTTGTAGCAACAAGTTCAATCTTGGTAGCAGCAAGCTTTATATGCGTATCAACAAGGTCAGCCCTCGTAAGCCCAAGGTCAAGCCCTATAGCAGCAAGGTCAATCTCCTTACGTCTAGGATCAACAGGTTCAACAACCTTATAACTCGCATGTCATGTAGAATGCTCATCAGCGGCCTATGGTAGGACAACATGAAGCCTACCCTAGACCAAAACCACCTTATGGTCAAGGTAACCTTTAGTGGGGACAAAATCAGGTCTCGTATGGACAAAATCCTCCACTATGGGGCCAAAATCCTTACCACCAAGGATGGAATCTGAAATTTGGGTCTCCTCAAAGGCCCTATATGAAATTTAATATGTAATTTCCTTTCTTGGCTACGTTGGAGCTGGCCGATGTCTTGAGGATCACGAATGATCCCATTCTTCATTCACCTTACTGGCCTCCAGTTCTAATAAAAATTCCAAGAAATCACCCCAAATTCGAGGGAAAGTCTAAGGAGGACCTGCAAGCCCATGTGATGACATATCACCTATGGTGCTCCTCAAATTCGTATGTCGATGATTTTATCCATCTTAAACTCTTTCAGAGAACTCTCACATGTGCTACCGCAAAATGGTATATCGAGTTGCCTCGAGGTACCTATGCTGACTTCAACTCTCTCACTATGGCCTTTCTCACTCACTTCCAATTGTTGGTTCGATATGAAACTAGCACTCGTTTTCTCACATTCCTTAAGAAAAACACCGCGACCCACATTTCCGATCATATCCATGAATGGAGACATCAACGTCACCTCATCAAATTTGAGATTGTTGATGAGTTTTTGACAGAATGGTTCACAAAATCATTTGTTAACAAGATTTCTAAGGACATAGCTATGGGTGGATGTGTTACTGAAGATAAAGCTATCACCCATGCCCGGTATCTAGAGTTAGTCTATTCACAATTTGGCACATTGTATGAGATGTTTCCTAAAGCTCCGAGGCCATCTTCAGATCTAACAACATTAAAGTCTCCTGATGCACCACATGTTGATGGTGTGATTGGTTCCATGTCTCAAACTTCCACAAAAGCTTCTTTGAAGCAGAAATATGTTTCAAGCACTGGTTCCAATAATCCCTCCAAAAATTCATTCAGTTCTGGTAAAACCTCTGAGGTACATGTTGTTCAGTATACCACATCAAATAAGGCCTCTAAAGGTAAGAAGAATGGCAAAGGTAAAGCCAAAGCCGATGCCCCAAAACAAGACCCTCCGAAATCATTTGCTGATGATGCTTCTACGATAAATTCAAAATATCTTTGCCTCATCTGTGAGGAAGATCATTACACCAAGGATTCTTTGTTTTGAAGTTAACCGCTTGTTGAAAGGGACTCCAACTATCTTAAAAGAACCTTTTCCATCTCAACAGACGCAATTGGTAGACCAACCAAAATCCTCTGCTTCCTCAGGTTCCCAGGTTTTTATGATGCAAGGTTCATCACCTATCTTGATCACTACTCGAACCAAGGACTATCAAACGACACATAAGCAGATGGTGGAGAAAGAAGTTATTGATATTCCTTCTACTTATACTCTATCTAGTTCTGGTCCGCTCCATGTTGAGTGCCCTAATAGTGAATCCGTAATCCGACCACCTCCCAAGGGTGTTCTCCAGGAATCATCTTTTAATCCGAATGTTAGAGCTACACAATATTGTTGAGGATTTATCTCAAGAACCTTCAACAATGCCTACCATGGAGGTTCTCCAATCCTATCCAATGTAGCGGAAGTCATTGTTGACTTCTATAGGTGTTATTGATCCTTCTTATTCGAGTCTGATTACCTTCGATCTTGAAAATCACGTGCCTCATCTTCGTCATCAGATTTCTTTTCCGATACATGTTCTTATCAAAGGGAAGATGATCCATCAGATTGTTATTGATGAAGGTGCCTCTACATGCATCATGTATGTTTCATGTTGGAAGGCCATTGGCACTCCTTCTCTTAACCAGTCCTCGAACACCTTGGAAGCCTTTTATGGCAGAGGCTTGCATCCATACAGTATTATCACAAACTTGCTGATTACATTAGAAGGAAAGACTATTGAATTAGAAATAGAAGTTGTAAATGTGAATCTCAATTACAACCTTCTTCTTGGGCGAAGTTGGACCCACGCTATGTTTTGTGGGGTATCTTCTTTGTTTCGGGTACTTCATTTTCCTCATGAAGGAAAAATTGTCATTGTCGATCAATTGTCCTTCTTTTCTTCTAGTTCATCAAACGGTAACATTCCTTACATGGGAAATTTTGAGATTCCTTACGAGAGTGTGGGGGCAGGTCTCTTCAAAGACTCTACTTTAATGGGTACTTTTACTCTCCCACCTCCGAATCTTTCTTCAACCAATATGATCTCAATTTTTACGAATCTTTGGATTCTTCCTACTCTGGATCAGATTGATTTATTTGGCAATGCCATGCCTTTAAGTCCATTGGAGCAAAATTATCAAGAAATTGTCTTGGCTTCGATGGTGGCTTCATAAATTCATATTTTTTTCAACATCAACCTAGACACTTATGTGCCATCTCCTTGGCTTCGTTCTTGGGATTCTTTGGATCCTTTGAACAAGACATTCCCCACCAATGAGAGTGTTGTTGAGGTCATGTCTCTGGACAAAAATCCATGGAACGGTCTACATCATCATTCTGAATTTCTTCCTAGCCTCGATGAGATTCCTTCCTGTCTTGAAGCGTTTGTTTCTCATTATCCCACACCTCCACTTCAAACACCTATCCTGGTACATGAAGTCTTGTCAGAGGGTAATATGGGAAACATCACTGACATTTTAGTTCACCATGAAATTGTCAAAATATTTCAACTGGGGGCACGTTTTCCTTGTCATGAGATTAAGTTTTTCATGCCTCCTTTCATGATATTTTTTCGCCGAGTCTCTACCGATTTCCCATTATCTCAATGGGGTTTTTATCTTATGACTCGTAACCCTCACTCGCCCGGGGGGCATGGGGGCAGAGCCTTTTATGAGTTTTACTCTATTGTTTAGTCAAGTTGATACTTACATGTCATGTCAACAGTGAAACTCCAGTTTTATTCTCTATTGATTGATTACCCAAGTCTGAAAATGGACTCCATCTAAACTTTTTACATGAGATCATCTATGTAAATTCACTTTTGTACATTAGTGTGCGTTCTTGATTTTTGGTGTGTTTGTTTGCTTTGTAGACATGTTTTTTTCTGCTTACCCTATGTTCCACATGGTTTGCAAATGTCGTCAAGACATTACATTGGTTTTGCTAATGGTGCTTGTCATAGCACATGGAACCTGTCTTCCACAGCATGGGTACTTTATGACCTTAATAGTGAGATGATTAACTTACAAAATATATGCCTTGGTCGAACAACCCATAATATTGTTGAATACAGTGCAATTATTGAACTCTTGTTAGAAGCAGTTTCTCTTGGCATTAGGGATTTAGTTGTCAAGTTGGATTCATAGCTCGTTGTGTTACAATTAAACAATCATTACTCAGTGAGAAATCCACAAATATTGTGTATGTATCTAAGTGTTATATTATTGGAAAGAAATTTTTATTTCATCACATATCCTCATATTCCATGTAATTTAAATACCTTAACAGATGCATTATCAAATTTTGTCCTTGATAGGCATTTTTTATATTTATAGAACTGATCATATTATGGACACATAAGTAGGAAATAAAAAATGAATATATAGATATTGCGTCTGTTAGAGTGTTTACATCAAAATATCAAAAAATAAAGTGTTCTAGAACACTTGGCTTTCAAAGCCTACAAAATGTGTAAAAAAGATAAATAGGCTATCAGTGTGAACGGTGCTCATGATAGCACGAGACCGCTCTAATCACTTGGCCTAACAGTCGATGTAGTATCGGAGAGACTCCCACTGTGTGTCTCTGCCATCTCAGTGGAACATCATCAATAGTGGCATACTCTGGGACTCCTCAAGTTATTGCCTCCAAATTGTGCTCCATCTCATCTAAGGGGTTGCCCCTTCTTTATAGTCTGCACCCACTATCTGACGTGAAACTCATCGTGCTATTGTTGACATTCCTGGTGGTGTTTCTTGTCCCACATATGCACATTTGTCACAAGTTGAGTCTCCGTTTACACTTTTACAAAAAATCATAAAACTTTAAAAAATACAAAAAATAATTTTTTACCTACATCGGTCCACTGTTCTTTTGGTGGGAGAGGTAGATACAGATCCCACCTAAAATCCATGCTAGTGTAAGCAGAGTTGTCTACCACAAGTAGTTTGCGTTCTAGCCAAGTGAAAAATTATGGTGGGTAATGCATATGTTGACTCGTTCCTCCTCAAGGCATGAGCTGGCTCCATCTCACCAACCTCGGATCTTGGGGGGTAGGATCTGGCACCTCTGCCCACTTATACCAGAATAAGGGCACTCACTCTAAGAAGAAGGTCACCAATATTGAATTGAACCCAAATTGCTTCAGGTGTCCATGCTTCCCCTGAGTCAATTGTCTTTTCATATTTGACAGAAGGCCTCCACACTGATTGAATATGGTGGGAGTCAAACATTCAATAACATACTGCAACTCGGATTTTGAAGCCTCATGCAAGGCTTGTGTGTCGAATACATGTGCCATAGTGAACAATATTGTTCTCAAGATGAGGTTGTTGGTCATTGTTTCTATATTCACCTTACCTCCATTGGTCATTTCGACACCTGGACAATGCCTCTAGAATAGAGTCCTTGTACTTTCACCTCCTTGGCGAGATCCAAAGAGTTGGATCACCTCCCCTCATCGGACAATCATGTGATGAAGTAGATATCCATCTCCTCAAGTTCTAGTTCTTGACCTTTTATGATGAAGATATCTCGATCTACATCCCACAAACTGATCAAATAGGGTAGAAATTCCATATGAGCCCTTAACCATGTGCTCCTAATGAACTTTAGCAGTCCGCAATTCCTTAGAGCATTTATACATTCAGGATTCTGAGTTTCTTAGAAGTCTTCGACCTCATGGCCTCGTTCTTTCCACTCCAGAACCATGATCTCCTGCAAAACATCATTTAACACCAAATAATGCTTTTTTCATGGATTAAAATTATCAATTTTTGCTTTAAAAGAGGGTTTTCTTTCTAAAAATCTACCGCAGTGCCATCACGCCTATTTTTACAAAGAGAGCAATGGCATCAAGTGAGCCTTTGGGCTCCAGTGCGATCATCGTGGGTCTGATGACCATACTAGCGATGATTGCCGACACCCTATAAATTTAAAATTCTCCCTTATAACATAAAATTGTTTAAATTGCATAAAAAGATTATAAAATGTAAGAGCATGGATAGGCCTTTTACCTATTGAAGACGGCTCGTGAAATGACACTCTGGATCTCCTGCAACGACCACTTGAAGACCGAGAAAATTAGGGCACAAATGCACTTTTAGAGCTTATTATGGTAAAATGGTAAAAATTTAAATTACTTGTGGCTATTTATAAGTTTTGCAAGTCATCTTTGTCAATATTTTCATAATATTTTAAATTTTTTCTCGATATTAGTGATGGGTGCGTTTCTTTGTGCAATTACAAGTACCTTCAAGTGAATAGAGATCATTATTGACTGATTCTTGCGAGTTTTATTTTATCTCCTTTTCAGACTCATTAAATAAATGAAAAAGGAACCCCTCTGGAGTCATCTTTGAGCTCTTTTCTAACTCTCGAAAACTGAAAAAGATTGTCGAGTACTTGTCATTTTGAACTCGTTAAAGTAAAAAAATCGACGTCAACTCAAAATACATTTACCCCTTTTTTGGGCTGAGATTGGCTATTTACGAAAAAGGTACACCTTGGTCAACATGGTAAAGAGGTTCTCTTGGATATTGTTTTCTACCTTTTCGGATTCGAGAGACAAAATATGAAAAGGGACATGATGGATTTTTCTTTTTCGTCTCTTTTTCAAACTCTCTAAACATGAGAAAGATGTCAAGCTATTCATATGTTGGACTCATTAAAACTTTACGACGAAAGACTCGTCACCATGATGAGATCGAGCTTCTTCTTCCTAGTTCTTGTAAAACTTACTAGGATGGATTCATTCAAAGAATGAACTTACATGACAGGCATATGCTATCCCCTTCAAGCTTGTGATAAAAATAATTGGGGTACTCACTAGAAATAGCAGGGAAAAATGAAGATGAAGCATCCTTTGTATAGGCAACATGTCACTTTTGAACATGACACTCTTCTACTCTCTAGTCAGGTTTGGGATATCCTCACTTAGTCACTTGTCCTCCTGGGTTTGGGTGATACATTTTGCCTCTCGTTTAACTATTCCATTCTGTCATCATGACCTTTAGTCCTATGTTGAGTCAAATGCTGCCACACTCCAGAGTCATGTCGCCAATGTTCAAGAGAAGTCCAATCTGCAGTTATTTACCTATACATTGTTTGAGTCGTTGTTACAGTCTTGAAAATTATTCCACTTTATTCCTTGTTTCATGTCAATGATGGGGGATTCATCATTTCCCTCCTTTGATAGGTCACTTCCTGTTGACTTCATCTCATTATCCAGGAAGATGACTTAGAAACTCCCTTTCAGTACCTTAGAGCTGGCATGCCCTAATGGCCATTTCTTAGCATTTGACGACAAGTCTTCATCATTGGCTTTCGATCGGCTGATTCCACGAGTGTTCGACTTCAGCTTCATTATCACATTCATGAATTGTATTGTTGTACCTTGAGAGCCATTGTCATTATTGGTGGTTTCTCTTGTATGTGTTAACAGTCCACATCATTGGCCAATAATTAGGTACTTTTCTAGCATGTTCGACTTCAACACATTTATTCACTTGTTAGGATTCGTATCTTGATTGGGTCAAGATGGAGCGCAAGACCTTGGGTCTTGTCTATTATGACTTAGGATGCATGGAGTTATATGTCATTCATGGTTGTACACATGTTTCTATTATACAGATGGTTCTGACCATACCGTGGGACTTTATATTTATGATGATCCTTGTTATTTGGATGGTTTCGCCCATACCATGGATATTTTCATATAGTCTTCATCATTTGGATGGCTGCTTCCATGTTGTGGATTCATGTATTGATCTCATATATGTATATGTATATGCGTCATTCATTTCCAAGTCTCCTGATAGTGCGTATCCTCGTCCTTGCAAGACCTTGTAAAGCATCTTAGTGATCACTCCTCATTCGGCCTTCATGCTTTATGGGGCATTTGTTACACAATATTTTGTCACGCCTCCTACACTTCCCTGTGACATAACCCGAAGTGCCCGAAACATGACCAATATACAGTATACTCATCCATGTATACAACTTAGATTCCTCCTAAGACTTTGATTGGAAAATGCCTTGAGCTTTCCCTGAAGAAATTGCTCTTAACAACACTAAGAGATTCATCTCCCTTATGGGGCTCAAAACAATGATGGTCGCCTGTTGCACTTTGTTTGACCAGTGATGGCATTCCCCTGTTCCCTTGCATACCCGCGATGATTCCAAAAAGGTAATTTTCCCAAAGGGGATGAGAAGCTTAGTGATCTAGAAGCTTCTAGAGCAACGAGTTGGAGGTTGTTTTAGATAGATGAGGTTGAATCCTCTTAACTTAGCCTCTTTTTCTTATCCCTATTAGCTACCTCCTTGAGATGAGGACCTAATCCTATGTTTGGAGAGGTCCTAACTCCCTTTCCTAGCCTATAAATTCATCCTCTCCGATTCCCAAATGGCTGGTCTTTATCTATTTGCACCCTTATGCTAAGCTTCTCCCTATAGGCTATTCATTAGACTTGGAGGAGTGCTTGGAGAATTCTTGGCTTGGACTTGGATTACCACCCAAGGAGAGCCTTTCAACATCAAGGCTTTGGTTGTAAGCTTCCCTTTATTTCTTAATAATATACAATTGTTGGTTCATCTTTCCAAAATATATGTATATATATATATATATATATATATATATATATATATATATATATATATATCTATATATATATATATATATATATATATATATATATATATATATATATATATATATATATATATATATATATATATATATATATATATATATATATATTCATGTATTGTTTAGCTTGACATTACTTGATCAGTTAACTAGGTTGTTAATGGATTTGCTATTGGTTTTGGCATGCTTTGTTGTCTCTTAATCACTTGTGCAGGTGCATAAATGCTGAGAGAAGCAGGAACAAGTCTATGACACAAGCGGTTCGAGGCCCTCAACAAAGCAAATCGAAATAGCATCAGAACAAGGTAGGTTATCTCTTTCATTCTACTTTTCAATTATAACCTAGGAAGATGCCTAGTTGATTGTCACTTCAGTTGCTAGACCCCCTCATTGGGCTAGAGGGATCGTCTCTGTCTGTAGAGAGGATTAACCTTTTCAACACTACTGGCCAACTGATTGACATTCCTTAGTGATGCCCTCCTTACGTGAAAAATGCACAAGATCACTTCACATTTGGTGATTCTCCTGCCATATTTAATTCATTTTAAGTGAGAAATATTTATAATGAATGCAACTTGCAATGCCAAATAAGAATATTGATGTTACCTTAAAGCAATAATTTCAGCCAATGCATCATCAACCATGAAGACATTGACTTTCCAGTCAGAACGAAGCTGAAAACACCTATGCATGAGGTGCTTTAGCCATACCGCTATATCTTGTGATGTATTATGTGACATCACCACCCATGCAACTGGCACCCCACTTTGTTGCTCATCAAACATCATGAGCATGTACAACTGATATTGTCATTAAAAAAATGAAGTTAATTTTAAATCATTAATCATATTGAATCATTAGAACTAAAATGATTTTATTAAAGGAATCATTGGAAAAATACTCACCCCATATTTATTTGTACTGAATGTTAAGTCCATGGATATCAAGTTATCGTGGGATAAATTGACCATAGTTTCTAGCATTCATTTTGTTTGTATTCCAGCTATAAAAGGGCTCTCTCCACCATTGCGCTTCTTGTAGAAGAAAAATCATTATGGTGTTTTTAATACCAAAGATTCACAGTCATTTCATCTTTGCTATGCAATTGGTAATTTTCTTTTTTCAGAAGATTATAGATGTTTACAATATCTTTTTGTGTAGGAAAAAATCTCCATCCCAAGTTGTGGCATCTATGTCAACATATTTCTTAATATGCATTTTACAAACATAGTCAATTGACACTTGAAGAAAAAATCAACTTTCTAAATAAGAAATCATGTCCCTTGAAAGTCTTTGCTTCCTCTGAGGACCATCATCACCTAAAGTGTCGTGTTTCCCATGACAAGGTCATCATTTCCCATCTTCATGATCATACATGTTGTATGTTATTATTGCAGTGTCATGATCTTGAACCATAACCTTTATAATAAAATGGCATTTGAAACCCCTTTTTTTGACAATTGAATGCCTTGGTTTAGTTTTCCATTCTTCTCTCTTGTCCTCTAGACCATATGAGCGAGTATAACTACGAAATAAATATTTAAATGTCAACACATATGACAAATGTAAAGCAATATTAATATCAGCATGTAAACAAGGCTTTTCTAAAATACCTATAGTTCCCATCATAAGGAAACACTAGGCCTTGAGCTTGGAGGTTTGCTTTTTTGATGCTGGAAGCTACATGGAGCATCTAGATTTGATGCCTCTCCTTGAAAACAAGCTGTAGTTATTTGTGTAGTAATTTTTGCAACCCGGTCAATATTCATGTTCGTCTTGTATACTTCAGACCAAACTAAATTTTTACTAGAAAATGTGATTTTCTCTTTAGGGTCTTGCACCTCAAGGCCCATGATAGTCTTCCATTTCTTCTCCATGTTGTCTCAGAGTCGGAAAACCTGAAATTTTAAAAGAGAGTAAATAGTTTCATTTATAAGTAAAGGTTAAATAGCGAAGCCTGGGAAGGGATCCATATCTGCAGCTATGGCTTGAGGGAGACATATCTACTTTCTCTAGTGGGGATTAATGAAGATGAAATAAGGAGTTTGTTTTAATAAGTATCCATTGTTGTGCAACTAAAGTATACCTTGAAGAAAAGTTGACGGTGTTACCCTTAGATATATGCTTGTAAAATCCCTCATTGTAATGCCTCCTTCCATTTTTTATTCAAGAAATCCATTGGGTTGGATGTTCTTTCTGAGAACTTATGTTCTTAAATGTTGGAGGCATATCCTCTTGTAAGCCCATTTACTCATGAATATTTTAAAGGGTTCATAAGTTGTTTTTGAGCTTCACACTCTGTACGTCTAGCATCAAGAGACTAGATTTGCAAGAGTTAGACTCTTTCATCATATAGGCTTACTCGCTAGGTGGTTTTCAATAGATGTTCAAGGGTACAAAACATTGATCCAAAAATTATCCTGGTTATTCCTTTTTTGTTGCTCAAAACTTGCTAGGAATTTGTTTCAACTATAAGTTTAATCTTACATTAGAACATGCCTGCAAATTTTATTTCCATCAATATATGCATTCCTTGAGCCCATATCTTCATTCTTTTTATTGAAGGAAAAAATATTACTTAGTTGGTTGTTGTTTATCTTGTCCGAGTATTCATTGTCCTTGTCAATTATGTACAAGTATTTTGAGATGGATTGCTTCAAAAATCTTGTGTTGGTTTGGACTCTGCATGCTCGTTATATGTACAAATTTTCCATCAATTCAAAGATGCTAAAAAACCCAAGGTAATCATAAATTGTGAGAACACTATGTTTTCAATGTGGGGTGTTGATCATTTGTTGAATTCTAGTTTTACATGCATAAAAAAATGTCCTTTGATCAAATTTTATCACACCCGAATATCAATGGTTGCAATCCTACTTTTATCCCACCCCGATCTCAATGGTTGCAATCCCAAGGTGCAATTGGAGGACAACTTAACAAAGTGGAATTTAATTAAGTTGAGAAGTTGAAGCATTGATAACTTAAACGAAAGTGCACATGAAGGAAATAGACCAAACAACATTTATATCATTTCATATAAGTTACATTGCATCATGAGAAATAGAGAGAGAGAATGAAAATGGGAAAAAATATCCATGATTTGTTTATGAGAGATAAGATTACATAATAGTTATAAAGTGCACATTTAACATATCTTCCTTCTTTTTACTGAAGGAAAAAAGAATTACTTAGTTTGTTGTTGTTTATCTGGCCCGAGTATTCATTGTCCTTGTCAATTTTGTACAAGTATTATGAGATGTATTGCTTGAAAATTCTTGTGTTTGTTTGAACTTTGCATGCTCCTTATATGTATGAATTGTCCACATGTTCATTATGATGGACAAGAAGCATTCGACGCACTACCCCCAGGGGGTTCCTTACAAGAAGAGTCGAATGCCTATCTCCAAATCCATAAAGGGTGAATCTTGGTCCAGTAGAAGGCCATAACAAATTTAATAAATTTTTGAGATGAAACGATGGTTATACATTTGAAGGTGTGTGGTGGCTCATTGGAAGATCTGTTCATTGTCTTTATAATTCTTTTTTACCATAATTTCTGACTAAGTCACATTGTCATTTGGTGCTCTCAATCTCTCAATTCACGGTTTCAAAGTGTGGCTTAAGGGTGCAGAACTGTAGTGTTTGGAATATAAGATAAGTTGGATCCCAAAACCTTGTGGGCATAGGTATGTAGTGCCTAGATTGTGGTCTCCAGTAAGGAAATAACATTGTGTTGTAGGTATTATCATACCTCAATTCCGAGAATTTCAAGGCGGTGCCATAATGTTTTTCTTATATTACTATCAACGTGAGCTAGTAGAAATTGATCTATGATGTTGGTATTATTGATTAGATCCCTTTGAAATTGAAATAAGATAATAAAGACCTCACATGATCAAGATAAAGAAGAATATATTGCACCACTTTCCATGCTTGTTTTTAGTTGTACACCTTCTCTTGGAGACCTTTGATGTCACATATTTTTTATTTCTTTGGATGACAATGAGTTCTCCTTCAGAGTCTTGTGTCCACATATTGTGACATGGTCAACCATGAATAGAGGATGGATCTACTTCAATTTTTATATTATTATTTTGACTTGACTTGACTTTACATCTTGTGAGGGTGATAGATTTTGTTGTAACAACATGTTACAATCTAAAAGTATTCTTGGGTCATTCACAACAGGAGCTCATAGTGAATTCCCCAGTTCTCCCAAGTTGGGGTTTTCATAACATCCTTTGTTGCATGATAGCTATCAATTCTAGGTTTAAGGTATAATGTCTCTTTTTGTATTGTTACATACAAATAACTATAGATTCTGATTTTTTAACTAGAGTTTCTCTATGCACTTTACCTTAGTATATCAATTCCATTGACTGCCAGTGATCATTTTCGACATGGATATGACTTCTTTTTTCCCCTATTTCTTGTTCCTATTTCTCATTGTTCCCAATAAGGAAAAGTTCTAGAATGGTGTCAAATGTGTAATATAAGTTCAAATTTTTGCAGATGTAGCAAAAGGTTCTATGGATTTGAGAACATTGTTGAAAGTAAGAAGCGAAATTTCTAGAAGTACACAATTGGCCATTTATTATCATGCCAAGTGAGTGCCTGTGGGATGGAACTTTTAGTTCAGGCGAATTTAAAGTTGCAGCACTTAATTTGATAGACAAATGGGCAATGTGCTGCTCTACATTGCAACAGTGGAGTTGGGAACCCTGCCCAAAATTACCCTAGGGTGCATCTCATGATCTGAGTGTTTTTGATGTTCCTTGACCAGTATTTAAAAACAAACATGACATGGATGTTTATGCTTGAAATTTGTTTACACAGGCATGTTTGAGGTATGATGATTGTGAAAGAAGATATTTATTAGCTTGCTCCATGTACTTTTAGGAAAAAGGTTATTTGTCCCTTAAAGATGTCTCCGTTCAAATCTCAAAAGAGGTCATGACCTTTCATTTTTTTTATGTGATAGGGCATAAGTAGAAGCCATGGGAGTGCCTTCATAACATTACGCTCATAAATTCAGTGCTTAAATAGCAGCCAGAATGGGAATTATATCATACTAATCTTTCAACAGTTTCACATGTCATTTTTTTTTTAATTCAGCAACATTGCTTAGCTGAAGGTGAGAATGAACTCGAGGAGGGCAATGAACCTATAGATCCAGCAACATTGGTGAGATTCTACCTCACTCAAGAAGTAGTCTGTATTCTGACAAATGTATTCATTTGACCGCAAATTATTTTAGATGAGTATAAGCTTATTGCAGTTACAGAGGCATGCATAGGCATATATCGAAGGTTGCTTCGTCTAACTCGAGGAACCAGCTATAATGCGACTTTTCAGAGACCGACTGAGGAGAATGAATTTAATTGGAAAAGGGAGATATCCAAAGCCACATGTTTCGGTCATACAGGAATTGTGCAGAGTATTTGAATGTAGAGATAAACGTAAATCCAATTACATCACACATGAAAATCTTGTTAATGGATTTATATGCAACTGAATGGTGCAGAGTATTTGGATGTAGAGATAAACGTAAATCCAATTACATCATACATGAAAATCCTGTAAATGGATTTATATGCAACTCCAAGGGGTGGTAGAAATACATTCTTGGAATTTTACCTTCAGTCAAATTCAATGGGCCTTTAACGAGTGTAAATACCTAGTTCCACAGTGGACAGGCTGCTCGACAGGGTGCTCGAGCACAATTGAGGATGTGAACATGTGGAGTTGAAATAGTTGGTCTCGCTGTGTCGACAAGTGCCCGGTGCTCTGGGCAAGCAGGGGATGGAGGGGATTCTGGTCTTTCAAAATTGAAATTGAGTGCGGTTTGGCGAGTTAATGACAGGGTTGGCGACGAGGTAATGAATGCAGGTGGCAGCTGGCAGGTGAGACGGGCAGACGGTAATTAAGACGAGTTCTAGCGACAGAGCTAACGGAAGAATTTCAGACTGGCGAATGGGCGTCGCGGTTCTCTTTTCCGGTGAAGTCCAATCGGTGACCAAAATAGTGCGCTTTTCGGATGACCGAATTCTCCGAAAAGTCGCATTATAGCTTACTCCATTCATAAAACCACCACTAGAACTTACAAGTTTCATATCTTTGCACTGAACTTGATACACATGTTAGACTTTTATCGCCCATGTAGAGATGTAATAATTACAGAATAAGACTTTAGCTTCAGTTATTAAGCATAGAGTAATAAGATGTTCAAAATTATAGCCAATAGTAGGATGGAGTAATAAGATGTTCAAAATTATAGCCAATAGTATTACAAGTAAATACTGAAATAAATAAATAAAATAATTAGCAAAATTTTACTTTGAGAAATTGAAAATCATTTAACATTTTTGACCAAAGTAAACCTCATACCTATCTACTTGGGTCATGAACAAGTTCTAGAAAATGAATGACCCATTTTTTAAAAATTATATATATGATATTTATGAATAATAAAAAATCATAATTTTATTTAAAAAATTATGGTGGAGCAATGTGTCTCTGCGGTGATGGCTCCCATCAGGGTATGACAAAGGGATGAGAGGTCAGAGCTAGGGGTGATATTCCCTGGCTTTAGGAAGGAATGTGCTGAAGTCTAAAATTTAAGCCAAGGATGGAGATCAGGGTTGTTTTATTTCTGGGGTTTTTGTTAAATTACTTCGGGGTTATTGGAGGGATCTTTGGTACGTATGAAATAATTGGGCTTCAAGAGACCCTTCTTTGTTTCGGTTCGACCCCCTTACCAAATAAGTAACCTTGGAGGGTGAGAAGAAGTATCATAGGTCAGAGGGATCTTTCCTGGGGGAGATAGATGGATGGCGGGCTGGATAAAGACCTAGCTAGGTCAATTCTAAATAGATCTTTATCCTAACCTAGCTCCCCTGGGAACGGGAATGCATTTTCATATACTTTCCTGTTAGACGCCCTAACTACCCACTTTTCTGTTTTTGGCGGGGCATGTCTGGCAGAGAATATTTCTCTCCGATGCTTCGCCCTCTTCAGTTTATTTTATTTGCTGGCTTAAGAAATTTCTTTGTATCCTTGGGGTGAATGTTTGGTTATATCTACTTTTCTAGAGTAAATAGGTAATATGATGGTCAAATATATTTCTTGAGAAATTGGTAAGGAAAACAAGGAAGAGCAGCTGCGTCAAAACACGGCGGACTGAGGAGCTGCTGCGTGCATCGTCCCAGAAGCGGAGAGCAAGGGAATGCATGGTGTGGGTGAGTTGAATGAGGCGCTGAATACTTTTGGGGAGGAGCTATGAGATGAGGATGTCGAGTCGCTTTATCACAATCAATCGTGTGTACTCCAGGCAGTGACATGATTGGTTCGGTGAGTGTATTAAGTGGAATTGCATTATTTAGATTGGTTAGAGTGATTGAAATGAATCCGAAATCTCCACAACATGACTTTATTGAATATCAATTTTGAATTATAATAAAACACATTTTTGTCACTTCGTTATCAACTTTGTTTTTGTGTACTTTGTTATATTGTACCTCACACCTAATATCTAATAAAGAAGATTTTGTTTCTTGGGAAATTTGTTATATTGTACATCACACGTAATATTTAACAACAACATTTTGTTTGCTTGCTCTGCTCAGCTTTTTAGTATCTCGCTAAATGTTGTCATGTGCGTTGAGGTCCGTGATTGATTCTTCACAAAATGTCTTCTATCCGTCACTCTCTAAATTGCATATTTTCCTTGAAGCATCAAATTACTTTTTAATATTTTTCTGGAAGCATCAACCCATTTTTGAAGGCATCTCCAAGTGTTTTAAAAGGTTTAACACGCTGCCGTCTAAACTTCTATCTACTTAACATCCACAAAAACAAGCAGTCAACTAACTCATAGTCACCTCCTTTGGATATCTTTCGATATCGTACGTCACACATAATATTTAATACCAAAGATTCTGGTGTTGCAGCGATGGATTTTGTTCACATGCACTTTGAGTAGAAGGGGAGGAAATGAGATTTATGTTTTCATGGGTATAATTACTCTATCGACGAGTCAAAATTAAATCAACAATTTTTTTAAAGTTGTTTGGAGAGTAAAGGCTTATTTTTATACTTGCTGAGAGCAGATATATATATTTTTTTTTATTTTGTCAACAAAATTTAATTTTCAATTAGTTTTTTTAGTAAAAAAAGAAAAAATGATTTTCAATAGGTTTTAAAATTTCTATTAAATTTTAAAATCTTCATTAAAGTTTTGAAAAAATTAAATATTTTGAAAATCAAAAATAAATTTCGAAATTTTTGAAATTTAAATTTTTATTTTTTGATTGGTTTATTTATATGAAATGATAATTTCATGGTGTTTAAAATTGAATTGTGAGGAAAAAAATATTTAAAAAACAAAAAATCAAAAAATCAAAAAAATCTTGTATACAACCAAGTGTCATAACATTTAAGAAATAGTACACCTATCAGAGTTAAATATTTATGAAAATGAATTGTCATTGTATAAAATACCAAACCAAGTGTCATCACATTTTTTTTGTTGACTAGCGGAATCGGCAGTGGCAGTGGTATCGTACTCGCATTACATGGTGTAAGGACCTGCGGTTCCACCCGAAGTGCGACCGCGTTCGATGATGGACGAGCGGTTGGGAAAAGCGAAGGACGAGCTCAGACTTAGCGTGCGAAGGAGTCATGCGCACAAATGAAGGAGAGCGACATGTTTATAGGCGTGGGAGCATGGATGGGTTACACCCACGGCCGACCTATACTTAGAACGAAGGCCGACATGTGTTTAAGGGCATTTGCGATGGAGTATAGGGCATGGGCAGGTCGGCTGGGTAGCCAAGACCTCGCCCAACGCACGATATAAGTTAGCAAAGCGTGGAGGTCATTTGGGACATCGCTCAAGCATTCAAGCGAGTGTCTTCAAGCAAGAAGTGCGCAGATAAGGCCGCAACAAGGAGATAGGCGCAGGTCGTATGCGCCCAAGTCTTGGGCGAGTCGTTTAAGTGTGCACGGTCTTGAACGAAGGCGTAGGGCGAGGAGCGCCCGACAGTTGAATGAAGGCATGGGCGCCCGGTTGTGCAAGGCGTGCACAGGTGAAGGCGTGGGCACCTGGTTTGTGTGAAGACTTGACACGAGTGTCTCGGGTAGCTCGGGTGAGCGCCCGCCTGTCGTGCAAGGGTAAACGGTGGAGACTTGGTGGAGTCACCCACTGGTGCGAAGTTGGAGAATGGTGGAACGTTGGTGAAGTCGGTTGTGCAAAAGATGTCTCTTGGTGACTTGGTGGAGTCACCTGCCCGTCATGCACAAGAACAAGGTTCAGTTGTGAAGTGCAGAAGGCAGCTCGTGTGACGGCGCGCCTGCTCGCCCGCCTTGGGCAAGGAAATCTTGGCTATCACACAGAGGTGTGATGATGATGTAAAATTGGTTAAGTATGAAACTTGGTGTTTCCAAGTATACTTGTAAAGCTTTGTAACTTTGAAAGATTGTATAATATATTATTCGGGCAGACTCATTGTTTAGGGAGTTGCCCCTCCCTTTATACTGTGCAATTGTGTTCTCTTGTATAATTGCTGTTGATAATGAATGTGTATGGGTGTTCATTGGTATAAAGGAAAACATAATAATACTTGGTTGCGAAACACAAACTAAGTAGGATAAGTGGTAAAGTGTAGTCCACGAACATAAGTATTGGTGAAAAGAAAGTGTTCGGTGGTGCCGCACCTCGCCAAGCGCGGTTGAAAGACTACCGCCGGCCTGGGGGCGTGACAGTTGGTATTAGAGCTCGGTTGGAGCTGGTTGAAGCTTGGAAATTGGTGGCAAGTACTTGCATGTCAAGAAAGTTGGTTTCACATACAAGTGGAACAAGAGCTGGTTCATGTTTTGTAGGGAACTTGGAGAAGGGTGAAAGGCAAAGATGGTGGATGAACCTACGACAGGTGAATCTAGCCATAATGCAGGTGAAGTCTTCCGGTACAAGGTGTTGGAATAGATGGGTCGATGGAGTTCTAACTGGGTTTCGATGAAGGCTGAGAACATGAAGATTCAGGAAAGTTGTTCGGAACTGGGGAAGGAACATGAAGAACTCAAGAGCCAATGCGGAAGTACGACAGACATTGAACTCAAGGAACTTGATGAGTAGATCCAACGAAGTGGTCTTGGTCTTCAAGAGCTCTTGGATGAAAGAGCCCGGTTAAGGAAGAAAAGTGCCATGGTGGAAGCCGAAATCAAGAAAATTGAGGAGGAGATAAAGAAGAAGCTTCTTGGTAAGAAGATCATTGTAATTGAGCAGGAAGAGCTCGACTACATTGACAGGCTGGGAACTCACTATCGAGACAATCCAGAGGATGTTTGGAAGCTTAGTTCTATGGAAGTAGTCAATGGATACTTGGTTGGTGCACTTGAGTAGAAGTCGATGGAGGACAAGCTTGAAGGAAGTCAAGCTAATCCAGGATCGAGTTACTTAGAAGAGCCAAGAAAGGAAGTGAAGCACCTTAGGAGGAATGTCAAGTTGGAGCACAAGCCAATTGACGCTTTTGAGGCTGGATTCTTGAAGAAGGTTGATGATGTGAGACACAAGATAAAGCCGACAGAAGGAGGTGATGCCTTGAAGATGAGTTTTGTGCAAGTGACCGTGAAGGGCAAGAGATTTGTAGCTTTGGTGGATACAGGGGCTACTCATAGCTTCTTAAGCAGGAAAGTAGCAAAGTCTTTTGGAAAGAAAGCAAAGATGGAGAGGGAATGGAGTGCTTTCAAAGCAGTCAACTCTACCATGAAAGCTGTTGTTGGTGTGATGGAAAACAATCAGGTGAGAGTGGGATCATGGTTTGGAAAGTTGGACTTGAGGATCGTGGACATGGATGATGATTCTGTTGGGGCAAGATTTCATGAGACTTGCACAAGCCATACCAATGGTGGACTGGGAAATTCTCTTGATCACAGCTGAAGGAAGAACTATGATGGTTCCGATGAATAGAAGGAGTTTCTTGGGGTATAGACCAAGGATGAATTCTATGAATTTGTATGCCAAAGATCCGAATGTGAAGCATAAGGATGTGGAGAAAAGAGGACTTGGGAGTATGACTCAAACAACGAAGGAAGGAGAGGTGATTGACTTCGTTGCAAGAGCGAGGAAGAAGGAAGGAAGTGAGAGGACAATCTCACGAATCAGGGAGCACTTGACAGAGACATCTTCTATTGATGATCTTCACAATGGAGTTGTAGAAGAAGGGAGTCCGAGTACTACTTCAGAGGCAGTGGTTGGAGAGGATTATGAAGGTAGAGATCCGGCTTCTATAGTGGACTTTTGCAGGTATGCTATGGTCATATATGACTTTCAGTTAATGAAGGACAAGCTAGGTGAGCTTGGGTGTACTGTGCACAGATACTTGAGGACACAACATCAATCTGATACATGGGTGGATGAGAGTCAGGGAGGAAACTTCCTGGCCCTCCTTTCTCTATAGACAACCTTGGAGATGGGTTGGTGCAGGGACCTTGATTGGGAGGGGATGCACCAACTTAGCACGGGGCCTTTAGAGAAGGCTTCTTTATGATAGATTGCAGACTTGGATGTAGATGGCCAGATGTTGGGATGGAGTCTACATGGGTTGGACATCATGGACAACTAGAGTCATGGACATTAGGTTGGAGGCATGGAGCATGACAGTGATGCAGGGACATTATGCAGGAGCATGTGTAGAGGTGTCATTCATGGACATTCTATGGGGAATGCCAAAGCAAAGGATGTTGCAACATCAACATGCACATGCTATTGTGACATGGAGATGCATAAGCCAGTGGAGAGGTTGTACACTCTTGTGCAACAAGGCCATGGACTGAACATGTTGCAGATGGGATGGAGTTTCACGCATTACACTTTTGTTTTTTTAACTAGGGTTTTCATTTCAAATAAATTATTAATTTAATTGAGCTGAGAGGCTCATTTTACAGCTCAATATAGGGGATGTGTAAATCTGTAAGTCCATCAATCGAGTTGACATATGATCTAAATAGAAAAATAATGTTGGTTATGATAAAAAAAATGAATATGTTGTAAAGTAATTATAAGTAAAGAAATGTGTAAGTAAGATGTTTAAACCTTATACTTTTCAAAAATATTCCCTAATGGTTAAGTGAACTAAGCTGCGATGAAGTATGGGGCTGAGGCAGGAAGGTAGACCCTCTGGCTGGTCTTTTTCAAGATGTTTTATTATCACAAAATTTTGTGGACATTTGCCCTACTAAAACTTCCCCTACTTGCGATAATGGCCACTCTGGATCAACACATGTGGCAAAAAGACTAGATCGTTGCTTAGTCCATGAAAATTTGATTGAGCGACTGGGGGAGTTCAGCGCGGAAATCATCAGTAACTTCATATCTGACCACAGACCCATCTCATTACAATGGAGGAATATTGGAATCTGTAAGGGCTTTCCATTCAAATTTAACAGATCCTGGCTAGATGATCTGGAGTTCAATGAGCTTGTGCAGGTGTCCTGGGGATGACATGCTCCTAACTCCTCTCCCACATTTAATCTCCTCGACAAACTAGATTCCCTTGGCGAGAAAGTAAAGCCCTAGAAAAAACAAAAGCAAAAAGCAAACATGAAAGAACTTAAAGATATCTAGAAGGAAATGGATTGGATCCTCTTGAAAATTTCCTCACAATGCTTCCCCATGAATATCTGGCTACGTATAAAATCACTCAAAATCATAAAAAAAATTATTGTCTATCGCAGAATCCACTTAGAGACTAAAAAGCAGGGAAACCTAGATAAAGGAGGGAGATCGCAATACAAGATTCTTTCACCATTATGTAAACCATCGCCACAACATAAATACAATCTGGGAGATTAGGGACGAGGATGTGAAAACACAACAAACACAAGAAGATATCTGCAATGCAGCTGTACATTATTTCCAAGAAACATAATGCAAAAATGAAAATATAATGGCAGAAGACCTAATGTGGGGAATTGAGCCCTATCTTACAATGTTCAAGGACAAACAAAATGAAGAACTCTATAGGATAGTGACCGAGGAAGAACTCCTGGAAGTGCTGAAATCTTTCAAGAGGGATAAATGTCGAGGCCCAGATGGATGGACGATAAAGTTATTCCTTCATTTCTTTTGATCTCATAAAGAATGACCTACTGAGCATGGTTGATGAATCCAGAACAATAGGTTGAATTCATCAACGCATATCATCCACATATATTGCTCTCATCCCAAAGAAAAACAATGCTAATATCTTCTTAGATTCTAGGCCGATCTCCCTGTGTAATACTATTTACAAAATCATCTCAAAGGTAATTGCTGACAGATTGCGAAATACTCTTTCGCATTTCATCTCTCCGGAACAACATGGCTTTCTCAAAGACAAACTCATTCATGATGCTATTACAAATACTCAGGAAAGTATGCATATGATACACATCAAGAAATTAAATGCGGCCATCTTCTAAATTGACCTGAGGAATGCTTACGACTGCTTGGATTGGGACTTCCTTAGATGCGTCCTTACCCAAATTGGACTCAGTCCCAGATGTATGAATTGGATAATGGCATGTTTTGACAAGGTAAACTAGGCCATCCGGATAAACGAACATCCAACTAAATTCTTTCGAGCTGCTAGAGGACTAAGGCAAGGATGCTCACTCTCCGTGCTTTTATTCATCTTGTTAATGCACTGCCTAAGCCTGCACATAAAAAAGAGCAGTAATGGAGGATCAATTCTGGCCATTGATGATAAGCAACAACAACAGCATTTCACACAGTCTTTTTGTAGATGACATATTGATTTTAGGTATGCTCTATCACCTTTCCTGGTTATGCCTTTTTAATATTCTTAAAAAAATTGCAAATGCTACAGGACTACATATAAATGAAGGAAAATTTGTAATTTATCATGGAAAGTGCGACATGGAAACCATTGAATATATTGAAGGCTTATTTGGTATCAAGGCGATACCTATTCAAAGGGGAATGAAATACCTTGGATATCACTTAAAACCTTGTTCCCACAATTTAACTGACTGGCAATGGATAATTGATCGCTATTATAAAAGGATATCTGGATGGGAGTTCAGATGCCTCTCAATGGGTGGGAGAGTTATTCTTACCCAAACAGTTTTAGCACAGCTAATAATATACTGGGCTCACTTGTACCATATCCTTGTGGTCATTGTCAAGGAGCTAAATCGCCTTACTGCAAACTTCATTTGGGGAGGCTGCCATGAAAGGAAGAAATATCACCTCACCAAATTGGCCAGAATTACCCTTCTGAAAGAATTGGGTGGATGGGGGATTATGGATCTCCGCAGATTTGGAGGAGCGCTATTGATGAAATCCTTATGGAGGGGATTATTTGGGAAAGGAACCTGGAGCGATACCATTCAGAAAAAGTACCTTAGTAATAAAGACTTCGAATACTACTACAGGAAAAGCTCCATAGGCATCAAACAAGGTTCACCCATCTGGAAAAGTTTCCAGAAAATGGAGAATTATTTCCTTTAGCAGCTTACATGGAAGTTCCAAAATGGAAATAATATTCTTATAATTGTTGACCCAATACTTGGTGTTGGGGAGGAATGTTCCATTCCAGAGAACATTAAAATATCCTACATGGACTGGGCATATTTATATGGGGTCAAGCTATAGTGGGCTGGCAAGTCCCTTTACCAATTTGGAAAGAAGCACACAACATTGGCCTAAATGGTCAGATAGCCCTACAATGGAACAAGATCATAGCAAATATAAAAGACATTGGTATCTGTCCCACGGAACCCCAAGACTTAATCACATAGAAAGACAAGATGAAGACTGATAATATTATTGTAGTTGATACTTATCTCTCTCTCTCTCTCTCTCTCTCTCTCTCTCCAGAGTACCAGCCCTACAATTAGTTTTGCATTTCCCCTCAGTTTTTTGGAAAACTGGAATTCCAAACAAAATCATCATTTTTTCTTGGCTGGTTTTTCACAACAAGAACCTCATCTGGGAGAATCTACAGAAAATACATTGGAAAGGGTCAAGTATCTATTCTATCTGTAAATGAGACGTTGAAAACAACAACCACAACTTTCTACAATGTAAACTCACTACCCAGGTATGGAAAATTTTATATAAATATTTTGGTTTCCATTTTATACTGCACTCATCCATCACTAAATCATTGAAGTGGTGGAGTTCACAGAAGCCCCCCTGGAGGGTCATTCCCTTAATCATTATATGGGCCATCTGGAAATGGTGGAACAACTACTTGTTCCAAAACTCTAGAGAGGACTTCCAGCGGGTCTTTCATAGAATTGTAACAAATTTCAGTGTTTTCTCTCCCCAACCCAATCGCCCAAGCAACAATCCTCGTGTGCACATTAAATTAGAGTTAATGTATCCAATGGGTTTTTTTTTACGGTGCAACACAAAAAGGGTTATGTGCTAGTGGGGTTTGGATCTCCATATCCAAAAAACTATCCTACAGTATTCTCTGGAATAGAGGACATAGCACCAACAACAAGGCAGAAGCAATGGCTCTTTGGGGCCTATTGTGGTTCAACAACTTTCTAAATATTCCTTTCCTACATGTATATGGGGACTCCAAGATCATAATTGACCATGTTTTAGGAAAGGCCTCCATCAACACCCCATCATTACAAGGATGGCTGAAGAGAATAGAGATCTTTTGGAAGCTTCAAAATGGTTTCACAATCCAACACATAGGTAGATCCCAAAATATGCAAGCAAACAACCTATCAAAGAAAGGTGTGCTTGGAGCACTTGGTAACTAGTACCTAGAAATCACTTGGGAGCATAACACTTATGTCTTGGAGGACTTCCTTTTTCTGAGAATGTAGGTTTTTTTTGGGGGGGGCACTATTGAAAGTCTATTTTTGTTTCTGTTTGTGTTTAATCAGCTGCCTAGCCATTGGGCATAAACAGTTTCCTCTACGAGGATGGACCAATCCTCTCCTTGCAAAGCCCTAATTCTGCCTCCTCGTAGATGGTGTTTTGTCAACATGACCATACAGTATCCTAATACTGACACACCATACTGTCGGCTATAGCACTATCTCTATCTTATATCTTTTCAGCTTCTTATACATAGACTTATCATGGTATATCTGAACCACCTATTATTTCTTTTTGTTTTTATAGGGCACCTGCAACTTCAGCCTGATTTATATAATACAGACAGTGCCAAAATGGCTTATGTGTATGAACAATAGTTGACATTTGTATATCTTTACTCTGATATCAATACAAATTGTGCTTTTTTCGTACTACAAAAAAAATAAAAATTAAACATTGTATTTTGAACTCTAATTAAGTTTTCATGTGAAGAAATTTGATCCCTCTTGGCTCAAGTTAGATCCGTACTTAACATGGATCTATACTCGGCTCAAGTTAGATCCGTACTTAACATGGATCTATGCTGATTTATAGTAAAAATTGGAATTAGTGAAAATAAAGTTGAAAAAGGATTTTTTGTAAATGTATTTCAAAAAAATTATAATTTTATTTTTAGTTAAATAAATCATTTAATAATATTATGTTAATTAATTTAATATTATTTCAATGGTAACTATTTGAATAATTTATATTAGTTAATTTAATATAACAAATTAATTGAATAATTTATACATTTATTTGAAACTGAGCACATACATATCCTTCTTTCTATTTTGTATAATCTTATGATCTATTTTGTAAATAATATGTATTATTATTCTATTTTTCGTAAGATACTATAACATTAGCCTCAATAATTTCTAATTTTGGATTGGGACATAATTCTCGAGATAGAGAGCATTTTGTTTTCGGTATTTATCGGTGTGACAATTCATTTAAAAGAAAAAACTAATTTTTTGAGTAACTATTCCATAGATGAATGCTATGATACTAAATGTCATTATATGTTATTGCTTTGCCGAATAATACCAAAACAAAAGGCCGAGCTAAACAAAATTACAATAATATATTTAAAAACATCTAAATGTTTTTTCAAATTGTGGTATATTTTGCTGTCATACACCATGGTTCATTATGATACCTCTGCACACGGCTCATTCATTTTGTTCGCGGGTGTATTCAACATTTATACAATTTGGGTTCGAATAAGTTGTTGGTGGTATTTATTTTGCAAGGATGGAAACTTATTCCAATGTGCATATACCCAATTCCAATATTATTAATTTACATATACATTTATGACTAGCACAACCACATTTACCAATGTGGTTGATATATGTCGATAGGCGTACATGAAACATATATACAACCACATTTTCCAATGTGGTTGATATACGCTTATAGGATTATATCAACCGAGTTGTCTTTAGTGCGAATTTTTGGAAGCTTTTTTCGTGGATTTTTCTAGTCTAATTTCTCTAAAATATGGGAGGAATTTATTGAAATCATAAGTTTGATGGGTAAACCTGCGCAATAGAAGTGCCGTAGGGGTTTTTCATGGTGCTAAATCCATATATACAGTAAAAAACTAGTTTAAATAACACAAATCAAGATTTCACCTCAAATTCCACTTGATTCTGACATTAGAAACTCCGAAAAATCACACTAAATACAACTACTATATCAACAGCATTAATAATTGTTATGGATATTTTTTTAAACACCAACTATTTATGATTATTATAACAATAATATATATATATATATATATATATATATATATATATATATATATATATATATATATATATATATATAATAATAATAATAATAATAATAATAATAATATAAACTCATAATAATATTAGATTATCATTATATTATTATGATAATAAATTTATTATTATATTATTATAGTAATATAGAAATATAAGTATTATTATATTATTATAATATAATAGCTATTATATTAATAATTATGATTATTATATTATTCTATTATTATAATAATAATATATTATGATTATTATTATATTACTATAACAATAATATAAAATAATATTAATCACAATTATATTGAATTATTATAATAATAATATTATATTATAATAATAATAATAATATTAACTCATAATAAAAACCATAATCCAATAATAATTAGAATTGTGATAAAGGAATTATTATGTGTAATTTTTTAAAGACCAACTATTTATGATTATTAATAACTATATAAATAATAATAACGATATTCTTATATATTTATGATTATTTTATTAATATTATTATAATAATATAAACTTATAATAATAATGATGATGATGATGATTATATTATAATTCTTAGGCTTTATTAATTCAAAGATACTTATTTTAGTATTTTTAATATTTATCTTAGAGTTTGTATAGATTGGATTTATAATATTAGTCACTTTTGTTTAATATTATTCCCTCGGGTTCATAATCCCTTGATATTTTAGTATTAGTTCCTTGGATAATAATAATAATAATATAACAAATATCTTATATTCTTATTATAATTATACAATAAAAATATTATATAATAATAACAATAATAATAATAATAATAATAATAACAACAACAACAATGATATTGTATTGTTATTATAATAATATAATGTAATAAATATATTATTATTATAATAATAATATTATATATTATTACCCAAGGGATTAATACTAAACTCCCAAGGGATTATGAAACGAGGGAATAATATTAAACAAAAGGGACTAATATTATAAACCCAAGGAACTAATAAACCCAACCATTTAATATTATAAACCCAAGGAATTAGTGAACCCAACGGATAAATATTAAAAACCTAAGGGATCAAGAAGCGCAAGGGATTGATATTACAAACACAAGAGATTAATAAAGCTCACCATGATTGATATTATAAACCCAAGTTAATAATAAACCCAAAGGATTAATACTAAAACCCCAAGGGATTATGAACCCAAGGAAATAATATTAAACCCAAGGGACCAATATTATAAACCCAACATTAGTAAACCCTAATATAAATATTAGAAATACTAAAATAAACATGGTTTATTTTCCTCGTGAGACAATCATTGTCACAATGTGACATTCAAACATGGGCTAACCATGGTTGGCTATGATTGTCAGTGGTTGACCATGATTGATATTATAAACATAAGGGAATAATAAACCCAAGTGATTGATAGTATAAACCCAAATGAATAATAAACCTGAGGTATTAATACTAAAACCCCAAGGGATTATGAACCTCGGGGAATAATAATAAACCTAAGGGACTAATATTAGAAACCCAACGTATATAAACCCTAAGATAAATATTATAAACACTAAAATAAACATGATTGACCATCATTGATTTTCATATTGAGACAATCGTTATCACAATTCCATGTTGGACCATGATTGACTATGGTTGACTTCATAATAAACCATGGTTGACTACGGAATAACAATAGTAATAATTATTATAATAATAATATAATAAATATATTATATGATTGTAATAATAATAATAATAACAATTATATTGTATTATTCTTATAATAATAGAATATATTTATTATATTATTATTATAATATTAACATTATATATTATTACCCAAGGGATATTACTAAACTCTCAAGGGATTATGAACCAAAGGGAATAGTATTAAACAAAAGGGAATAATATTATAAACCCAAGGAACTAATAAACCCAATTGTTTAATATTATAGATCCAAGGGATAAATATTAAAAACCTAAGGGATCAAGAAGCGCAAGGGATTAATATTACAAACACAAGAGATTAATAAAGCTAGCCATGATTGATATTATAAACCCAAGTTAATAATAAAACCTAAGGATTAATACTAAAACCCCAAGGGATAATGGACCCAAGGAAACAATATTAAACACAAGGGACTAATATTACAAACCCAGCATTGGTAAACCCTAATATAAAAATTAGGAAGACTAAAATAAACATCGTTTATTTTCACGGTGAGATAATCCTTATCACAATGTGACATTTGAACATTGCTAACCATGGTTGGTTATGATTGTCAATGGTTGACCATGATCGATATTATAAACATAAGGGAATAATAATCCCAAGCGATTACTATTATAAACCCAAAGGAATAATAATCCCAAGGGATTAATACTAAAACCCCAAGGGAGGGATTATGAACCTCAGGGAATAATATTAAACCCAAGGGACTAATATTATAAAAACTAAAATAAACATGATTGACCATCATTGATTTTCATATTGAGACAATCATTATCACAATTCCATGTTGGAACATGGTTGACTATGGTTGACTTCATAATAAACCATCGTTGACTTGCGGAATAATAAACCCAAGCGATTGATATTATAAACCCAAAGGAACAACAAACCCAAGGGACTAATACTAAAACCCCAAGGGATTATGAACCTAAGGGAATAATATTAAACTGAAGGTGCTAATATTAAAAAGCGAAGGTATATAAACCCTAAGTGGAGAAAATTTGTTTCATAATGTGAGATCGGACCATGATTGACCATTGTTGACCATGGTTGGTTATGGTTGACCATGATTGATATTATAAACCAAGTTATTAATAAACCTAAGGGATTGGTATTATGAACCCAAGGGAAACATAAACCCAATGGATTATGAACCCAAGGGAATAATATTAAACCCAAGGGACTAATATTAGAAACCAAACATTGGTAAACCCAAATATAAATATTACAAACATTAAAATAAACATGGTTTATTTTCATGGTGAGACAATATTTGTCAAAATGTGGCATTAAACCATGGTTGAACATGGTTGGCTATGATTGACAATGGTTTACCATCATTGATATTATAAACGTAAGGGAATAATAAACTCAAGGGATTGATATTATAATCCCAAAGGAATAATAAAAATAAGGGATTAATAATAAAACCCCAAGGGATAATGAACCCAAGGGAATAATATTAAACCCATGGGACTAATATTATAAACCCAACATTGGTAAACCCAAATATAAATACTACAAACACTAGATTAAACATGGTTTATTTTGGTGGTGAGACAATCCTTGTCACAATGTGACATTCAAAGATGGTTGACCATGGTTGGCTATGATTGACAATGGTTGACCATGATTGATATTATAAACCTAAGGGAATAATACACCCAAAACCAACATTCGTAAACCCAAATATAAATATTACAAACACTAAAATAAACATGGTTTATTTTCATGGTGAGACAATCCTTGTCATAATGTGACATTCAACCATTGTTGACCATGGTTAGCTATGATTGAAAATGGTTGACCATGATCGATATTATAAACCTAAGGGAATAATAAACCAAAGGGATTGCTATCAGAAACTCAAAGCAATAATAAACCGAACATATTAATACTAAAACCCCAAGGGATTATGAACCCGAGGGAATAATATTAAACCCAAGGGACTAATATTATAAACCCAACGTATATACACCCTAAAATAAATATTATAAACACTAAAATAAGCATGTTTGACCACCATTGATTTTCATATTGAGACAATCCTTATCACAATTCCATGCTGGACCATGGTTGAGATCATAATAAACCATGGTTAACTAGGGAATAATAAACCCAAGTGATTGATATTATAAATCAAAAGAACAATAAACCCAACGTATTAATACTAAAATCCCAAGGGATTATGAACCTGAGGGAATAATATTAAACCAAAGGGACTAATATTATAAACCCGAGGTATAAAAACCCTAAGATAAATATTAAAAGTACTGAAATAAATACTGTTGAATTAATAAACCCTACCAATTAATATATTAAACTCAAGGGATTAATAAACCAAAGGGATTATTAATATTACAAATGCAAGGAACAATAAACTCAAGGGATTAATACTAAAGCCCCAATGGATTATGAACCTAAGGGAATATTATTAAAGCCAATGGACTAATATTATAAACCCTAAGTGGAGATCATTTTTTTCATAATGTGAAATCGAACCATGATTGACCACAGTTGACCATGGTTGGTTATGGTTGACCATGATTGATATTATTAAACCGAAGGGACTAATATTAAAAACCCAACTTTGGTAAACCAAGATATAAGTATTAAAAACACTAAAATAAATAAGGTTTATTTTCATGGTGAGACAATCCTTGTCACAATGCGACATTCAACCATGGTTGACTATAATTGATAATGGTTGACCATCATTGATATTATAAACCTAAGGGAATAATAAACCCAAGGAATTGATATTATAAACCGAAAAGAACAATAAACAAAAGGGATTAATACTAAAACCCCAAGGGATTATGAACCCAAGGGAATAATACTAAACCCAAGTGCCAAATATTATAAACCCAACATTGGTAAACCCAAATGTAAATACTACAAACACTAAAATAAACATGGTTTATTTTCATGGTGAGACAATCATTGTCACAATGCGACATTCAACCATGGTTGAGAATGGTTGGCTATGATTAACAATAATTGACCATGATTGATATTATAAACCTAAGGGAATAATAAACCCCAGGGATTGATATTATAAACCCAAAGCAATAATAAACCCAAGGGAGTAATATTGAAACCCCAAGAGATTATAAACCCAAGGGAATAATATTATAAACATAACATTGGTAAACCCAAATATTAATATTACAAACACTAAAATAAACATGCTTTATTTTCATGGTGAGACAATCCTTGTCACAATGCGACATTCAACCATGGTTGACCATTGTTGGATATGATTGACAATGGTGGACCATGATTGATATTATAAACCTAAGGGAATAATAAAACCAATGGATTAATATGAGAAACCCAAAGGAATAATAAACCAAAGGGATTAATACTAAAACCCCAAGGGATTATGAACCCAAGGGAATAATATTAAACCCAAGGGACTAATATTATAAACCCAATGTATATAAACCCTAAGATAAATAATATAACATTGAAATAAACATTATTGACCATCGTTGATTTTCATATTAAGACAATCCTTATCACAATTCCATGTTGGACCATGGTCGACATCATAATAAACCGTGTTTGACTCGGGAATAATAAACCCAAGCGATTGATATTATAAACACAAAGGAACAATAAACCCAAGGGATTAATACTAAAACCCCAAGGGATTATGAACCTAAGGGAATAATATTAAACAAAAGGGACTAATAATATAAACCCTTGGTATACAAACCCTAAGATGAATATCAAAATTACTAAAATAAACATGGTTGAATTAATAAACCCTAAGAATTAAAATTTTAAACTCAAGGGATTAATAAACCAAATGGATTATTAATACTACAAACTGAAGGAACTAATAAATCGAACCGTTTAATATTAAAAACCCAACGAATTAGTGAACCAAGGGATTGGTATTATACAACTAAAGGAATAATAAACCCAAGGGATTAACACTAAAACCCCAAGGGAATAGTATTAAACTCAAGGGACTAGTATTATAAACCCAACGTATATAAACCTTAAGACAAATATTATAAACACTAAAATAAACATGATTCACCATCATTGTTTTTCATATTGAGACAATCCTTATCACAATTCCATGTTGGACCATGGTTGACCATGGTTGACATCATAATAAACCATCGTTGAACAGGGAATAATAAACCCAAGCGATTGATGTTGGAAAATGGTTGATCATGGTCGAACATGGTTGTTTATTGTTGACCATTGTTGAATAATATTAAACCCTAGGAATATGAACCCTTAGATCAATAAACTGAAAGGATTGATATTATAAACCCAAGGGAATAATAAACCTAAGGGATAAAAATTATAAACCCAATGCATATAAACCCTAACATGACTATTATAAACCCTAAAATAAACATGGTTGACCATGGTTGATTTCCATATTAGATTAATCTATTGTGATATTGACATAATCATAAATAGTTGGACAAATATTTAACCCTTAATATTGGGGTTTTATAAAACGAAGGGATTATTAATATTACAAACCCAAGGCATTAATATTATAAAAGCAAATGATTAATAAATGCAAGGGATCAATATACCTAAGGAATCAATAAACCCAACCAGCTAATATTAAAAACTCAAACGATTAATAAACCCAAGGAATTAATATTTGAAGGTCATGAGATTAATTAAACCAAGGGATTAAATGATAAGCCAAAGGAATTATTAATATTAAAAACTTGAAGAATGAAGAAACCCAAGAATTTGATATTATAAACCTGAGGAAATAATAAACCCAAGGGAAAAATATTAAAAACTCGAAGGATAAAAAATGGCAAGGGATCAATATAAAAAAAAGGGATTAATAAAACATAGGAATAAATATTTTAAACGCATCGGATTGATCAACCCACATGACTATGAATATTATAAACCTAAGGGATCAGTAAACCCTAAGGATTGTTAATATTATGAAAGCAACACATTAATAAATTGAAGGGATAAACATTATAAACGTAAGGGATAAATATTAAACCTTAGGGCTATTATTTAAACCTTAATATTGGGGATTAATAAACCAAAGGGAATAAATGATAAACCCGAGGAATTTTTAATATTACAAACTTAAAGAACAAATAAACCTAATCATTTAATATTATAAACCCAAGGAAATAGTAAACCAAAGGGAAATAGTAAACCCAACAAGATAATATTATAAACAAAAAGGATTAATAAGCTCGAGGAATTAATAAACCCAACATACCAATATAAGAACTTAAGAGATTAATAAACCCTAAGAATTAATATTTTAAACTAAAGGGATTAATAAACCAAAGGGATTATTAATTTTATAAACCTAAGAGATAAAAAAATGCAAGGGATCAACATTAAAAATGGAAAGGATTGAGATTTTAACCCCAATGGATTAATATTATAAATCCAAGTTGTTTAAACCCCACGATAAATATTATAAATTGAAAAATAAATATCAATGGCCATCCTTAAGCATCGTTGATTTTCATATTGAGACAATCTTTGTTACAATGCAGCGTTGGACCATGGTTGACCATGATTCACGATAGTTGATTATGGCTTTCATCTGAAGACAATCTTCGTTATAACGCAATGTTCGACAACACTCACGATGAATGGTTTTGAAAATGGGAGAATATATCTCTTATTAAATATTTTAAAACCCTAAGCCCTAAATCCATGGCATTAATATTATAAAGATAAATAATGCTATAACACAAAACAATAATAAAAAACATAAACCACAACCAATATAAGAATGACATTGTAAACCATAAAGCATAAAAACATGATAAATCATCATCACATTAATAATAACAAATTTATACCACTAAATTATAAACAAGAAATAAATTTTAAGCCATAAATACATTGATATCAATGCCTGAATGTATTAATAGTATAAATCTCAAGAATATTGATATAAATAGCTAGAACATGAAAGCCCAACAATAATATTATAAATATAAACAATATTTTCATTTATGAAAGACATGAAAAAAGTGAAGGGATCCACACAAAAGACCACAACAATCACAAATGCAAGAGAAAAAAATAAAATAGTAACACTGTCATTGGAGCAAAGGAACATAAATGCAAAAAACACATCTAAATTACACACATTGGATTTAAAGAAGAATAGCATAATAGGACATTTTAAGAGTAGAGAATATACATTTTTATACATAAAAACGATAACGAGAAAAAAAATTCAATTTCACCAACATTGCAACCACAGAAAAAACATTGAGTCTTAGCATATATTTTTTATTTACTTTACATCAAATAATTCCACTACAAAATTGAACTTGAAATACTCCATCAAAATTCATCTATGGAGTGGCTTCTTCCAAAACACAACTAGACCGATGACAAAAGCAGCACCAATTCAAATCAACAGGATAATGATCATGATACTTAATGCTTTCCAACCAATTCCTTCTTGGTATCCTCCCAGACTCCCTCTAGTGCACATGTAACAAGTATTTTACATGTGTTTTCGTTTCATCTAGCTCACGAATATGAGCATCAATAAAATCAGGATGGAACCCATTTTTTCTTTCAAACTTGTTCCGAAGATAGGAAAGAAAACTTATAGCTCCAACAATATTGTGCACTATTCTGGAATAGTAGATGACATCATTATTGTCAATATCTGCATTTGAAAGACAAAAAACAAAAGCAAAATCAATAAAGACATGCACAAATAAATAAGAACACACACACACACACACACACACACACATATATATGTATATACATAAAACATGACACCCCATTTGTATTTATGTTAAAAAACGTAATGTTATAATGTTACATGAAAAAATACAATCTAGTGTTACATGAACCAAATGATATAAAAATTTCGACAAATTTAAGCCTCATTTCATAATATAACAGAAAAAACTGTGGAAATAGAATAAAAACGTGGCCAATATTCAAAAAATGAATATTGGCCATGGTGATGGCCAATATTCAAAATATCCATTTTTGCATTTCATGATGTAATATGAATCCACAATATTAATATCAATATGTGTTAGGATATTCCGACACATAGGATATAGTTAAGTTCAACTTGGTCTAGCATAGAGTTAGGTTAGAGTTAGGTAAAGTGTGTTTCTTTACCGTTGTACATTTTGTAACTTACAATCCGACGGTCACGATATGTAGTGATCTGACGGTTCACTCTCACCTCGGTATTACCGACACTTGATCCGTGGCTTGACACCCGATTGGTCCATGAGTTCTATTTAAAGCGCATGGAGGGTCATTGTTCGGGTAATCCGTGCATGAGAGAAGCTTATGTAAATTTTCATTCTTTGATTAATAAATTGTCTGTACCCACGTTGGGACAGGCCGTGGACTGTTTCCCTCCTTGCACTCTGAGGGTTTTAACCACGTCAAAAATACTGGTGTATTGATTTGAGATCTGGTTGTGAGCGGTGTCCTTTTGGTATTCTTTCTGAGGAACTTACCCTGTAAATTCCTACATGGTATCAGAGCTATTTGAGGGCCGCGTCCGTTGGTGATCCAAATCTGAAGCCGGTAGAACTGCATGCGGCTGTCGTTTCCTAGATCTGCTGTTTCTGACTGCTTTCGGGCCGAGAGGACTGCTCTGTTGCGTTCGGAGCATCCGTTTCAGTGAGGAACCCCTTTCGTTTCACGCGAAAAGGTTTCCGGTAGCCCTAGCTGCGTCATTTTTCAGATCGGGAGGTATACAGTGTTTTTTTTTGCAGTTTACTGTCATTTTCTCTCTGCTTATTTCGGTTTCGGTTTATTTAGCCTTTTTTTTTCCCGGATCTATACCTTTCATTTCTGCGTATGCTCTTTGCCCTGCGACTCTGTGCGATCTGGGCAAATCAGAAACAGAAAGAAAGGATTTTTCTCATGCGTATGCTCTTTTCCCTGCACCTTAGTGTGATCTTGGAAAATCAGAAACATTGAGAAAAATATTTAGTTTTTCGGTTAAAAGCTAACTTTGAGATTTTTTTTAAAAAATTCTAGTTTTTTGGCTAAAGCTAACTTTGAGCCGTAAGGTTCGTTTTTCTTTGCATATTCGTGTTGGGTTTTGTGTTTTGTGTTTTGTAGGGGAAAAGAGCCTTCCCAAGGCAAGCACGCAAATCGAGGCCCCCCCCCCCCCCCCCCCTCTCTCTCTCTCTCTCTCTCTCTTTCTCAAATATTTTGTATAGATCAATTGGTTCAAAGACTTTTTAAGAGAGTAGAGGTCTTGGGTTCAAGTCTCCATTTTGTGGGGGCGGATTTTTTCATTCCCGCACATTCGCGCACTTTGCCGGCAACGTCAACAATTTTTTTTTCAAAAAGCCATATCTTCTTCATCCGGAAGCCTTTTTCAGAGCCGTTTTTTTTAAAACCGCCTATTTTTTCGAGATCTATCCATTGGAACACTTACTTTCAGCATCTTCAGCTTCAGTTTTTTTTTCAAAAAATGGAAAGTCCATGCCAAGTCATTCTTGACAGCACTAACTACTTCCAATGGGTAGCCTACATGGGAGATTTACTTAGAAGTAAAGGTCTCTTCAGAATAGCCACAGACCAAGAGAAGAAACCCAAAGATGAAGACAAGGCCGAAAAATGGGAAAATAGACAAGATCAAGCACGTGGTTTGATAGGAATGTCTGTTTCTCCTGATCTTAGATTCCACATTGCAGAAATTGAAACTCCTCATGAAGCATTAGAAAAACTTGCTAAAGTTTTTGGGATTAAAAATGAAATTAGAGCCCATCAACTTGAGAATGAGTTGCTTACTTTGGATCCTAATAATTTTTCTTGCATTGAAGATTTCTTGTCCAAATTCAAGACCCTTAGATATCTCTTGGAAGGTGTTAAAGTTAAGAAAGAAGATGGTAACCTTATTTATTCCATCCTTACTAAGTTGGGACCAGCCTACTCTGTATTTGTTTCCACTTTCCATTCTACAAGGGAAGCTTTCATTTGTCAAGGCAAAGACTACAAACCCCCTTCCTTTGACTCCTTTTGTGATTCCTTAATAAGAGAACAAGAAAAACTCTTACACCTTGGTCTTCTTAATCTTGGAAACTCTTCCTCGAAAGCGTTAGCCGCCCAGCAGCAACCAAATTCAAAGAATCCTAAGAAGTCTTATCCTCAAAGGAATGGTCCTAAACCAACTCAGCCTCAAGATGAAAGATCATTTCAGCAAAATGACAAGACCAATAAAAACAAATGGAAGAGGACTGACAGACATTGTAACTTTTGTAATCGAGATGGCCACTTAGAATCTAAATGCTTTAAGAAGATGGAAGCCTTGGAAGCCGCAATGAAGAAACATAACATCCATCTGGAGCCTACTTCAACTTCAACTTCCGGAACGGCACTTTCTGCATGTCATCGTCAATCATCTCAGTCTGGTTATGCATTAAATGTATCTTCTTCTTCTTCTCATTCTCATGAGTGGCTCATTGATTCTGGAGCCTCTTGTCACATGGCCAAAAACCAAGCCATGTTTTCTTCTTTAAATGATTGTAACACCAAAAATATATATGTTGGTGATGATAGATCTCTTAATGTTGTAGGGACTGGAACTGTTCATCTAGACAATGGTCAGTTCAATGATGTATTATGTGTTCCAAACTTATCCTGCAACCTTCTATCTGTCTATCAGATAACTCATTCAGGTGAAGGTAAAATTGTTGAATTTTCACCTCATGATGTTGTAATCAAGGATCTAAAAGATCCTAAACAGATTCTAGCTACTGGTCTTGCTGATGATTCCAAAAGGTTGTATAAGTTTCACAACTTTGGGTCATCCCATCTTCCCTCAGTGTTTGTTGCTCATAATGATGAAGTGAGCAAACTTTGGCATGAGCGGTTTGGTCACTTAAACTATCGCTCCCTTCAGCATCTATGTAAAGAAAATATGGTGACAGGTCTTCCTATGGTATCTTGCAAAGATGGTGTTTGTTCCGGATGTGTACTCGGAAAACATCATCGGGACAGTTTTGACAAACGTGCCTCTTGGCACGCCTCAGCCCCTTTACAGCTTGTGCACAGTGATTTATGTGGTCCTCTTCCTGTTGCTTCATTCTCTGGCTGCAAGTACTTCTTAACTTTCATTGATGATTTCTCTAGACGCACTTGGGTATACTTCTTAAAACTCAAGAGCGAAGTATTTAGCACTTTTTTGGCCTTCAAAGCATTTGTTGAAAAACAATCTGGACATCAAATTCTTAAGCTAAGAACTGATAATGGTGGAGAATATGTTAAAAACGCATTCATCAACTTTTGCACCGAAAATGGAATTCAAATGCAACATACTGTTCCATACACTCCACAACAAAATGGTGTAGCTGAAAGGAAAATTCGCACCTTAAAGGAAATGGCTAATTGTATGCTGCAATCTAAAGGACTCAGTCTTAGTTTTTGGGCCGAAGCAATTAATTGTGCAAATTATATAATCAATTGCACTCCTACTAAGGTTCTAGAGAATATCACTCCAGAAGAAGCTTGGAGTTCCATTAAACCAGATGTAAGTCACTTTCGTGTGTTTGGAAGTGAAGCATGGGCCCATATTCCAGATGAAAAGCATAAAGCTTTAGAACCTAAGAGTGAGAAATGCACTTTTGTTGGATATTCTGAAGATTTAAAAGGTTATAGACTTATTCCATTTAAGTCCAAAAATGTTATCATTAGAAGAGATGTAAAATTTGATGAAAATAAATCGGCCTGCGAGCCTAGTCCGGCGGATGTGCCACCTCTTCCTATCTCTTCTATCTTTGAAAACATTTCTTCTTCTGATGATGAAAGCGAGGATGATAATCCTCCCCCACCTTCTCAGGATCCTCAACTTCCAAGATGGGTCCGTGCTACTCGGGATGCAGCAGGTGATCTTGCCGGTGATCCTACAGATCAGCGACGTACACGTTCTCAGTTTGAAAGAGCCTCTTCTTTACTGGCTCAAGCTCCAGTAAATCATGATCCTGACACTTTTGCAGAAGCTTCAGGCCATCCACATTGGGAAGCAGCTATGAATGAAGAATATCATTCATTGATGACAAATGATACATGGGATCTTGTTCCTCTACCAAAGGGACGCAAACTTGTTAGATGCAAATGGGTTTACAGAACCAAGTATGGACCAGATGGGAAAGTTGATAAACATAAGGCTCGTCTAGTTGCTAAGGGCTTTTCACAGGTTGAAGGCATTGACTACACTGAAACCTTCTCTCCAGTTGCCAAAATGAACTCTATCCGCCTTGTTCTTTCCCTTGCTGCCTCTTTAAAATGGGAAGTCCATCAAATGGATGTTAAATCTGCCTTCTTGCATGGGGACTTGCAGGAAGAAATCTATATGGAACAACCCATTGGCTTCATACAAACAGACTCCAGCCTCGTTTGTCGACTTAAGAAATCCCTTTATGGCCTCAAGCAAGCTCCTCGGGCTTGGTATGCCAAAATGGATAGCTTTCTTTTAGAATCTGGCTTTTCTAGGTGTCATTCTGACAATACTGTCTACACCAAGAAAGTGGGCAACTCTCTTATCATCCTTGTTCTTTATGTTGATGATCTTATTCTTACTGGTAGTGATCCCAACCTTATAAACCATGTGAAGTCCAGCCTTAAAAAGAAATTTGAAATGACAGACTTAGGACACTTACACTATTTTCTCGGTCTTCAAGTCTTGCAATCCCAAGAAGGTATTTTCCTTTCCCAGTCCAAGTATGCTTGTGATATTCTTCGTCATTTTCACATGGAAGACTGTAAGCCAGCCCCTTCTCCCTTTCAGTCTGGAGTCAAACTTTCAGTCTCTTGTACTTCTCCTGAAGTTGATGCTACCTTATACCGTCAACTTGTCGGAAAACTCTTGTATTTAACCCATACTCGTCCTGATCTTTCCTTTGCTGTTGGCCTTGTTGCTCGTTTTATGCAAAACCCCCGTGAAAGTCATTGGAAAGCAGCTAAAAGAATACTTCGTTATGTTCGAGGTACAGTACAGTTTGGGATTCATTACAGTGCCAAAGCAGCTCCTCTGTTAGTTGGTTTCACTGATTCTGATTGGGCTGGTGACCTTGATGATCGGAAGTCTACTGCCGGTTATGTCTTCACTCTTGGTTCAGGACCTATTACATGGGCTTGTAACAAACAGGCTGCCATTTCTCTTTCGTCAGCAGAAGCAGAGTATCGTGGTGCCGTGGAAGCTAGTAAGGAAGCCTTGTGGCTTCGTCAGATCCTATCCGAATTTGGCTTTGAGCAGCAGCATCCAACCACACTTTGGTGTGATAATCAAAGTGCCATTCAGCTATGCAAAGATCCAGTCCAGCATCAGCGCAGCAAACACATTGAACTACACATGCACTTCATCAGAAAGCTCATTCATGACCATGTTCTTGAAGTGCAATATTGTCCAACGGATGATGATCAGGTTGCAGACATCTTCACAAAGGCTCTCACAGAGGCGAAGTTCACTAAACTTCGATATATGCTTGGAGTTCAGGAAGTTGTCACTAAGGGGGGATAGGCTCTAGTGCCTCCTTCCTTCTCCTATTGTGTCATATTTGTAAATCCTTCAATCCTATCCCAAGTTGTTCTTAAGGGGGGGATGTTAGGATATTCCGACACATAGGATATAGTTAAGTTCAACTTGGTCTAGCATAGAGTTAGGTTAGAGTTAGGTAAAGTGTGTTTCTTTACCGTTGTACATTTTGTAACTTACAATCCGACGGTCACGATATGTAGTGATCCGACGGTTCACTCTCACCTCGGTATTACCGACACTTGATCCGTGGCTTGACACCCGATTGGTCCATGAGTTCTATTTAAAGCACATGGAGGGTCATTGTTCGGGTAATCCGTGCATGAGAGAAGCTTATGTAAATTTTCATTCTTTGATTAATAAATTGTCTGTACCCACGTTGGGACAGGCCGTGGACTGTTTCCCTCCTTGCACTCTGAGGGTTTTAACCACGTCAAAAATACTGGTGTATTGATTTGAGATCTGGTTGTGAGCGGTGTCCTTTTGGTATTCTTTCTGAGGAACTTACCCTGTAAATTCCTACAATATGAACCAATTATAAAAATGATTTTGAGTGATTGGTTCATATAACTCATTGTTTATGTATGAATGGTCTATTGCAAAGAAAATAACAATAGGCACTTAAAAACAATTAAGTAAATTGAACAACATCAAAAATGATGTAAACAAATTTCTCAAATATTACTATGAATACGATGAATTTATTAATCTCATAAATATATGAAAATGATTATTATATTAAAAGTAAATCAATAGGACAATAAAAGCAATTCAAAAAATATACTATGAAGAAGGTCACAATGTTATTAGTTGTATGTCATAGTAATTTAGAATTCAATCGCTGCTCTCCTTTCTTCCTAATTGTAAAATATGCACTATCTTTCATCTTGGCATAACATTGGAAAGAGGAAGGCAGTGCAATGCATAAACCATCTATTGGTTTCACTCTTGATATGGTTGTGAAGGTAAGGCCTTGCTGCTCTTTATTCTCGATATCAATTGACGCTCGTTCTAAAGTAAATCCCTGTGACTTGTGGATTGTAAGAGCCCATGCCATCTTCAAAGGAATTTGTTTTCAATTTCCTCATATCACTAGTGTGATAGGGACATTGTTTGGATTTCTTTCATTAAATGGACCACCAACATACTTATCAAAAACAATAGTTATGAACATTGGAAGTTGAGGTGGCTTAGAGGTAGGTGTATAAAATATATCCTTAACATAACCAAGTGCAACATTCACCAAGCCAACTTCAACTCATAAATTACATGTCAACGTAACACCCTGACCACGAAATAACAAAACTTCACGGTCCAATTGATCATCATCAACACCAATGATTTATGAATGCCTTGAATGCTTAGCAACACATCATGCGATTGGAGAATTTAATGATTTTAACATATGCCTATTATGGAAGGAGACCAAATTATTTGTTTGAAACATGTGAACTGCTGCATTAAATACATCTCTTTCTCTAGGATACAACCTCATATCAACCCGTGACAAAAGAAACTCCCAATCTTCAAGAACAGGTTCTACGTTTCTTATGTTATTGAGGACTCTACGAAAACAAGATTGTTTCTCATTATTACCTTGTTGGTGAAATATTGTGTCAAAGTGACAATAATGTAGAATTCACTCCACAATACTTTCCCTGTTGTATTACTTGCATTCAAAGACTTATCTCTCATAGGAGGTAGTTGGCCAAGGTCACCCACAAGGATGATGGATCTGCCACCAAAAGGACAATTCTTTTTCTCTGGAAATTATTCTCGTAATCGAGCATCTATTTGCATAAACAACCTTGATCCTAGAAATCTCATTTCATTAATTAATATATATCTAAGATGTCACGTTTCTTCTTGGAATACTTCAATTGATTGCCCCTGTAGTGGTTGCATATCTTTAATTGGAATTTTTAGAGCTGAGTGTATTGTTTTTGCACGTATATTAGAAGTAGCTATTCCTGTTGGGGTAAGAAGAAGCAATGGGCTTCTTCCATTACTTGACGAATTAGAAAGAGCTTAAAAAATGCAATGGATAAGGAAAGACTTCCCAGTGCCCGCAGTGCCCTCGACAATCATAAGAAGATCTTCACGAATTTAATATTCAACAAAGTTCCTTAAAAAAATTTCAAAAGCAAGTCATTTTTTCCGACAAAGAATCTGGAGCTGCAAATGTTTTATTTGAAAGGTCAACAATATCACCCCTTTATTTTGCATTCCTTATAAAATTAATACCTTCTTTTGCAACATCATCAGAAATAGTTGTACTCTCCCAGTCAAAGGATATATCAAAGTCCCTTCAAGCAAGGGTGTGAATATCCAAAAAATTCACATCATTTGGTGGAACCAAGCGAGAGAAAATCTGCCATTCTTGAAAATCATCTTCGGGATTCATTTCCTGGTTAGAAAAATTGCCATCTTCTTCATCTTAAATATTGTCTATAATTGATAGATTTCGATCAACATACCATGCTCGATATCGAAAATTCCCCCAATTTTTAGTAATAATTTTAGCTGAAAGGCCAATTTCTGCAGGAATGTCATGAAATGGCTTGTACAAGAGCAATTATGTCCAGCAAAAGGTTTCAAATTCCTCCAAAGCCTCACTAGGAATAGAATAAAACCATGGACAAACCCAAACAATAGCATGAACATCTCTAGGCTTCCATGGATCTTGTTTACGCTTGATATCAAATGTCCAAGATCTTTTTGTTTCTATCAAAGATAGATGTTCAAGGAAAAAAGGTCTCTTCTTATAATGTTGAACAAAAGTATTCTCAGATGAACATTGTAAACAATCCCTTGAGATTTTCCTAAAAACATTTCTTCCAACATTTAAGGAAACAAATTTCCTGCTACAAACAACAAGATGTATCTTAAGAAACATATGACATGTTTCTTGTGCTCCAATGTCACGATCAACAATTGTTTCTGCAAGAAACCTTCTATATGCACATAAAGCATGATCCTCAAATCCAACAAAATTTGAAATTAGAGTTAACATATGATGATAACTTTCAGACCTTTTTTTTACCTTTGATGCATACTTAGCAATATATATCAATATAGCATAGCGAGAAAGCACTGGCTGGCAATCAAAATTTGCATGCCACATTGTTAGAAGGTCAATGTTATGTACATTAATCCTTGTTATAGACATATTTGGGCACATTAACCCCAAATTTATATGGCAATAAACTAGGGCTCATCAACCCCTAAAAGAGTTGTTTCATACCCTAAAGGATCATAGTCATCTGAATACATCATTCCCCAAAGGTTCCATCTGAGAAACCATCCAGAAATTGCCTAAATTGAACCATACTGACTGCTCCACTGGCAAGGTGTGATGCATACTGAGTGGTACACTGCCAGGGTGCGATACATACTATTTAGGCCTTCTATAGGGTGTGATGGGTGAGGATGGAAAAATTTCTGGGACAACTTGTTAGTTGGTTACTCAAGGAATCTTCTAGAAACTTCTCCTATGCCACTTTCCTATCTGAACTCGCCCAACGATGAACAAGGGAACTAGGAAACCATATCCAATCCCTTCTCTTGTGGAACCAATTGTAACAAGTGGAATGACACTAATAAAATGCCATGGATGACTCACACCTTTGCAAACATCTATAAAAGGATCTCCCATCCAAGAGATTTGGAGGCTGGAGTTTTTTGAATTGAAAGTAAGTGTTGATATTTTTTCATTGAGGAGAGAGCATTGTATTCTTGTTGGTGTGATATTGGTATTTCATGAGGTGAAGAAGGATTGAAGCTAGGATGATGGCGCTGGATCAGACAACTGGGTTGTAATTCTTCTTTCTATTAATAAAGTTCTTAAAGTTTTCTCCCATATGATTGTGCAATTGTGAATTCTATCATTTGTTCATTATATATCCGATTCTGTAATGTTTATGTTGTAATAAATCACGATGCTTTGACAGTTCTTTGTTGCTGTACTTGTGCAGGTACTCTCCAAGCGTGTTAAGTACGGAGAGGAGTTGTAGGATCTTCCAAAGGAGAGAGATATCAAGAAAGGGATTAAGAGAAAGTTCCAGGTTGGTTCCACTATCTTTCTCTTACCTATTACACATTGGAAAAATCATTGAATTGCTTTAAACTATTGTTTCTAGGGTAGCATCCAAACCTAGAGTGTTAGTCATTCGACAAGACACTAATTTTCCCAGAAACAAGTTGGTGACTCCACTGGGGAATGAACAGATGTTTGTTTGTTGTTATTGTTTGTTTTATGTTCAATTTGATAAACTATAGATAGAGTTTGAAGCCAGCAAGGTAGCTTTCGAACTGCTATTGCTTTGCAATTGCATAGTAGATGAATGTTGCTTCAGTCAATCTCTGGTTTAGTTTATGAATTAAACATTTGACTTACAAGCACATCTGTATGCTCTTTTAGTAGCTCAGTAACCTCTCAAGACATTCCATCATACTTTGCTCGTTATTGTTCATCAAAACCCAGCTTAATTCATTGAAAACAACTCCACATTTGAGCCAAAACCCATTTCAATAGCGCTCCCTAGACCATCGCACTGTCTTCCACTGTGACTCAGTATGCATAGCACCTCCCGAGTGTAGAAAGTGTGATGCATCTCAATTTCTGTGAAGCCTAGGTCCGATGATTGAGTGAACTCTTTTTCCATCTAGAAATTGAGGCTTTTTGACCTATTTTCAGTTTTGTTTGGTTTTTTTGCTGCAAATGAACAGTGCCTCTTCACTGAAGCTTACTTGCATCACTTAGATCAGCCTCAATTACATTAGGATTAGTGAATGCTTTTGTGTATTTTTTCCTCATTTACAATCCTTTGTCGAAAAGTTGTTTTAGTCGATTTGTCACTTTGATACAAAAAGTGTCGTAATTGTCGTTTTTTGTCGAAAAGAGAAGTGTCGTAAATTCTTCCTTCCCTTGATAATTGATTAAACTTTTCTTGATGAATTTGATTTTATTTGTTTACATTAAAAGTGTCGAAATCATTTTTATTCAAAATTGAAAGTGTCATTTTGAGTCTTCCTTTCTCTTTTTGAAGAAGAAATTGTCGAAAATGTCATTTTGAGTGAAATATTTCAGATCTTTGTTGCATTTAGTTTTCCTTTTTGCATCTTTCACATTAAGGAGAATGAAAACAAATACATGCATTTTCATTTAGCATTTTATGATTTGTGTGCGAAAAGATGATTTAGGGAAATGCACTAGTGTGTGCTCTTTGCTCTTTGCTTAAAAGCACTATTATCTTCTTTCCCTAGTAGCTAGGATTTTCATTGCTCAAATAAACAAAGATTGTTTATCATTGTAGATTGCATCTTAGGAATTTCATATCATCATTACGCGGTGAAACGTTGTAAGGAAAACTCTAAACAAGATCAAATTTGAAATGAATTTCAATGAACCTAACAATTCTTTGGAACTTAACGCAACATATCTAGAGGTATAAGCTAGTGACGTGTTCCAGCATCATTAAAACTAGTGGCTATCATTTTCATTGAATTTTGGGTGATTCCTCCACTTTGATACAACAAGTGCTAGCACGGACTTGTGCTCCCCATACCGTCGCGTATATATTGGGAGACCACAATAAGCTTAAATCCTTTATCCATAGGAAACCAAGTCTGACGTGTTATTGATCGCAATGCACTGAACACAACATTTGGGAAGATTGACTGTCGTACATAAGTCCTTGGTAATTTCTCTTTAATTTATCACCAAGGTGAATATTGTAGTTTTGCGATTGGTCTGGTAAACCTTTTTGTCTAGATCCTCTAGAGTAGTCACTTTCATTCCTTTTGGACTCCTTAAAAGAAAAGGTCCATCTGAGCACTTGTCCTTTCAGGCTCATTAAAAATCGAAGGCGACTAGAGTCATATTTTGCTTTTTATTGACTCTTTAAAACTGAAAAAGAAAAGTTGCATCCAAGTGTTGTTAAAATTAATTGACCGCGAATAACATCCCTATTCCTTAGTTGATCTTAGGTTGAAACATATGGCAACAAATCCAGAGTCCACAGGTAAAGGAATTCCTTTTGATGAGAATCCTAGTCCTTTTCCTTCTTTTGGAAATATTGGTGCTCTTTATATGGCTACATTGTCCCTTCCAGAATTTACCATTGGCTTGCCAATATGGTTGTTTTCAACCTCCTTGGTTCAAAATGTTGTGATTTCTCCGCAATCGAGTACTCCTCTAACTAGACAAAATCAACCTCCAGTTCATCCTAAAGCTGACCCTTTGCCTTCTTCCTCGTTTGTTTGTCCCTCCCCCTCTTCCTCTTCGTTTGGTGAAAGTATTGGTACTAGTAACCAAGTGGCTAAGAAGAAGAAGAAAGGGAAGAAGAAGAAGAAGAAGCCAATTCAACAAGGGGGCAACCAAGCAACCATTGCTTTGAATGCAACATCTAATGAAAATCTGTCCATTAAGCCACAAAAAGTTTGATATCCGTGCAAAATTTGTGCGAGAGACCATCTTCTTCGAAATTGTCTTAATATTCCTCAGATCTTAGAAGAATGGTATTCCCATTCACATCATCCTGTGTCATCAACTTCTAGAGATCATGTTGGTGGCACACCATCAGCTAGCGATAGTAAAGTTCATGGAAATAAGGGAAGAGTCAAGTTTCCATGTAGGTTATGTGAAGGGAATCACCCCATTCACCTTTGTCCCTATCTAGATGAAGCTAAGAAGGTGTTGGATAACCATCCTGCTTCACCGCAGCGACTTCCATCTGGTTACAGTAAACTTTCCCTAAATCCTTCACTAGTTGATGAATTTACTGACCCAAATAAAACATCGGTCAAACCCACTCTCTCTGAAAGTGAATCCTATGAGTCTATACCCGACCAAAATCAACAGGTCGAGGTAACAGTTGACCCGATTTCACCTTCGGCTAATCGTACCTTTCCCGAAGAGAGTGAAAACCATACCACTCAAGTTCTTTTTGTTATCTCAGATTCAATTGAGCTTGGGAGCAGTCCACCTGTTCCATAAAGACAGGAGGAAAATCCTCTAGTTCTAGTAACTCAGGGGGTTAATTCTCCCGTTTCTATGGTACCCCCTCCAAGTAGTCTAGTCACTTCCTTTGATTGGAATCAACTGACAGGATTTTGCTTTCCTTCTTATGTACCTTTCCAGATCATAGTACAAGTTTGTAAAATGATTGTATCTGGCACTATTATACATGAAGGTGCATCAGTGAGCATCCTTTCCTCAACTTCTTTGAAAGCACTTGGTTCGCCACCGCTTGTGCCAGTTACACAGAATATGTTGGGTTTTAACAGAGGAAGCAGTTGAGCATTAGGGATCCTTCCTCAATTACCTATTACTTTGGGAGGGAAAACCATTTATCTTAACGTGATGGTAGTCCCAGGCCCATTAGATTACAATTTACTTCTTGGGTGCGACTATGTTTATGGCACGGGAGCTATTGTTTCCACACTCTTCCGAGTGATTTGTTTCCCGCATGAAGGCAGAATTGTCACTGTTGACCAGCTTTCATTTCCCGGTCCAAATATAGCTCCTAGTCAACCATCATCCCTAAATGGTCCTTTTATATCAATGGTATCATCCCCGCCACGAGTTAATTATGTGGCAACCTGTTCCATACCTACATCAACTCACGATCAATTCAGTAATGTTGTACATCATGTACTGGGGGCATCAGAACCAGATCTCTCCTTCATGATCTCTTATGAGTTGTGATAGGAGTTCGAGGATAGTTTGTTGTCTTGTGTCAACCTCATTAAAAAATGAAACAAGGAATCCAAGGATAGTTCGTTGTCTTGTGTCAACCTCGTTTAAAAAAGAAAAAATGAAACAAGGAGTATGAGGATGGTTCCTGGTCTTGTGTCAACCTCATTTAAAAATGAAACAAAAGGGTATGAGCAAAGTTCCTTGTCTTATCTCAAGCTCATTAAAAAATGAAACAAGGACCCCTGGAGAATGTTCCAAGTCGAGTCTTTGATTAGATCTCGTCAAATCCCAGTCGAGTCTTTCACTTGATCTTGTAAAAGAACCTTCATTCCATCCACCTAATAGCCATGAGTAGTCTACTTAGGTGAATTTAATGAAGCTTGGGGGGCATGCACCTAGTGGTAAAGGTAAGTTTCCCTGTAGGATATGTGAAGGGAATCACCCTATTCACCTTTGTCTATCTGGATGAAGCCAACCATCCTCCTTCACCGCAGTGACTTCCATTTGGTTATAGGAGACTCTCCCTTTCATCAAGCTGGGGGCATGCAAACCAACTCAAGCATAATTTTTCATTTCAAGCTTGTGTAAACATGAAACTGAATCCAAGCATAGTTCCCTATGGTTCAAGCTTGTCTAAAAATGAACCCATTTTCAATTTTTAACCCTTGTGATTGTCATTCTATCAGCCTTTTGAGCCTTGGTTGTGTTCATCCCATCACCACCATCTCTTTAGCTGATCATACGCTTTCACTTGGTTGTTTTACCTTTTTTGAGGAACAGTTGCAATGAGTGGTCTTATTAGCCAACCTCTTCACATAAATCAACATGTTTTGAGAAGTTCGAACATCACCAGAACTAGTTGCTACCCTAGACACCACTCGTTCCTCAAAATGGAGTTGTCTTTAAACTCTTTTTAGACTCTCTAAATAAGAAAATATTTTCGAGTGCTTATCCTTTCTAGCTCACTAAAGTATTGGAAATGTCATTCGTCCTATATTATTTTATCCTTTTTTGGACCTAAGGAACTACTTTATGAAAAAGAACTTATGGAGTTTTCTTTTCGTCCCTTTCAAACTCTCTAAACATGAAAAGGACCGAGTTAACCCTGTCATTAAACTCATTAAAATAATAGCGACAAACTTGTTCATCTTGATGAGACCGAGTTTCATTGTGGCTAGACTCATTAAAATATTAAATAACGACAGGTTTTCCTGAAGGGCGAATTATAGAACAAGCATATGTTATCCTCCTCAAGCTTGACAAAAATAAAGAGGTACTGGTTAGTAATGACTGGGGAAAAAGGGGAAAAACTTGAAGAATTTATGGTAGCAAGTCTCTCTTGAACATGACACTTTCACTTCATCTCCATGATTGAGTTGGGTTGGGTTATTCCATTCACCAGTCATCATACCATTGGTCTTTCATACTATCCATTTTTGGGCTTAACACTACCAATTCATCTCAGTGTCACTGACATGTTCAAGTGAAGTCATTCAGTTGAGAAATCACCATCCAGTTGATGTCCCATACACTGCAATAGCTCCAACCTTCATTTTTTCATGACCACCATTCCTGAACCTTGTGTCATCAATTCATTTTCACCTCCAGAAATCATTTTCTTCGTTTCGTGTCGTAAATGTGGGGTACATCAATGCCCTCCCACGATGAGTCGCTTCTTGTCGAAATCAGCTCATTATCCAAGAAGTTGACTTAGAAACAACCATTTTAGTGCTTTGAAGCTTGCATATATCAATGGTAGGTTTCTCACTTCCGGTGACAGGTTGACATCAATGGCCTTTTACTGAAAGATTTTGCGTGGTGTTCGACATTGGATCATGTATTCACACCACATGAATTGTAATGTAGTACCTTAAGGATCATTATCATTATTGGTGATTCCTCTCGCGTCTGTTAACAGCTCTCATTATTGGCTGGTAATTAGGCAATGTCTTTCCATTTTTGACTTCAGAACATCTCTTCACATGGTTTGACTTGTACATCGAGCGAAGATTGAACGAGTTTGAAGACCCTGGCTCTAGTTTCATCCATCCGGGCTGTGATATATTCAGGGATATAAAAACATCAAATGTACAAAGGTTCTACACAGATGGTCATCCTAATCATGGATAATGACTCTATATCTGTAGAATCAGCAATCTGCAGACGACTATCTGATCTATGTACATGAAATGAAATTTATAAAAGTTGAGCATGGGAATGCCTCCCTCAGCTAGATCATGAAAATCATATTATGATGATGTATTTTATTGTAACTTATGCAGGTCACCTTCCAGTTCAAAACTTTGGATCCTCATGATAAAGCATTTCACCCGACATGAATTTTTACGACCTCATGCTTTAGGGGGCTACTATTATGGAAATATTTGGGAACATCAACCCCAAAATTATATGTCAATAAAATAGGGCTCATCAACCCATAAAAGAGTTGTTTCATACCCTAAAGGAACATAGTCATCTGAATACATCATTCCCCAAAAGTTCCATTTGAGAAACCATCCAGAAATTGCCTAAATTAAACCATACTGACTGCTCCACTGTCAAAGTGCGATGCATACTGAGTGGTACACTGGCAGGGTGTGATGCATACTATTTAAGCCTTATATAGGGTGCGACAGGTGAGGATGGACAAATTTTTGGGACAGTTTGTTAGTTGGTTGCTCATGGAATCTTCTAGAAACTTCTCTTGTGCCACTTGCCTCTCTGAATTTTCCCACGGATGAACAAGGGAACTAGGAAACCATCTCCAATCCCTTCTCTTGTGGAACCAATTGTAACAAGTGGAATGACACTAATCAAACCCCATGGATGAATCACACCCTTGCAAACATCTATAAAAGGATCTCCCATCCAAGAGATCTAGAGGCTGGAATTTTCTGAATTGCAAGTAAGTGCTGATAGTTTGTCATTGAGGAGAGAGCATTGTACTCTTGTTGGTGTGATCTTGCTATTTCATGAGGTGAAGAAGGATTGAAGCTGGGAGGATGGCGCTGGATCAGACAACTGGGTTGTAATTCTCCTTTCTATTAATAAAGTTCTTCAAGTTTTCTCCCATATGATTGTGCAATTGTGAATGCTATCATTTGTTCATTATATATCTGATTCTGTAATGTTTATGTTGTAATAGATCACGATGCTTTGACGGTTCTTTGTTGCTGTACTTGTGCAGGTACTCTCCAAGCGTGTTAAGTACGGGGAGGAGTTGTAGGATCTGCCAAAGGAGAGAGAGATCAAGCAAGGGATTAAGCGGAAGTTCCAGGTTGGTTCCACTATCTTTCTCTTATCTGTTACACATAGGAAAAATCATTGAATTGCTTTAAACTGTTGTTTCTAGGGTAGCTTCCAAACCTAGAGGGTTAGTCGTTCGATAAGACACTAATTTTCCCAGAAACAATCCTGTCATCATTTCTTTCTTGCTCATATTTTTTTCTTCCTTGATCATCTATGAACAATCTTGATTCATCACAAAGTTCCCATGGAGCATTGTGCCGACATGTCAGATTAGTGCGCTTTTTGTGTAAACAAGAATCTACAGTACACTTTGTGTGCCTTTGGACATGGCTTAACAATTCTTCGTAATCATTATGAGGATTACAAGAGAAAATCTAACCAGTATTTAATAAGCAAGGGTCATCATTGAGGCTTCATGGAACCATTATATTGTGACGATTTATGTCAAGTGGATTCCATGCAATTACATATTTGTCGAAGAATATCTTTGCAAGTTGTACATTAGAACCATTTGACCAATCAAGTATTTCCATGTCAAGAGCGCCTTCCAACCATAGGAAACCATGGATATGTGGTGAACCTCTATATTTCCACTCATATTTGAAAAAAAAATGAAGATATAGTTACTACAAAAGATATAAATAGAATCATAATAAAAGTTGACAAAGTATAGAAAACAAATTCAACAACACAAACCTGTACCAGAAGTCTTTATCTTTAAGATATTTTTGGATAACTTCCTCTCAAAAAATATTGAATCTATGGTGCATAAATGTGGCAACAATATGAGGGTACTCGATAACATTCTCAATTTTCATATGATGCTCATTTAAATAACGAGAATGTGAATGTATGGGCATGAGGTTATGCAACTCTGGCCACTTTGTGTCAGCTGCACTCAAAGTAAAAAATAAATATGGACATCCTAACTGAGTAATCATGTCAGTCAATTCAACTCGACACTTAGTCTAGTATGCCCTTGTACCTCTCAGAGAATAACCAAACCGCATAAGATGCTCAACCAACTTATTATCTGGTAAATCAGATAGTTGGTGACGCAACTCTTCAATTGTTGTAGGTGAGTTATCATGTAAATGTTTCCATGCAAAAACTGCAATAGTTGCTTGGCTCTGATGCCACATTATCATGTTTAATAGGTAATATCGAAAGTTAGGATGGCTTCCAAATCTTTGATCATAGTACCTAAGAAGATGCAATGCATACTCATGAAGTTCAACACTACAAATACGTGGTTGCAACCAATCAGCATCACCAGTGGGGAACAATGTTGGGAATGCCATATCTAATAAGCCCTCTATATTATATTCATTTACTGAAGAGGTTCCAATATTGGGCCAATCCATGTCTTGAACATTTGAAGAATCAACATTATCAAGAAATTCTCTAAATTCTTCCACTTATCTTCGTTCGTTTGGTAGGCGAGCAACAAAAGAAGAAGGATGAGAGGGAAAACGCTTAGTAGGAAACCCTTCATTATTAGTTTCATTGATCTCAGATTCTTCAATATCACAATCAACAAATTTAAGCCTGGAGGAGACATTTGTTGATCTTTCGGGCAAAGCATTCACTGAATCATAGTCAATTACAACATCTCGATAATATTGATCATGTTGGATTTTGAAAATCAATGCAACCATCACTCGAGATATTTTGACATAACATTCATAATATTTAAACTGAGCGGCATGTCTCCTCTCAATTCGAAAGTCAATATCTTCAACATGTCAGGGAAGACATTATACAATTGTAGAAATATCTTGAGGAAAGCTAATTGTATGACCACTATACTTATATTTCCCACCTTGAGCATGTTTCATTTGAAAAATAGGATTCACACGTGCTATTATCATTTCTTCAACTTGAGTAAGAACTCTTAAAATATGAGGTTTCTCACCAGGATCCATGTTATTATATAGATAAAAACGATGGGCTCCTCTTTCACTCTTACATTGTCTGCAAATAGGTCCTTCATAATGTCTCAAAACTCAGATTTCGAGATATGATTCTTGGCAAATGTGGCACATTTGGACAACTGAAAATCTATCTATCTTTGCTCGAAATATTTTATGCACTGCAATCATGTTTTCATCAAAATGAATATGATCTCTACTAGCCAAACCATGTTGAAAACCATTTGGAAGAGTAAAATTTATTCTAACATGTACTTCATCTTTAGTAACATGAGATTCCCTTCGCAAATTTGAAGCATGTGGAATGGCTCTATGAGAAGGTATTTCCAAATTTATGGTGTGCATTTCAAGCACCTGAGAGGATGTAAAGGTCTCTTTGTCATAAAAGACTTTAAAATTTAATTTCCAACTAATTATAAATGAAAAAAATGAAAAAGAATCGAATGCATTCAAAATTTACATTTATGTCTTGATGTGGATGAGGGTTATGAGATGGTTTCTCTTGGATTCTAACATCAGTCGATGGAACATTTTGGGATGTAGTTTCTATGCCTCTATTCAAATGAGTTGTTTCTTGTTTCAAAAAAATAAAATATGTTATAAAACTAAATATCCAACAAATAAAGATTCAGAAATGGAAAAGAAATCAAATACATTGAACATCTAAATTAGTTTTACAATTTGATGTTTTGGATTCCACTTCTCCAACCCAATGATATGAAATCATGGTTTCTCCATAAAAGGTTACAAAATACAATATCCAAGCAATTGTAAATGAAAAAAATGAGAAAAATATCAAATGCACTCAACATTTACATTTGTTTGGCGATGTGGATGAATGTTATGAGATGGTTCATCTTCAATTCTAACATCAGTAGATGGAACATCTACGAAGTTAATTTGTATGCCTCTATTGAAATGAGTTGTTCCCTGTTTTAAGAAAATAAAATACACCATAAAATTCAATGTCCAACCAGCTAGAAATTTAAAAAATGAAAAGCAAATCAAAAACATTGAAATTTTACATTAGTCTGGCAACTTGATCATCAAGGAGAATGCATAGGAAGGTTATGACATGCTTCATCTTCACTTCTCATATTAGTAGATGGAACACTTTGGAAATTAATTTCTAGACCTCTCTTAAAATGAGTTGTATCCTATTCCAAGGGAAAAAAATAACTTACGAGTGTAGTAAACAAAACTTTGTAAATATAGGAATGTAATAAAACAACCACTATTGCAACAAAAATCAAAATATCATTGTGTTACCTCCATTGTTCCACGCGAAATGCTATCAGGGATGATTGATTCTCTTGGTGGGACCACATTACTTTGAGAAGCGGGATTGGAAGATCCAATGTTTCGAGCAACTGGATCCAAATTATCAAACAAATGGCCAAGTAAACTATCATCCAAATCATCACACACAATGTCATCATTACCTCCACCATGGATGTTTTGCAACCTTTGGCCATCAAAACATGCAATTGGACACATGGAAGGGTTAGGGTGGACATTTTCATCCACATTATCAATATGGCATTCTTCCCAATTGCAAGATGTTTCCCCAATGTTATGAACATTTTTAGGAGAGCATCGAACAACAAGATTATGCTGACAAGGAGTATATCCTGATAATGAACTATCAACAGGAAATATTCTTTCCATTATATCATCCATAGTACGATACTTACGAGGAATTATAAAATCATTTTCAAGAGTGGCTTCACTCGCTTTTCTATGATATGTAACTCTCCTATGCTCATTTATGGCATCCTTATTTCGTTGATACTGTAAACGACAACTTTCATTGGACCTCTCACATGATTCTGGTGACAAATTTTGTTTTCTTGTATGCTTGCTTGTGCCTTCAGATGACATGTCTACAATGAATAATAAAATATTCATTATGGAATCGTAAACATGGAACATAACAAATATATAATATAAAAAAACAAAAAGGAATGAAAAAGGAACAAGGTTTATTTTGGAAATCGTAAAAAAACATAAAAAGTGTATATGTTAATTTTTTCCAACCATATAAACTTATGAAAATGTATAAGGCTTTTTCCAAATGGCTAAAAACAAAAACAAAATTTTCAAAATGGAGAAAAACATAAATGAATTCTTCCAAATGGCTTAAACAAAAAAGTCTAAATTTCGATGTATTGTATTAGAATCAAAGTGAAACCCATACTATTAGGACACAATACTCTAAGAATTATACGAAATGGAAGTATATCTAAAAATTTGGAACTATATACTATCAAAATATAAATGCAAATATTAAAATGTACATAAAGATATAACATTGTTTGAGAATCAATGACAAAAACCAATACAAATAACATGTATAACATAACTCATAGAAATTATAATCATACAAACAAAGAAAAACGCATAACATCGAGACACATTTACATGAAAATAAGAAAACTTAGGGGAAACAATATGAAATATTTTACACCATAAAGATCGATACAAACATCATTTTATTTTCATTCCGATCTGCGGTCCTCTTACGTTGCTCCGATCTACAGTGAACTCTCACGTTCCGATCTGCGGTCCTCTGCGGTGAATAACCGATCTGCGGCCTTGCCTACTGGTTCTGCAGGTAACTCCGCCGGATTTTGAATGGATTTTTAAATGATTAATTTTGGACGGCGTAGTGAACGGGACTCGGATCTGCGGCCCTCTGCGGTGAATAACCGATATTCACATATTCCCACATTTTTCTGATCTTCGCATTCTTTCGATCTGCGGCACTTGTTTCACACCTTCCTGTTGAACGGGACTCGGATCTGTGGTCTCGGATCTGTGGCCTTTGGTCGTTCTGATCTGCGGTCCTCTGCGGTTAATAACCGATCTGCGGCCTTGCCCACTGGTTCTGCAGGTAACTCCGCTGGATCTGTCAGTCTATGAATCTCCGATTGGATCCAGAACTGCACCCGTAAGCGCTGGATCTCGGCTCCGCCCTGCCTACTGGTTCTACAGATCTAGATCTAGGCGGCTAGGTTCTAGATCTAATCTTCTGCGGTTAGATCTAGATCTAATCTTATCTTTTGCCTTATTTTTCTGCCGCTGGGTTCTACGGCAAGTAAAATATGGCTCTCAGCTTCGCGAAAATAGCTGCTGGCTCATCCGCTTTTGGAGGGCAAACTCCTGCCCATATCGTCAGTGAAGCCCAAGCTCCCACTATCCAGGTGGTCCAGGCCTCACTCGAGGAGGCTTTGAAGTTTTCTGAAAGTGCCCTAATCTGTCGGTTCAATGGTTTTTGGCCGCGGCTGACAACTCTCCACAATTGGATCTCGGAGGTATGGAAGCCCGTCATTTCTGATAAAATTAATATCTACCCCTGTGCTAGAGGTTTCTTTGTAGTAGATTTTGAAAATCCTGAAAGCAGACAATGTATTTTAGATTCCGGCCCTTGGTTTTGGGAAAAATCAGGCCTATTCATGAAGCCATGGAACCCATCATTCGATCCCTCTACAACAATCATAACCTCAGCACCAGTTTGGGTGAGATTTCCAAGCCTACCCTTGCATCTCTAGAATCTCTCCTCGCTAAAAGCCATTGGAAATGCAATTGGGAAATTTTACTGCAGGCGCCCAGAAACAGAGGAATATGCCAGAACCACCTATGCATGCATCTGTGTTGAAATGAACTTCAGCGCCGGATTCCCAGCTTAAATAAACCTAATAAGTAAAGACTATGTGTGGAACCAGAAACTAGATTATGAAAGTGTCCTCTTCAAATGTCGATCCTACTTTGAGACAGGCCATCTAGCCAAAAATTGCCCAAAAGCCTCCCAGAAAAATTCTACTAAAAAAAACCACCACAGATCTAGATGGTGGGAAGGAGCACAAAAAGAACACTACACTGTCATCAAAGAAGAATACTCTAGAGAAAACTCTGAATCATAAGAAATCGGGCAACAAAGAAACAACTCTCAAGACAAGCAGGGAGAAAGCCCCGCCCAACAAATCAACAGTGATGAGGATTCGAATACCGCACAAAATAAATCTTCATTTAACAGCAAAGCAGATCTCCTAGACCAAACTTCTTCTCTGACTATCTTCAAAAGGACGAACACAATAGACCGCGAAGCTAAGATACCAATGTCCCAAGAACCAGAAGAGATGAAGGAGATGCAAGATAAAGGAAGTTGGAAGACCGTAGAGAAAAAAAAGAAAGCTACAGCACCAATCTCGCCAAGAAAGACAAGGAGCCAGATAATTAAAAACTAAGAAAATTATGGGTCCGATAGACCAATTTGGTCTTAGTGGACGTTAAACACCACCACCACCACCATCACCATCAATTTTAAAGTATTACCATAAAGATCCATAGTATGTGTAGAGACAAAAATGGAATATTTTCCACAACCATAGAGAGTATATAAAATGGAAACATTTATAGGAACCCCTAAGAATACTAATATCCTAAGAATCCATATCCATATCCAATGGTGGAATCTCATCAACGGAACCCATATGGGGAGGAATTGCAAAAACATTTCCATACTCAATCAAATCATTGCAATCCTCCAATATTGGGTACCAAAACCCAAACAATTGTTCATTAGTTGAATTATCAATATCTATTGGAAAATAGATGCGAGTCATCATGTCATATAATAGGAAAGGAACTTCACTGCAGTTTCACATAAGAACCAGACCATGGACTATTCGAAATGGAAGATAACTAGGACATTTGCTATTTATATCTGCAGAAATTTATTCCAACAACTTCCATCTAAAACCCCAATCATCTTCAAAGTAGTCAATTCTTCGTTCAACACACGGTTGACCAAATTGGAAATGATCTAATTCTTCAATTGACCATACAGAAGTGGAGCCATCATTGACAAGGCATATCAGCTGATTCATGTATATTGCTAATGAAATACACCGTATGTCACTAATTGGAACAAATGAAAAACCCCACTCATTTTTTATTACATCAAACTAGTAGATTGTATACCCGTACCGAGGATAATCTTCATACTCCTTGTCCAAATATAGCCAAAACAATTTACTTTTATAAAACACTACATTCTTAGGGGGTGAAGTGCCACCAAATGGAACAACAACCCTTTTCCATACCCTATGAAGACTACTGCAAACATAAAATTTAGACTGCATTTTGTCATACATATGTTTTAGAACGACCCAGCCATATTTTCTTCTGCTTACATTTTCCAATAATGAAATGAATCCCCAGACTCCAATTCGTATTGGCCCTATGTTTTTAAATTCCTTTGTATATAGATTCGTTACAAAATAGTTGTGTGTATGGGATCATTCTGTTGGTAAGGATAAAACCATCATTGGTCCAACAATACACTTTATTATGTATCTTGAATCTATGAGTCACAAATGAAACTGAGATATGTGCCCATTCGGATTAAGGTATTGAGCAGCAAAATAATTTTCTTCACTATTGAGGAAATGAACGAGAAATCCAAATTCATTCGTAGAGACATTCTTGCAATGTAACAAGAAAGAAGGGTTTTGCAAAACATTCTTCCATTTCTTACAAACAGTGCTAAACTTTACCACAACTGATAAACAGAGCCACAGGAAGACAATTTCAAGAACTTTGAATAGAAGACAACTCCAAATCGCTAGATCCATGATCAAACAATGAAATCACCTAATAGTAAAAGAAAACACATTTGATATCAACAAAACAATTTAATGTTGAATAAAATTAAAAGTAACACACATACATAATTTACCATTTACACATACAGAGAAACTTCACATATACACATTGTATAAAATCAAATGAGTGATCATAACATTATTACGACACCAAACACAATTTCACAATTTTTTAAACCTAATTTCTAAATCCAAGATTATTAGTGTTAGTAAACCTATAATTATGTTTATATTAAGGTCTATGTTTAATATTGATGCTATAATGTTTCTACAAATATATTTATAATATCAAATAAGAACAACTCATTAGGTAGGTTTCCATGAAGGACAACACCTAATTCATAATTCCAACAAAAAAATTGCCTACAAAACATCATGTTATCTTTTTGTTGGACTACACAACTTTCGATTGTATTAAGGATAAAAAATGTTTATGGTTGTGTAAGAGTGAAATTTTAGTTAATAAAAAAAAGTTGGGGAACAACTTGGTTTTTTTCTAGATTCAAGATCACATTGCTACTTGTTTTGTATAGTAGTGAATTTATTTTAGTTATATGATTCAATTATGTCTGTAATGTGAATCATAATTAACTATTGTCAATTGTGATTAGGTGTAATAACCACCTAAATAAGGAGTAGTCTTTAAGGTGTAATAACCACCTAAATAATTTTTGGTTGGAATTTGACAAATTTTTGTTGACTCAATCATAATGAATCTAGAAATATCAAATTAAAATTATATTACTAAATTTCTAAAACAACACATTCTTATATATTATTTTTTTCATATTTAGAATTACTCTAAAATCATTTTACTTATTTATTAATAAAACAACAGACTGTTAATATCATAAGATAATCCTTGTAATGTACTACATTAATATCACAACTTAATCATTCTAATGGACTACATTAATATCTACATGATTATGATTATGTGGTATATGGAGGTTAAATTAATAAATATTAGGAAATTTAAATAATAAAAAATGTAGTATGTTTTAAGTTTGTGAGATTTTTCAACATAATTTTATATATTTATAACTTTTTTTAATTATTTGAATTTCTTAATATTTATTAAGATAGTATTTCTTATTTAATAATGTAATTTTTAATCATACAGTAATCATAATAATTATAGTTTAAATGCTAACCATTAAGAAAATGTGTTTCTAAAACAATTAATTCTATATGTCTCCATTAATGATATATAAGTTGATCTTAATCTTAAAACTGAATTATTATTTTTATTTTATGTATTTATAAATATTTTTAATGGGTTGTCTAAAACCTAGATGTTTAGGAATTTTTGGTTGGAATTTGACAATTTTTTGTTGACTCAATCTTAATTTTTATTGTTTAAAATGGTTTTTTGAGTGCATACACTCTGATTGTGAAGAGTTTACAACTCAAATTTACTTGTAATTCCAAACAATCTTTGCCAAATTATAAACAATAGAAAATCTAACAACACATGAATTTAAACATATATTAAGTAAGGTATTTAAAGTTTATTTTAAAAAAATTGAAAAGATTTTTTTTATTTAATTAATCTATTCTTATACATATTTTTATTATACAATGTTTTTTTTGTAATTATAATTTATGCAACAATTAAAAAAAAGGTTACACTAAGAGATTTAATATAACTTTTTATAATATAATTTTATAAAATCCATATCTTATTTTGCTAACATATTATAATATGTATGTAATATAATGAGAAGAGTTTTTTCATTATTCTCTTATATAATTATATAATTCTATTTCTTTCAAAAAAGTTACAAAAATGTTTAAACAATTCTCAATAAAATATTAAATACATTTAATTATTTAAATTAATACATTCCAGCTAAACACATATACATTATCCAAATTCCTATAATATTAATAACAACCAATTACATTTAAAACCCATATTACACATATACATTATCCAAATTCCTATAATATTAATAACAACCAATTACATTTAAAACCCGTATTTGTTTATTAGTCAATGAAATTTTTATTCAGCAATACACATGTAAATATTCATAATTATACCTCACACCCTTTTATTGAATCCAACAAAATTTCCTCACTCAAGCAACCACACACACATAAGATTTGACATTATCAATTAGCAGGAAACTTGGATTTTGTTATCCACGTGATTATGATTATGGGGTATATGGAGGTTAAATTAATAAATATTGAGAAATTTGAATAATAAAAAATGTAGTCTGTTTTAAGTTTGTGAGATTTTTCAACATAATTTTATATATTTATAATTTTTTTTAATTATTTGAATTTATTAATATTTATTAAGATAGTGTTTCTTATTTAATAATGTAATTTTTAATCATACAGTAATCATAATAATTATAATTTAAATGTTCTTAACCATTAAGAAAATGTGTTTCTAAAACAATTAAGTCTATATGTCTTCATTGTTTAAAAAAAATAATGATATATAGGTTGATCTTAATCTTAAAATTGTATTATTATCTTTATTTTATATATTTATAAATATTTTTAATGGGTTGTCTAAAACCTAGATGTTTTGGAAGTTTTGGTTGGAATTTGACAATTTTTTGTTGAGTCAATCATAATGAATCTAGAAATATCAAATTAAAATTATATTATTAAATTTCTAAAACAACACATTCTTATATATTAATTTTTTTCATATTTAAAATTAATCTAAAATCATTTTACTTATTTATTAATAAAACAATAGATTGTTATATCATAAGATAATCCTTGTAATGTACTGCATTAATACCACAACTTAATCATTGTAATGGACTACATTAATATCTACATGAATATGATTATGTGGTATATGGAGGTTAAATTAATAAATATTAGTAAATTTAATGCTACTAATGTTAAATTTCCCAATTCACAACAGATTTAATATATTTGCCCATGCACTCCTTTCATATCCATCCACCAAATTTGATATATTCCTCCAATCCATTACAATTAAATGCAACAAAAAAATGTGTTTGGATATAATCTATAAGCACACCTTAATATCCATCAACCAAATTTGATATATTCCTTTAATCCACTATAATTAAGTCCAACAACAAAATGTATTTGGATATAATATATAAGCACACTTTAATTAGATGTTAGCCTTTGTAATTGTTTTAATGTTGCCCTTCAAGTGACTTCTTAATGCTACCTTTCTATGGTTTTAAACCCACTTTATTATGATGTAATCACCAAATATTCTCTTCAAGACACTGTTATCTTATATATTCACTAAAACACACTGCTTTAATATACTATCCCTTCATTAATATATCATCCCAATGCAATGCTTTGCTTGAAGTGCTTTTCTTGCAATTCCTTTTTAGTGTAACACTCCTTAATTCTATGGAATAAATTTTAAAATTAGCTTTAAAATATTTATTGAACACATTTGGTAATTGTTTTAATATTGCCTTTGAATGGTTTCAAATAAACAATTATTCCAAATAGGAACAATTATTAGATTCCTCAAAAAATATGAACAATTATAACATTACATTGATCGTTAAAATAATTATGATATTTAGTGTAGTTCTCAATTTCATACAATGCTCCCTTTAAAGAAATTTGACCTTTTAAAATATGAAATCCATCCCTTTTCTTCATTGGTCCATGTAGAGTGATGCCATGGTTGCATAAGAAATCTCAAACATAATTCTTTTGGTGGGAAAATTTTAGGTTTAAATGGTATATATTTAATCATAATAATTATAATTTACAAATAAATTGATGACATTATTTTTTCAAAGTTTATAATTTTGCAATAAAGTTATTTAAAATTTCAAATACATTATTTATAATTAGATAGGTGAACTATTGTTTAATTATCTTTTATATACCTGATTTTGATTTTTTTGCATAGGTTTTAAGATAAAGTTATCCAAGAAGCTCAAAGAGATAATGGTTTTTTCTGAATTGAGAGTTGATGTTAAACTTAGGACTACTAAGGGTTGGTTGGAAGAAATTAAATGCTATATAAGAGTCAAGTAAGGGTGTCCCTTATACCTTTTTTTTTTTGGCATATACATTGATAGGCTAGAAGAATGTCCAGAATATGTAGGTTGTGTTGGGCCCAATTGTTCTTTTGGAAAAGAGCTATTAATACATTTGCAAGTAACTAATAATCCTCCATTTTTTTTGCTCCAAGATGAATATGACTATTAATAATAGCAAAATTAAATTCATGATAATTAAATCCAAAAAAACATATACTATACTTTCATATCTAAATTTTAAATTGGTAAAAAAAGCTTTCATCACTATCACTATCACGATCACTATCCCTCTTATCCTTGAAAATTTTTAAATAGTTAATAATATACACACTATCCATCTTATCACTCAAAATTTTTAAATGATTAAAAATATACACACTATTACCTTAAACCTTTGTTTTCTTTTAATGTTACCCTAAATAAAAATCCCTTATCATTTTTTATTAATATATTAGCTAAGCCATAAACTCAAAAATTAATTTAAAAAATTAATTTGTCCTTCCTGTAAATTAAATTTTCTAACTTAAAAACTTCATAATCATTAAATTATGATATTATATATCAATATCTAAATATCCATATTCAACACATTTCTTCATTATTTTATTCCAATATCTACATATTCAAAATATTTCATCATTAGTTTATCTCAATATCTAATTATATTTGAAGTAATTTTATAATTACATAATTTATATGCTCCAAATCTACGGATTATTTTCACAAGAACGATTCATAATAAGTCTAATGAACTATGAAGATTCTCATGGAAAGAGAAAGAGTTATTGCTGTAAATTAATATTTGGAGTGTTTTAATAGTGTATCTAATTATTGTTTATCTAAAGCTTTCTAGACTATTTGTATATAGTATAAAGTGATTATATTTATTAGAAAATAAAATAAGAAAATATTTAATTAAATGGTGAATTTAGTAATGAGGGATTCTAGACTATTTGTATATAGTATAAATGATTATATTTATTGGAAAATAATATAAGAGAATATTTAATTAAATGGTGAATTTAATAATTAGGGATAAGCTTTTCAAATTTAAATTTTTACTTTTAAAAATAAAACAAAAAATAGTTATTAAAAACATTATATATAATGTAAATTATGGAAAAATATTGATATCTTTTGATATGGATTTAAAGTTTAAACTAATATTTTTTAAAACCCTATTCAAACTAAAATCTCTAATTGATTTCAGTTCACTAGTGATCTCAATTTTTTTTTACATAATGCTCCAAATTTATGCAAACTCAACATAGTGATACCAAACCTACCTTATTTAAAAGGAAAAACAAATAAATAAAATGAAATCCTTTGGCATGTATGAAACCAGCTCCTCTTTATTTCCAAGGAAAGAGTAACTCAATAGGTGTAAATAATATCAGGCAACACAAAAAAAAATGGCTGCAACCAAAAAAAGAGGCAAAGGGTTTGCGAGTCGATATATGCTCGCACAGTGACTTGGCACATGTTTCAAGAATATGCCACGTAGCTTTGGAATATATAGGAGGAGGCCTAGAAGGATTGTGTGCCCGCTTTGTGAGAATGTGGATGACGATCACAATGATTCGAACAAGGTTGGAATCTGGTCGAGGAGGCAGCTGATGGAAGATGAGGGTGCTGCAAAGAAGGTAAGGGGAAAGGCTCAACTGTACAACCACTAGGTTGTGCTGAGTTTGAACCTGGATCCGTTTGGCCACGAAACCACACTTAGAAGGCAGGAGGTGTAGGGTTTATGGAGGCTGTGGAGAAAAAAATAGTGGCTCGACTATGTACGCCTCTCAGCTCCACAGATGTGCTCAATTATAAATTTCAAAATGTAAAGGGGGTGATTTGAGGCACCACCAACTTTGTTTGTTTAATTTTTTATTATTAAAAAGAAAATACGATAAACTTACTCAAAACTACGGTTCTTCCCCACATCCCCCGATCACCATCTACTCATGCAGCGCATGATAAATGAATTTTAATTATTTCTACTACCATTACCATTTTCAACCAAAAGGGTTCCTCCAAGGCATCTTGAAGGAAACCCTAAAATAAAACTAGGTAGATAAAAGGAAGGCTATGAAAGATTGTGCACCTTTCTTAGCAGATAGAAGCCGAGAGAAGCCCCTTCAAATCGTTCCAGCAATCATTCCAGTAATCCTTCAACAATTCCAACAACCCAAGCACTAAGAAATGCATGCGTCCACAAAGCCTTTGCTTATACTACCTAATAGTGGCTTCCTTAGATCCATGAATACACTAATACAAGAATATGAGGTGTGATGACCTTTACTTATGGCTTCCGAAAGCATAAAAAAATACCCTACAACATTTCCTATACCCTCCAAAATATCCTATTCTCAAAATCTCGAAGGAAGTTAATAAATTCTTATCTAGATAGGTGCAGAGTTAAAATTTTCTTTATCTGGATTGAATCATTCTACCAAGGGTTTCATATAGAGACTAGCTGAGTTTAGGAAATATGGTCCTACTTTAGAAAATTTATCTTTCTCTTCCACATAATTAAAAATGATTATAAAAAACCATTAGATCCTAGCTGGATCTCGATATCACCTTTCAGAGTCTAGTTTTTATGGATCCAATTAATTGAGAGTTCTTTTTGAGGGTCAAATCCCCACAAAATTGTAGATTAGTGCATGACATTTCATATATTGATTTTTTTCCTCTACTTTGTTGGAAATTGTTTAAAAAATATGGTGTGTTTTGTTGTCTATAGAAGGTAAGATCACGATTTCTTTACCCCATTTGGAAATGGTCCATTTAAAGCTTGATTATTTACATGTCATACTAAGACATTACTGAAAAAGACGTTGCCCCATGAGTGAGCCATTGTGTGCTAAAAAAACCCCACAAAATTTAAAAACCTAACAAAAATTCTTAGAACTTTATGTATAATTTTTCTTAAATAATTATCTATTTAATTAATGAATAATTAAATTATTAATAAATTTTACGAGCTTCATATTCTTAAAATCTCCTATACATCTTATTTATACCATGATCTAAGAACATTCAATAATAATAATAATAATAATAATAATAAATAAATGTGTTTAAAAATAATTTAAAAAAATAACAATAATAATAATAATAATAAAATAAATAAATGTGTTTAAAAATAATTAAAAAATAATAACTATGATTTATTAGATAGTAGTGTGGTTTTGAGAAAGGATAAATTATGTGATAGTGCGATGCAATAAATATGCATTACTATTTATTACTGTAATGTAAACGTTTTTTAATTTGATTTATATAAAAAAAATAATTTTACCATTTATTATTATAATATAAATATTTCCAAATTAAATACATTAAAATTTTAATATTTTCATTATTTGATAGAATATATTTAAAAGATTACTAAATTAATATAAATACAATGTAAATAATATCCTTTTTAACTCTTCAATAACACTGAGCCCAAAATTTTTGAAAATGTTTTCGAAATGATACTACTCTGAGTATGCAGTTGGACTGGAAGTGAGCCAGCCACCATATTTTCTGAAAACATAAACTTCTTCTTTCTGGTTCCATTTTCCTGCAAAGCACATAAAAACTACCCAAGTACACAATGCCAAATTATTTGTATGCAAAATTGTTTGTATGTTACGATCTATCATCTCATATTTCGACTAATCATGTGAAAGATTTGCAATTATCCAGTAGTGAGATTGCAATTTGCGTAGACATGAAACCGATAACACAAACTATACATAACACCTGTCAAGATATAATCGAAAAACAAGCTCACTTGCATGGCCATTTCATGTATCTGAAGATTTTGATCCCATTTCGGGAGCAGGGAAAGAACTCATTATACCTCCCCAAATCAAAAATGCCTTCCATTGTTCGGGGATTTTTGTCTGGAGTCAAGTCATTGCTGGCTGGCAGGGACCTACTCCCATTTGGAAAGAAGCCCAAGAGTTGGGCCTACAAGGAACTTTGGCTCTCCAATGGAACAAGACTCTGATGATCATGAGGAATATCAGTTTCTGCCGCACCGAAACATGTGACTTTCTCACCTGGAAGGGAAAAAGGGGGCAGGATAACATAAGAGTTGAGGAAATCTATTTATCCTTAACCAGAAGTCAACTTTCTCTCTCAGATTGTCTATTCCCTTATCCGTTATGGAAAATAGGTGTCCCCAGCAAAATTATTATATTCTCCTGGCTTGTCTACCATAACAAAAATCTCACATGGGAAAATCTGCAAAAGAGACAATGGACAGGACCGGGTTTATGCTCAATCTGTAAAGCTGATGGGGAAAATAATTATCATATGTTCCTTAAATGCAACATCACCCTTCAGGTATGGAGGAACCTATTGTCTTATTTTGGTTTCAGTTTCATATTACATTCTTCTCTTAAAGAGTCACTTGAATGGTGGAGTGCACAGAAAGCATCATGGAGATCCATTCCACAAATTGTTTTTTGGATAATCTGGAAGTGGAGAAACAAGTATCTGTTTCAAAACATACAGGAAGATTTTCAGTTAGTTTTCTACAAGATCATCTCTCTCTATAAATTTTTTTCTCCTCGGATCATACAATATATATAAAAAAAGAGAGATCAAGAAACATCAAATTTATCAATTGTACTTCCCTAGGGCTTTTTTCAATGGGGCAGCACAAAATGGGATTTGCGCCTGCGGTACATTCATTTCCATGAATGAACATCAGAATTTCTCCATTCACTGGAATGGTGGAAAAGGCACAAACAACAAAGTAGAAGCAATGGCTCTTTCGGGTCTCCTATATATTAGTACCTTCCTAAACATTATGGCTCTTCATATCTATGGGAAAGGTGAATTGGGTGATTCTGTTCACATAACCTATAGGGAAACTTATTTTTACCACTAGGTTCATGCCCCCCAAGCTTCATTACATTCACCTAAGTAGACTACTCATGGCTATCAGGTGGATGGAATGAAGGTTCTTTTACGAGATCAAGTGAAAGACTCAACTGCGATTTTACGAGATCTAATCAAAGACTCGACTTGGAACTTGCTCCAGGGGTCCTTGTTTCATTTTTTAACAAACTTGAGACAAGACAAGGAACTCTACTCATACCCTTTTGTTTCATTTTTAAACGAGGTTGACACAAGACTAGGAACCATCCTCATACTCCATGTTTCATTTTTATTTTTTTTAAATGAGGTTGACACAAGACAACGAACTATCCTCGGATTCCTTGTTTCATTTTTTAACGAGGTTGACACAAGACAATGAACTATCCTCAAACTCATATCACAACTCATAAGAGATCATGAAGGAGAGATCTGGGTTCAATGCCCCCAGTACATGATGTACAACATTACTGAATTGATTGTGAGTTGATGTAGGTATGGAACAAGTTGCCACATAATTAACCCATGGCGGGGATGATACCATTGATATAAAAGAACCATTTAAGGATGATGTTTGACTAGGAGCAATATTTGGACCAAGAAATGAAAGCTAGTCAATAGTGACAATTTTGCCTTCATGCGGGAAACAAATCACTCGGAAGAGTGTGGAAACAATAGCTCCCATGCCATAAACATAGTCGCACCGAAGAAGTAAATTGTAATATAATGGGCCTGGGACTACCATCACGTTTAGATAAATGGTTTTCCCTCCCAAAGTAATAGGTAACTGAGGAAGGATCCCTAACGGTCAACTCGTTCCTTTGTTAGAACCCAATAGATTCTGGGTAACTGGCACAAATGGTGGCGAACCAAGTGCTTTCCAAGTAGTTGAGGAAAGGATGCTCACTGATGCACCTTCATGTATAATAGTGCCAGATACAATCATTTTACAAACTTGTACTATGATCTGGAAAGGTACATAAGAATGAAAGCGGAATCCTGCCAGTTGATTCTAATCAAAGGAAGTGACTAGACTACTTGGAGGGGGTATCGTAGAAACAGGAGAATTAACCCCTTGAGTTACGAGAACTGGAGTATTTTCCTCCTGTCTTGATGGAACATGTGGATTTATCCCAAGCTCATTTTCAAGAATCTAAGGTAACAAAAAGAACTTGAGTGGTATGATTTTCACTCTCTTTGGGTAAGGTACGATTAGCCGAAGGTGAAATCGGGTCAACGGTTACCTCGACCTGTTGATTTTGGTCGGGTATAGACTCATAGGATTCACTTTCAGAGAGAGTGGGTTTGACTGCCATTTGATTTGGGTCAGTCAATTCATCAACTAGTGAAGGATTTAGGGATAGTTTCCTGTAACCAGATGGAAGTCGTTGCGGTGAAGAAGGACAGTTATCCAACACCTTCTTGGTTTCATCCAGATAGGGACAAAGGTGAATGGGGTGATTCCATTCACATAACCTACATGGAAACTTGACTCTTCCCTTCTTTCCATGAACTTTACTATCGCTAGTTGATGGTGTGCCACCAACATGATCTCTAGAAGTTGATGACACAAGATGATGTGAATGGGAAGACCATTCTTCTAAGATCTTAGGAATATCAGGACAATTTCGAAGAAGATGGTCTCCTGCACAAATTTTGCACGGATATCAAACTTTGGGTGGCTTAACAGACGGATTTTCATCATATGTTTCATTGAAAGAAATGGTTGCTTGGTTGCCCCCTTGTTGAATTGGCTTCTTCTTCTTATTCTTCCCTTTCTTCTTCTTCTTAGCCACTTGGTTACTAGTACCAATACTTTCACCAAGCAAAGAGGAAGAGGGGGAGGGAGAAACAAATGAGGAAGAAGGCAAAGGGTCAACTTTAGCATGAACTGGAGGTTGATTTTGTCCAGTTGGAGGTGTACTCGATTGCGGAGAAATCACGACATTTCGAACCAAGGAGGTTGAAAACAACCATATTGGAAAGCCAATGGTAAATCCTGGAAGGGACAATGTAGCCATATAATGAGCACCAATATTTCTGAAAGAAGGAAAAGGACTAGGATTCCCATCAAAAGGAATTCCTTGATCGGTGGACTCTAGATTTTTCACCATATTTTTTGACCTAAGATCAACTAAGGAATAGGGATTGTATTCGCGGTCAATTAATTTTAACAACACTTGGATGAAACTTTGCTTTTTTAGTTTTAAAGAGTCGAGAAAAAGCTAAAGATGACCCTAGTCGCCTTCAATTTTTACTGAGCCTGAAAGGACAAGTGCTCAGATGGACCTTTTCTTTTAAGGAGTCGAAAAGGAATTAAAGTGACTACTGTGGAGGATCTAGACAAAAAGGTTTACCAGACCAATCGGAAAACTGCAATATAAACCTTGGTGATAAATGAAAGAGAAATTACCAAGGAATTATGTACAACAGTTAATCTTCTCGAATATTGTGTTTAGTGCATTGCGATCAATAAGGCGATAGACTCGGTTTCCTATGGATAAAGGATTTAAGCCTATTGTGGTCTCCCAATATATACGCGATGGTATGGGGAGCACAAGTCCGTGCTAGCACTTGTCGTATCAAAGAGGAGGAATCACCCAACCTTCAATGAAAATGATAGCCGCTAGTTTTAATGACGTTGGAACACGTAACTAGCCTAGACCTCTAGATATGTTGCTTTAAGTTCCAAAGAATTGTTAGGTTCATTGAAATTCATTTTAAAGTTGATCTTGTTTAGAGTTTGCCTTTCAATGGTTCACTGCGTAATGATGATATGAAATTCCTAAGATGCAATCTACAATGATAAACAATCTTTGTTTATTTGAGCAATGAAAATCCTAACTACTAGGAAAAGAAAATAACAGTGCTTTTAAGCAAAAAGAAAAGAGCACACACTAGTGCATTTTCCTAAATCATGCTTTCGCACAAAAATCATAAAATGCTAAATGTAAATGCATGTATTCGTTTTTGTTCTCCTTAATGTGAAAGATGCAAAAAGGAAAACTGAATGCAACAAAGATCTGAAATATTTCACTCATAATGAAATTTTCGACAATTTCTTCTTCAAAAAGAGAAAGGAAGACTCAAAACGACACTTTCAATTTTGAATAAAAATGAATTCGATACTTTTAGTGTAAACAAATCAAACCAAATGCATCAAGAAAAGTTTAATCGATTATCAAGGGAAGGAAGAATTTACGACACTTCTTTTTTGACCAAAAATGAAAATTACGACACTTGTTGTATCAAAGTGACAAATCGACTAAAACAACTTTTCGACAAAAGATTGTAAATGAGGAACAAATACACAAAAGCATTCACTAATCCTAATGTAACTGAGGTTGATCTAAGTGATGCAAGTAAGGTTCAGTGAAGAGGCACTGTTCATTTGCAGCAAAATAACCAAACAAAACTGAAAACAGGTAAAAAAACCCTCAATTTCTAGATGGAAAAAGAGTTTAGTCAATCATCGCACCTAGGCTTCACAGAAATTGAGATGCATCACACTTTCTACACTCGGGAGGTGCTATGCATACTGAGTCACAGTGGAAGACAGTGCGATGGTCCAGGGAGTGCTACTAAAATGGGTTTTGGCTCAAATGTGGAGCTGTTTTCAATGAATTAAGTTGGGTTTTGATGAACAATAATGAGAAGAGTATGATGGAATGTCTTCAGAGGTTACTGAGCTACCAAAAGGGTATCTAGATGTGCTTGTAATTCAAATGTTTAATTCATAAACTAAACTAGAGATTGACTGAAGCAACATTCATCTACTATGCAATTGCAAAGCAAGAGTAGTTCGAAAGCTACCTAGCTGGCTTCAGACTCTTTATATAGTTTATCAAATTGAACATAAAACAAACAATAACAACAAACAAACATCTATTCATTTTCCACTGGAGTCGCCAATTTGTTTATGGGAAAATTAGTGTCTTGTCGAACGACTAACCCTGTAGGTTTGGCAACTACCCTAGAAACAACAGTTTAAAGCAATTCAATGATTTTTCCTATGTGTAACAGATAAGAGAAAGATAGTGGAACCAACCTGGAACTTCCGCTTAATCCCTTGCTTGATCTCTCTCTCCTTTGGAAGATCCTACAACTCCTCCCCGTACTTAACACGCTTGGAGAGTACCTTCACAAGTAAAGCAACAAAGAACTGTCAAAGCATCGTGATCTATTACAACATAAACATTACGAAATCAAATATATAATTAACAAATGATATCAATCACAATTTCACAATCATATGGGAGAAAACTTGAAGAACTTTATTAATAGAAAGAAGAATTACAACCCAGTTGTCTGATCCAGCGCCATCATCCTAGCTTCAATCCTTCTTCACCTCATGAATGAGCAAGATCACACCTACAAGAATACAATGTTCTCTCCTCAATGACAAACTATCAGTACTTACTTGCAGTTCAAAAAATTCCAGCCTCCAGATCTCTTGGATGGGAGATCCTTTTATAGATGTTTGCAAGGGTGTGAGTCATCCATGGGGTTTGATTAATTTCATTCCACTTGTTACAATTGGTTCCACAAGAGAGGGTATTGGAGATGGTTTCCTAGTTCCCTTGTTCATCCTTGGGCGAATTCAGAGAGGAAAGTGGCACAGGAGAAGTTTCTAGAAGATTCCATGAGCAACCAACTAACAAACTGTCTCGGAAATTTGTCCATCCTCACCCATCGCACCCCACAGAAGGCCTAAATAGTATGTATCGCACCCTGGCAGTGTACCACTCAGTATGCATCACATTTTTCCAGTGGATCAGTCAGTATGGTTCAATTTAGGCAATTTCTGGATGGTTTCTCATATGGAACCTTTGGGGAATGATGTATTCAGATGACTATGTTCCTTTAGGGTATGAAACAACTATTTTAGGGGTTGATAAGCCCTATTTTATCAACATATAAGTTTGGGGTTGATGTGCCCAAATATGTCTATAACAAGGATTAATGTACATAACATTGACCTTCTAACAATGTGGCGTGCAAATGTTGATTGCCAGCCAGTGCTTTTTCGCTATACTATCTTGATATATATTGCTAAGTATGCATCAAAGGCAAAAAAAAAGGTCTGAAAGTTATCATCATATGTTAACTATAATTTCAAATTTTGTTGGCTGTGAGGATCATGCTTTATGTGCATATAGAAGGTTTCTTGCAGAAACAATTATTGATCGTAACATTGGAGCACAAGAAAAGTGTCATATGTTTCTTAAGATAAGTCTTGTTGTTTGTAGTTGGAAATTTGTTTCCTTAAATGTTGGAAGAAAGGTTTTAGGAAAATCTCAAGGGATGGCTTGCAGTGTTCATCTGAGAATAATTTTGTTCAACATTATCAGAAGAGACCTTTTTTCCTTGAACATCTATCTTTGATAGGAACAGCAAGATCTTGGACATTTGATAGCAAGCATAAACAAGATCCATGGAAGCGTAGAGATGTTCATGATATTGTTTGGGTTTGGCCATGGTTTTATTCTATTCCTGGTGAGGCTTTGGAGGAATTTGAAACCCTTTGCTGGACATAATTGCTCTTGTATAAGCCATTTCATGACATTCCTGCAGAAATTGGCCTTTTAGCTAAAAATATTACTGAAAATTGGAGGAATTTTCCATATCGAGCATGGCATGTTGATCGAAATCTATTAATTATAGACAATATTAAAGATGAAGAAGATGGCAATTTTTCTAACCAAGAAATGAATCTTGAGGATGATTTTCAAGAATGGCAAACTTTCTGTTCCACCAAATGATGTGAATGTTTTTGATATTCACACCCTTGGTTGAAGGGACTTTGATATATCCTTTGACTGGGACAGTACAACTATTTCTAATGATGTTGCAGAAGAAGCTATTAATTTTATAAGGAATGAAAAATAAAGAGGTGATATTGTTGACTTTTCAAATAAAACATTTGCATCTCCAGATACTTTGTCGAAAAAAAAATTACTTGCTTTTGAAATTGTTTTAAGGCACTTTGTTGAATATGAGATTCGTGAAGATCTTCTTATGATTGTCGAGGGAACTGCGGACACTAGGAAGTATTTCCTTATCCATTGCATTTTTGAAGCTCTTTCTAATTCGTCAAGTAATGGAAGAAGCCCATTGCTTCTTCTTGCCCCAACAGGAATAGCTGCTTCTAATATATGTGTAAAAAGAATAAACTTAGCTCTAAATATTCCAATTAAAGATATGCAGTCACTACAGGGGTAGTCACTTGAAGTATTCCAAGAAGAAATGCGACATGTAGATATATATATTAATTCATGAAATGAGCTTTCTAGGATCAAGGTTGTTTATGCAAATAGATGCTCGATTACGAGAAGAATTTCCAAAGAAAAAAAATTGTCCTTTTGGTGGCAAATCCATCATCCTTGTGGGTGACCTTGGCCGACCACCTCCTATGAGAGATAAGTCTTTGAATGCAAGTAATACAATAGGAAAAGTCTTGTGGAACAAATTCTACATTATTGTCACTTTGACACAATCTTTCACCAACAAGGGAATAATGAGAAACAATCTTGTTTTTGTAGAGTCCTCAATAACATAAGAAATGTAGAACCTATTCTTGAAGATTGGGAGTTTCTTATGTCACGGGATGATATGAAGTTGCATCCTAGAGAAAGAGATGTATTTAATGCAGCAGTTCACATGTTTCAAACAAATAATTTTGTCTCCTTCCATAATAGGCATATGTTAAAATCATTAAATTCTCCAATTGCACAATGTGTTGCTGAGCATTCAAGGCATTCATAAATCATTGGTGTTGATGATGATCAATTGGACCATGAAGTTTTGTTATGTCGTGGTCAGCGTGTTATGTTGACATGTAATTTATGAGTTGAAGTTGGCTTGGTGAATGTTGCACTTGGTTATGTTTAGGATATATTTTATACACCTACCTCTAAGCCACCTCAACTTCCAATGTTCACAGCAATTGTTTTTGATAAGTATGTTGGTGTTCTATTTAATGCAATAAATCTAAACATTGTCCCTATCACACTAGTGATATGAGGAAATCGAAAAAAAATTCCTTTGAAGATGGCATGGGCTCTTACAATCCACAAGTCACAGGTATTGACTTTAGAACGAGCGTCAGTTGATATCGGGAATAAAGAGCAGCAAGGCCTTACCTTCACAACCATATCAAGAGTGAAATCAATAGATGGTTTATGCATTGCACTGCCTTTCTCTTTTCAACGTTATGCCAAGATGAAAGATAGTGCATATGTTACAATTAGGAAGAAAGGAGAGGAGTGATTGAATTCCATATCACTATGACATACAACTAATAACATTGTGACCTTCTTTATAGTATATTTTTTGAATTGCTTTTATTGTCCTCTTGATTTATTTTTAATATAATAATCATTTTCATATATTTATGAGATTAATAAATTCATCGTATTCATAGTAATATTTGAGAAAGTTGTTTACATCATTTTTCATGTTGTTCAATTTACTTAATTGTTTTTAAGTGGCTATTGTTATTTTCTTTGCAATAGACCATTCAGACATAAACAATGAGTTATATGAACCAATCATTCAAAATCATTTTTATAATTGGTTCATATTGATATTAATATTGTGGATTCATATTACATCATGAAATGCAAAAATGGATGTTTCGAATATTGGCCATCACCATGGCCAATATTCATTTTTTGAATATTGGCCAAGTTTTTATTCTATTTCCACAGTTTTTTCTGTTATATTATGAAATGAGGCTTAAATTTGTAGAAATTAAATTATGTCATTTGGTTCATGTAACACTAGATTGTATTTTTTCATGTAACATTATAACATTAAGTTTTTTAACATAAATACAAATGGGGTGTCATGTTTTGTGCATGTCTTTATTGATTTTGCTTTTGTTTTTTGTCTTTCAAATGTAGATATTTACAATAATGATGTCATCTACTATTCCAGAACAATCCACAATATTGTTGGAGCTATAAGTTTTCTTTCCTATCTTCAGAACAAGTTTGATGAAAAAATGGGTTTCATCGTGCTTTTATTGATGCTCACATTCATGAGCTAGATGAAATGAAAACACCTGTAAAATACTTGTTACATGTGCACCAAAGGGAGTCTGGGAGGATACCAAGAAGGAATTGGTTGGAAAGTGTTAAGTATCATGATCATTATCCTGTTGATTTGAATTGGTGTTACTTTTGTCATCGGTATAGTCGTGTTTTGGAAGAGGCCACTCCATAGATGACTTTTGATGGAGTATTTCAAGTTCAATTTGTAGTGGAATTATTTGATGTAAAGTAAAAAAAAAATATATGCTAGGACTCAATGTTCTTTCTGTGGTTGCAATGTTGGTGAAATTGAATTTTTTTTCTCGTTATTGTTTTTATGTAGAAAAATGTATATCTCTAGTCTTAAAATGTCCTATTATGTTGTTCTTCTTTAAATCCAATGTGTGTAATTTAGATGTGTTTTTTGCATTTATGTTCCTTTGCTCCAATGGCGGTGTTACTATTTTTTTTTTTTTCTCTTGCATTTGTGATTGTTGTGGTCTTTTGTGTGGATCCCTTCACTTTGTTCATGTCTTTCATAAATGAAAATATTGTTTACATTTATAATATTATTGTTGGGCTTTCATGTTCTAGCTATTTATATCAATATTCTTGAGATTTATACTATTAATACATTCATGTATTGATATCAATGTATTTATGGCTTAAAATTTATTTATTGTTTATAATGTAGTGATATAAATTTGTTATTATTAATGTGATGATGATTTATCATGTTTTTATGCTTTATGGTTTACAATGTGGTTCTTATATTGGTTGTGGTTTATGTTTTTTATTATTGTTTTGTGTTATAGCATTATTTATGTTTATAATATTGATGCCATGGATTTAGGGCTTAGGGGTTTTAAAATATTTAATATGACATATATTCTCTCATTTTCAAAACCAATCATCATGAGTGTTGTCGAACATTGCGTTATAACGAAGATTGTCTTCAGATGAAAACCATAATCAACTATTGTGAATCATGGTCAACCATGGTCCAATGCCGCATTGTAACAAAGATTGTCTCAATATGAAAATCAACGATGGTTAAGGATGGTCATTGATATTTATTTTTGAATTTATAATATTTATCGTGGGGTAAAAACAACTTGGATTTATAATATTAATCCATTGGGGTTAAAATCTCAATCCTTTCGAGAGAGAGCAGGTGGAAAAATTATGGCTCCGAGGAAGAACCCTAGCTCTGCCGCCTTCACGCCCTCGGCTGCCATCGGATCTCTGTTTGTCCCTGCCGCGGATGGTCTCAAGAAACGCATGCACAAGTCCAGGGTTCTTTCCCTCTCTGCAGACAAGCAAGATGCTCATACCATGATGGCCGGAGCAGCAAACACGATTGCTCACGCTGTTCTCTCTGCAGAAAGATATGGGGTAGCACGGCCTCAGCCACCTGCTTCCTCAACGCGTTTATGGAGCCATCCCCAGATTGTAGGCGCAGCAGCCAAGGGCGTTCACGCAGAACCCTTCACAGCTTCTCCTCGGATCTTTGCTGGCGGGATGGAAAAGCCTGCACCGTTTGAATGTAAGCCTCTTCCGCCGGTGAAGCCATTCCAGGAAACGATTCTCAACCATCGTGCAAGCAGCCTCTCTTCACAGATCTGCAGGGGAAAGGGGAATACGGAAAGGCCTGCACCGTTTGATGGTAAGCCTCATCCGCACATGAGGCAAACCCAGGATACAGAAACCAATCGTTGCGCATGTTGCCTCTCTTCACAGATCTGCAGGGGAAAGAGGCATACGGACATTTCTTCTTCATTTCAGATACAAATCAAGCTTATTACTGGCAAAACGATGCTTCAATGGGTAAGCCAGACGGATCTAATGCAGAATCTCAAGCACACACTGAGCATCAAACTTGGGATCCCCTCTGCTGCTCAACGACTTCTTCATGAAGGTAAACAACTTGAGGATCCCTTTCCTATTTGTTTTTACGGCATTAAGACAGATGCATCCATTATTTTAACCCTTCGTTTGAGGGGAGGAGCTACTCGAGAGTCATCCTCAGCTAAAGCATTCTCATATAAAGATGCAGTCCATGCTAAGAAGCCTGCAAAGTCAGATCCACAAGTACAGGCTCCACCCAAGCCTTTTCTGGTGGACAAATTGGAAGAGGTTCCCTCTGTTGAGATCTCTTACCCTAACCTGGCAGACGACACCCAAAAATTTGCTGAAAGGGCCATCATCTGCAGATTCAATGGGCTCTGGCCACGCTCAAAGGATCTTCAGGACTGGATCAAGGACAACTGGACTCACCGCTGCAAGACTTACTTTTGTGCAAAGGGATATTTTATAGTTCTGTTCGACAATCTCGAGGGCTACGAAGTGGCCTTAGAAGAAGGACCTTGGTTCATGGGTTCGGCAGGCCTCTTCTTAACTCCATGGTTCCCAGACTTTGATCCAGCTTCTGCAGTTATCACTAAAGCCCCTGTCTGGATCAGACTTCCAAATCTCCCAATATACCTGTGGCGTACAGGAGTATACAGGCAAATAGGCAACGCTTTGGGTTGCTTCTTAATGGGAGATTACGAGAGGGAACAACAGGGACTCTACACATACGCGAGAATTTGTGTGGAGCTAGATTTAAGCAAAGGATTGCCAGAGCAAATCAATCTCAAGATCAAAGACAATATTTGGACTTAGTTTCTAGACTATGAAAACACTGCCTTCCGGTGTCGTCATTGTCACCTAACAGGGCACCTTCAGAACTCCTGTCCATCACTGACAGCAAGATCAAAGAAAGGATCCTTCGCAAAAGCCAAGTCCAAGCATTGGGCTCCCTGCCCTCCACCGCCTTCTGGGAGCTCCAGCACCCCAAATCTGGAGAAGGGGATAAGCGATTCAGAACCGGACCAGGTGCCTCAACCGATGGATCCTCCCATGGATAATATGGGACGCACCCAGGACATAGCAATCTCCCAGAAATGCGCCCATGAGACCTCCTCTGAATCTGAAAAGGAATTCCCGTTGACAGAGAATTCCAATCTTCAAGTTGTCTTAGCTCATCCTCCCCATAATGGCTGGACAAAAGTTAACAAAAAGAAAGGGAAAAAACATTGTGTTGTAGTTTCTACCCCTATGGGGTAAAAGTCAGATAGTCAGTCTGGAATTTCTAGTCATCTGCTGTAGCTATGAGTCAATCTGTGATTTCATGTCATCAGCTGTAGATATGAATCCTTTCTCCGGGACCGAGGTTGATGCTTCCATCATTTCCGGTCTGCCGGTCTCTTGCTTCTCCTGATTGTACTATATTTTTATACTTAATAGATTTAGTCTTTATCCAGAAAAAAAAAAATAAAAAAATCTCAATCCTTTCCATTTTTAATATTGATCCCTTGCATTTTTTGATCCCTTAGGTTTATCCCTTGGGTTTATAAAATTAATAATCCCTTTGGTTTATTAATCCATTGAGTTTAAAATATTAATTCTTAGGGTTTATTAATCTCTTCAGTTCTTATATTGGTTTGTTGGGTTTATTAATTTCTCGAGTTTATTAATCCTTTGTGTTTATAATATTATCTTGCTGGGTTTACTATTTCCCTTTGGTTTACTATTTCCTTGAGTTTATAATATTAAATGATTAGGTTTATTTGTTCTTTAAGTTTGTAATATTAAAAATTCCTTGGGTTTATCATTTATTCCCTTTGGTTTATTAATCCCCAATATTAAGGTTTAAATAGTAGCCCTAAGGTTTAATATTTATCCCTTACGTTTATAATGTTTATCCCTTCAATTATTAATGTGTTTCTTTCATAATATTAACAATCCCTAGGGTTTATTGATCCCTTAGGTTTACAATATTCATAGTCACATGGGTTGATCAATCTGATGCATTTAAAATATTTATTCCTATGTTTTATTAATCCCTTTTTTTTATATTGATCCCTTGCCATTTTTTATCCTTCGGGTTTTTAGTATTTTTCCCTTGAGTTTATTATTTCCTTAGGTTTATAATATCAAATTCTTGGGTTTCTTCATTCTTCAAGTTTTTAATATTAATAATTCCTTTGGTTTATCATTTAATCCCTTGGTTTTATTAATCTCGTGACCTTAAAATATTAATTCCTGGGGTTTATTAATCGTTTGAGTTTTTAATATTAGTTGGTTGGGTTTATTGATTCCTTGGGTATATTGATCCCTTTCATTTATTAATCATTTGTTTTTATAATATTAATGCCTTGGGTTTGTAATATTAATAATCCCTTCATTTTATAAAACCCCAATATTAAGGGTTAAATATTTGTCCAACTATTTATGATTATGTCAATATCACAATAGATTAATCTAATATGGAAATCAACCATGGTCAACCATGTTTATTTTAGGGTTTATAATAGTCATGTTAGGGTTTATATGCATTGGGTTTATAATTTTTATCCCTTAGGTTTATTATTCCCTTGGGTTTATAATATCAATCCTTTCAGTTTATTGATCTAAGGGTTCATATTCCTAGGGTTTAATATTATTCAACAATGGTCAGCAATAAACAACCATGTTCAACCATGATCAACCATTTTCCAACATCAATCGCTTGGGTTTTAATTTCCTGATCAGCGATGGTTTATTATGATGTCAACCATGGTCAACCATGGTCCAACATGGAATTGTGATAAGGATTGTCTCAATATGAAAAACAATGATGGTGAGTCATGTTTATTTAGTGTTTATAATATTTGTCTTAAGGTTTATATACGTTGGGTTTATAATATTAGTCCCTTGGGTTTAATACTATTCCCCTGGGTTCATAATCCCTGGGGGTTTTAGTGTTAATCCCTTGGGTTTATTATTCCCTTAGTTTTATAATACCAATCCCTTGGCTTCACTAATTCGTTGGGTTTTTAATATTAAACAGTTGGATTTATTAGTTCCTTCGGTTTCTAGTATTAATAATCCCTTTGGTTTATTAATCCCTTGAGTTTAAAATTTTAATTCTTAGGGTTTATTAATTCAACCATGTTTATTTTAGTATTTTTAATATTTATCTTAGGGTTTGTATACCAAGGGTTTATATTATTAGTCCTTTTTGTTTAATATTATTCCCTTAGGTTCATAATCCCTTGGGGTTTTAGTATTAATCCCTTGGGTTTATTGTTCCTATGTGTTTATAATATCAATCGCTTAGGTTTATTATTCCTGAGTCAAACATGGTTTATTATAATGTCGACCATGGTCCAACATGGAATTGTGATAAGGATTGTCTGAATATGAAAATCAATGATGGTCAATAATGTTTATTTTAATGTTTATATTATTTATCTTAGGGTTTATATACATTGGGTTTATAATATTAGTCCCTTGGGTTTAATATTATTCTCTTGGGTTAATAATCCCTTAGGGTTTTAGTATTAATCCCTTTGGTTTATTATTCCTTTGGGTTTATCATATTAATCCCTTGGTTTTATTATTCCCTTAGGTTTACAATATCAATCATGGTCCACCATTGTCAATCATATCCAACAATGGTTAACCATGGTTGAATGTCGTATTGTGACAAGGATTGTCTCACCATGAAAATAAAGCATGTTTATTTTAGTGTTTGTAATATTTATATTTGGGTTTACCAATGTTATGTTTATAATATTAGTCCCATGGGTTTATTATTATTCGCTTGGGTTTATAATCTCTTGGGGTTTCAATATTACTCCCTTGGGTTTATTATTGCTTTGGGTTTATAATATCAATCCCTTGGGTTTATTATTCCCTTAAGTTTATAATATCAATCATGGTCAACCATTGTTAATCGTAGCCAACCATTCTCAACCATGGTTGAATGTCGCATTGTGACAATGATTGTCTCACCATGAAAATAAACCATGTTTATTTTAGTGTTTGTAGTATTTATATTTGGGTTTACCATGGGTTTATAATATTTGGCGCTTGGGTTTAGTATTATTCCCTTGGGTTGATAATCCCTTGGGGTTTTAGTATTAATCCCTTTTGTTTATTGTTCTTTTCGGTTTATAATATCAATTCCTTGGGTTTATTATTCCCTTAGGTTTATAATATCAATGTTGGTTAACCATTGTCAATTATAGCCAACCATGGTCAACCATGGTTGAATGTTGCATTGTGACAAGGATTGTCTCACCATGAAAATAAACGTTATTTATTTTAGTGTTTGTAATACTTATATCTCTGTTTACCAATGTTGGGTTTTTAATATTAGTCCCTTCGGTTTAATAATATCAATCATGGTCAACCATAACCAACCATGGTCAACTGTGGTCAATCATGGTTCGATCTCACATTATGAAAAAAAGATCTCCACTTAGGGTTTATATACCTTGGGTTTATAATATTAGTCCATTGGCTTTAATATTATTCCCTTAGGTTCATAATCCATTGGGGCTTTAGTATTAATCCCTTGAGTTTATTGTTCCTTTTATTTATAATATTAATAATCCCTTTGGTTTATTAATCCCTTGAGTTTAATATATTAATTGTTAGGGTTTATTAATTCAACAGTATTTATTTTAGTATTTTTAATATTTATCTTAGGGTTTTTATACCTTGGGTTTATAATATTAGTCCCTTTGGTTTAATATTATTCCCTCGGGTTCATAGTCCCTTGGGATTTTAGTATTAATACCTTGGGTTTATTGTTCTTTCGGTTTATAATATCAATTGCTTGGGTTTATTATTCCCCAGTTAACCATGGTTTATTATGATATCAACCATGGTCCAGCATGGAATTGTGATAAGGATTGTCTCAATATGAAAATCAATGGTGGTCAATCATGTTTATTTTAGTGTTTATAATATTTATTTTAGGGTGTATATATGTTGGGTTATAATATTAGTCCCTTGGGTTTAATATTATTCCCTCGGGTTCATAATCCCTTGGGGTTTTACTATTAATTTGTTGGGTTTATTATTGCTTTGGGTTTCTGATAGCAATCCCTTGGGTTTATTATTCCCTTAGGTTTATAATATCGATCATGGTTAACCATTTTCAATCATAGCCAACCATGGTTAACAATGGTTGAATGTCACATTATGACAAGGATTGTCTCACCATGAAAATAAACCATGTTTATTTTAGTGTTTGTAATATTTATATTTCGGTTTACGAATATTGGTTTTGGGTGTATTATTCCCTTAGGTTTATAATATCAATCATGGTCAACCATTGTCAATCATAGCCAACCATGGTCAACCATCTTTGAATGTCACATTGTGACAAGGATTGTCTCACCATCAAAATAAACCATGTTTATTTTAGTGTTTATAGTATTTATATTTGGGTTTACCAATGTTGGGTTTATAATATTAGTCCCATGGGTTTAATATTATTCTCTTGGGTTCATAATCCCTTGGGGTTTTAGTATTAATCCCTTATTTTTATTATTCCTTTGGAATTATAATATCAATCCCTTGGGTTTATTATTCCCTTAGGTTTATAATATCAATGATGGTCAACCATTGTCAATCATAGCCAACCATGATCAACCATGATTTAATGTCGCATTTTGACAATGATTGTCTCACCATGAAAATAAACCATGTTTATTTTAGTGTTTGTAATATTTATATTTGGGTTTACAAATGTTGGGTTTCTAATATTAGTCCCTTGGGTTTAATATTATTCCCTTGGTTTCATAATCCCTTGGGTTTATGTTTCCCTTGGGTTCATAATATCAATCCCTTGGGTTTATTAATAACTTGGTTTATAATATCAATCATGGTCGACCAGAACCAACCATTGTCAACTGTGGTCAACGTGGTCCGATCTCACATTATGAAACAAATTGTCTCCACTTAGGGTTTATATACCTTTGTTTTCTAATATTAGCACCTTGACTTTAATATTATTCCCTTAGGTTCATAATCCGTTGGGGTTTTAGTATTAGTCCCTTTGGTTTATTGTTCCTTTGGGTTTATAATATCAATCACTTGGGTTTATTATTTCGCAGTCAACAATGGTTTATCATGAAGTCAACCATAGTCAACCATGTTCCAACATGGAATTGTGATAATGATTGTCTCAATACGAAAATCAATGATGGTCAATCATGTTTATTTTAGTGTTTATAATATTAGTCCCTTGGGTTTAATATTATTCCCCGAGGCTCATAATCCCTCCCTTGGGGTTTTAGTATTAGTCCCTTGGGCTTATTATTCCTTTGGGTTTATAATAGTAATCTCTTGGGATTATTATTCCCTTAGGTTTATAATATCGATCATGGTCAACCATTGACAATCATAGCCAACCATGGTTAGCAATGTTCAAATGTCACATTGTGACAAGGATTGTCTCACCATGAAAATAAACCATGTTTATTTTAGTCTTTCTAATTTTTATATTAGGGTTTACCAATGCTGGGTTTATAATATTAGTCCCTTGTGTTTAATATTATTTCCTTGGGTCCATAATCCCTTGGGGTTTTAGTATTAACCCTTAGGTTTTATTATTAACTTGGGTTTATAATATCAATCATGGCGAGCTTTATTAATCTCTTGTGTTTGTAATATCAATCCATTGCACTTCTTGATCCCATAGGTTTTTAATATGTATCCCTTGGGTTTATAATATTAAACGGTTGAGTTTATTAGTTCCTTGGGTTTATAATATTATTCCCTTTTGTTTAATATTATTCCCTTTGGTTCATAATCCCTTGGGAGTTTAGTAATATCCCTTGGGTAATAATATATAATGTTAGTATTATAATAATAATATAATAAATATATTATATAATTATAAGAATAATACAATATAATTGTTATTATTATTATTGCAATCATATAAAATATTTATTATATTATTATTATTGTTATTCTGTAATCAACCATGGTTTATTATGAAGTCAACCATAGTCAACCATGGTCCAACATGGAATTGTGATAACGATTGTCTCAATATGAAAATCAATGATGGTCAATCATATTTATTTTAGTGTTTATAATATTTATCTTAGGGTTTATATACATTGGGTTTATAATATTAGTCCCTTAGGTTTAATATTATTCCCTGAGGTTCATAATCCCTTGGGGTTTTAGTATTAATCCCTCAGGTTTATTATTCATTTGGGTTTATAATATCAATCACTTGGGTTTATTATTCCCTTAGGTTTATAATATCAATCACGGTCAACCACTGACAATCATAGCCAACCATGGTTAGTCATGTTTGAATGTCACATTGTGAAAATGATTGTCTCACCATGAAAATAAACCATGTTTATTTTAGTATTTCTAATATTTATATTAGGGTTTACCAATGTTGGGTTTATAATATTAGTCCCTTGGGTTTAATATTATTTCCTTGGGTTCATAATCCCTTGGGGTTTTAGTATTAATCCTTTGGGTTTATTATTAACTTGGGTTTATAATATCAATCATGGTGAGCTTTATTAATCTCTTGCGTTTGTAATATTAATCATTTTCGCTTCTTAATCCCTTAGGTTTTTAATATTTATCCCTTGGGTTGACTAATTCCTTAGGTTTATAATATTAAAAGGTTGGGTTTATTAGTTCCTTGGGTTTATAATATTAGTCCCTTTTGTTTAATATTATTCCCTCGTTTCATAATCCATTGGGAGTTTAGTATTAATCCCTTGGGTAATAATATAGAATATTATAATAATAATAATATATTTATTATATTATATTATTATAATAACAATACAATATGATTGTTATTATTATTATTATTATAATATAATATATTTATTGTATAATAATAATAATAATAATATATAAGATATTTGTTTTATTATTATTATTATTATTATTATGATTATCATCATAGAAGGAACTAATACTAAAATCTCAAGGGATTACAAGGGATTATGAACCCGAGGGAATAATATTAAACAAAAATGACTAATATTATAAACCCAATTTATACAAACTCTAAGATAAATATTAAAAATACTAAAATAAGCATTTTTGAATTAATAAAGCCTAAGAATTATAATATAATCATCATCATCATCATCATCATCATCATCATCATCATCATCATCATCATTATTATTATTATTATTATTATTTTATATTATTATAATAATATTAATATAATAATCATAAATGTATAAGAATATCGTTATTATTATTTATATAGTTAGTAATAATCATAAATAGTTGGTCTTTAAAAAATTACACATAATAATTCCTTTATCACAATTCTAATTATTATTGGAGTATGGTTGTTATTATAAGTTAATATTATTATTATAATAATAATTCAATATAATTGTGATTATTGTTATTAATATTATTTTATATTATTGTTATAATAATATAATAATAATAATAATAATAATAATAATTACTAATATAATATCTATTATATTATAATAATATAATAATACTTATATTTTTATATTACTATAATAATATAATAATAAATATATTTTGTTATAATAATAACAATTCAATATAATCGTTATTATTATTTTTATAATTTTATATTATTATTATAATAATATAATAATAACTATATTATTATAATAATATAATGATAATCTAATATTATTATGAGTTATTCTTATTATTAATTAATATTACTAATATTATTATGAGTTTATATATATATATATATATATATATATATATATATATATATATATATATATATATATTGTTGTTATTATTTATATTGTTATAATAATCATAAATAGTTGGTGTTTAAAAAAATATCCATAACAATTATTAATGTGGTTGATATAGGAGTTTTATTTAGTGTGATTTTTCGGAGTTTCTAATGTTGGAATGAGGCGGAATTTGTGGTGAAATCTTGATTTGTGTTATTTAAACTAGTTTTTTCACTATATATATGGATTCAACACCGTGAAAACCCCTAGGGCACTTCTATTGTGCAGGTTTACCCATCAAACTTGTGATTTCAATGAATTCCTCCCATATTTTAGAGAAATTAGACTCGAAAAATCCATGAAAAAAACTTCCAAAAATTCGCACTAAAAACAACTCGGTTGATATAAGCCTATCGGCGTATATCAACCACATTGGAAAATGTGATTGTATATATGTTTCATGTATGCCTATCGACATATATCAACCACATTTGTAAATGTGGTTGTGCTAGTCATAAATGTATATGTAAATTAATAATATTGGAATTGAGTATATGCACATTGGAATATGTTTCCATCCTCGCGAACAAAATGAATGAGCCATGTGCGGAGGTATCATAATGAACCATGGTATATGACAGCAAAATACATCACAGTTTGAAAAAATGTTTAGATGTTTCTGAATATATTATTGTAATTTTGTTTAGCTAGACCTTTTGTTTTGGTATTATTTGGCAAAGCAATAACATATAATGACATTTAGTATCATAGCATTCATCTATGGAATAGTTACTCTAAAAATTAGTTTTTTTTAAATGAATTATCACATTGATAAATACCGAAAACAAAATGCTCTCTATCTCGAGAATTATGTCCCAATCCAAAATTAGAAATTATTGAGGCTAATGTTATAGTATCTTAAGAAAAGGAGAATAATAATACATATTATTTACAAAATAGATCATAAGATTATACAAAATAGAAAGAAGGATATGTATGTGCTCCGTTTCAAATAGATGTATAAATTATTCAATTAATTAGAATGATATTAAATTAACTAATATAAATTATTCAAATAGTTACCATTGAAATAATATTAAAATAATTAACATAATATTATTAAATGAGTTATTTAACTAAAAATAAAATTATAATTTTTTTGAAATACATTTACAAAAAATTGTTTTTCAACTTTACTTTCATTAATTCCAATTTTTACTATAAATCAACATAGATCCATGTTAAGTATGGATCTAACCTGAGCTGAGAGGGATCAAATTTCTTCACATGGAAACTTAATTAGAGTGCAAACAATGCTATATATATATATATATATATATATATATATATATATATATATATATATATATATTTATTTATTTATTTTTCCTTCAGTACGAAAAAAAACACAATTTGTATTGATATCAGAGTAAAGATATACAAATTTCAACTATTGTTCATACACATAAGTCATTTTGGCACTGTCTGTATTATATAAATCAGGCTGAAGTTGCAGGTGCCCCATAACAACAAAAAGAAATAGCAGGTGGTTTAGATATACCCCGATAAGTCTATGTATAAGAAGCTGAAAAGACATAAGATAGAGACAATGCTACAGCCGACAGTATGGTATGTCAATATTAGGATACTGTATGGTCATGTTGACAAAACACCATCTACGAGGAGGAAGAATTAGGGCTTTGCAAGGAGAGGATTGGTCCATCCTTGTAGAGGAAAGTGTTTATGCCCAATGGCTAGGCAACCGATTAAACACAAACAGAAACAAAAACAGACTTTCAATAGTGCCCCCCCCCCAAAAAAACAACTATATTCCCAAAAGAAGGAAGTCCTCCATGACATAAGTGTTATGCTCCCAAGTGATTTCAAGGTACCAGTTACCAAGTGCTCCAAGCACACCTTTTTTTGATAGGCTGTCTGCTTGCATATTTTGGGATCTGCCTATGTGCTGGATTGTGAAACCATTTTGAAGCTGCCAAAGGATCTCTATTCTCTTCAGCCATCCTTGTAATGATGGGGTGTTGATGGAGGCCTTTCCTAAAACATGGTCAATTATGATCTTGGAGTCCCCATATACATGTAGGAAAGGAATATTTAGAAATTTGTTGAACCACAATAGGCCCCAAAGAGCCATTGCTTCTACCTTGTTGTTGGTGCCATGTCCTCAATTCCAGAGAATAATATAGGATAGTTATTCAGATATGGAGATCCAAACCTCACTAACACAGAACCCTTTTTGTGTTGCACTGTAAAAAAAACCCATTGGATACATTAACTGTGAGTTAATGTGCACGCGAGGATTGTTGCTTGGGCGATTGGGTTGGGGAGAAAAAACACTGAAATTTGTTACAATTCTATGAAAGAACCACTGGAAGTCCTTTCTAGAGTTCTGGAACAAGTATTTGTTCCGGCATTTCCAAATGGCCCATATACTGATTAAAGGAATGGCCCTCCAGGGGGGCTTCTATGAACTCCACCACTTCAATGATTCAGTGATGGATGAGTGCGGTATAAAACAGAAACCAAAATATTTAGACAAATTTTTCCATACCTGGGTAGTGAGTTTACATTGCAGGAAGATGTGGTTGTTGTTTTCAACGTCGCATTTACAGATAGAATAGATACCCGACCCTTGCCAATGTATTTTCTGTAGATTCTCCCAAATGAGGTTCTTGTTCTGAAAAACCAGCCAAGAAAAAATGATGATTTTGTTTGGAATTTTTGTTTTCCAAAAAACTGAGGGGAAATGAAAAACTAATTGTAGGGCTGGTACTCTCTCTCTCGAGAGAGAGATAAGTATCAGCTACAATAATATTATCAGTCTTCATCTTGCCTTTCTATGTGATTAAGTCTCGGGGTTCTGTGTGACAGATACGAATGTCTTTTATATTTGCTATGATCTTGTTCCATTGTAGGGTTGTGTGACCATTTAGGCCAAAGTTGTGTGCTTCTTTCCAAATCGGTAAAGGGCCTTGCCAGCCCACTATAGCTTGGCCCCATATAAATATGCCTAGTCCATGTAGGATATTTTTAATGTTCTTTGGAATGGAACATTCCTCCCCAGCACCAAGTATTGGGTCAACAGTTATAAGAATATTGTTTCCAATTTTGGAACTTCCATGTAAGCTGCTAAAGGAAATAATTCTCCATTTTCCGGAAACTTTTCCAGATGGTTAAACCCTGTTTGATGCCTATGGAGCTTTTCCTATACCAGTATCTGAAGTCTTTATTACCAAGGTACTTTTTCTGGATGGTATTGCTCCAGGTGCCTTTCCCAAAGAATCCCCTCCATAAGGATTTCATCAATAGCGCTCCTCCAAATCTGTGGAGATCCATAATCCCCCATCCACCCAATTCTTTCGGAAGAGTAATGCTGGCCAATTTGGTGAGGTGATATTTCTTCCTTTCATGGGAGCCTCCCCAAATAAAGTTTGTTGTAAGGCGATTTAGCTCCTTGACAATGGCCACAGGGATATGGTACAAGTGAGAGCAGTATATTGTTAGCTATGCTAAAACTGTTTGGGTAAGAATAACTCTCCCACCCATTGAGAGGCATCTGAACTCCCATCCAAATATCCTTTTATAATAGCGATCAATTATCCATTGCCAGTCAGCTAAATTGTAGCAACAAGGTTTTAGGTGATATCCAAGGTATTTCATTCCCCTTTGAATAGGTATTGCCTTGATACCAAATAAGCCTTCAATATATTCAATGGTTTCCATGTCGCACTTTCCATGATAAATTACAGATTTTCCTTCATTTATATGTAGTCCTGTAGCATTTGCAAATTTTTTAAGAATATTAAAAAGGCATAACCAGGAAAAGTGACAGAGCATACCCAAAATCAATATGTCATCTACAAAAAGACTGTGTGAAATGTTGTTGTTGTTGCTTATCATCAGTGGCCGGAATTGATCCTCCATTACTGCTCTTTTTATGTGCAGGCTTAGGCAGTCCATTGACAAGATGAATAAAAGCGAGGAGGGTGAGCATCCCTGCCTCAGTCCTCTAGTAGCTCGAAAGAATTTAGTTGGATGTCCGTTTATCAGGATGACCTAGTTTACCTTGTCAAAACATGCCATTATCCAATTCATACATCTGGGACTGAGTCCAATTTTGGTAAGGACGCATCTAGGGAAGCCCCAATCCAGGTAGTCATAAGCATTCATCAGGTCAATTTAGAAGATGGCTGCATTTAATTTCTTGTTGTGTATCGTATGCATACTTTCCTAAGTATTTGCAATAGCATCATGAATGAGTCTGTCTTAGAGAAAGCCATGTTCTTCTGGAGAGATGAAATGCGAAAGAGTATTTCACAATCTGTCAGCAATTACTATTGAGATGATTTTGTAAATAGTATATTACAGAAGGAGATTGGCCTAGAATCTGAGAAAATATTACCATTGCTTTTCTTTGGGATGCGAGCAATATATGTGGATGATATGTGTTGATGAATTCTACCTATTGTTATGGATTCATCAACCATGCTCAGTAGGTAATTCTTTATGAGATTAAAAAAATCAAGGAAGAGCTCGATTGTCCATCCATCTGGGCTTGGACATTTCTCCCTCTTGAAAGATTACAGCACTTCCAGTTCTTCCTCGGAGACTATCCTGTAGATTTCTTCATTTTGTTTGTCCTTGAACATTGTAGGATAGGGCTCAATTCCCCATATTAGGTCTTCTGCCATTATATTTTCATTTCTACCATATGTTTCCTGGAAATAATGTACAGCCACATTGCAACTATCTTCTTGTGTTTGGTGTGTTTTCGCATCCCCGTCCCTAATCTCCCAGATTGTATTTATGTTGTGGCGATGGTTTACATAATGGTGAAAGAATTTTGTATTGCGATCTCCCTCCTTTATCCAGGTTTCCCTGCTTTTTAGTTTGTAGGTGGATTCTGCGATAGACAATATTTTTTTTTATGATTTCCAGTGCTTGTATACGTAGCCGGATCTTCATGGGGAGGCATTGTGGGGACATTTTCGAGAGGATCCAATCCATCTCCTTCTGGATATCTTTAAGTTCTTTCATGTTTGCTTTTTTCTTTTGTTTTTGCCAGGGCTTTACTTTCTCGCGAAGGGAATCTAGTTTGTTGAGGAGATTAAATGTGGGAGAGGAGTTAGAAGTAGGATGTCATCCCATGGACTCCTGCACAAGCTTATTGAACTCCATATCATCTAGCCAAGATCTGTTAAATTTGAAAGGAAAGCCCTTAGGGATTCCAGTATTCCTCCATTGCAATGAGATGGGATTGTGGTCAAATATGAAGTTACTAATGATTTCGCGTAGAACTCCCCTAGTCGCTCAATCAAATTTTCATGGACTAAGAAACGATCCAGTCTTTTTGCCACATATGTTGATCAAGAGCGGCCATTATTTCTTAAATGTTATGACACTTGGTTGTATACAATATTTTTTTGATTTTTTGTTTTTTAAATAATTTTTTTTTCTCACAATTCAATTTTAATCACCATCAAATTATCATTTCATATAAATGAACCAATCAAAAAATTTAAATTTAAATTTAAAAAATTTCAAAATTTATTTTTGATTTTCAAAATATTTAATTTTTTCAAAACTTTAATGAAGACTTTAAAATTTAATAGAAATTTCAAAACTGAATGAAAATCATTTTTTTTTACTAAAAAACTAATTTTAAAATTTAATAGAAATTTCAAAATTGAATGAAAATCATTTTTTTTGTTTTTGACTGAAAAACTAATTGAAAATTAAATTTTGTTGACAAAATAAAAAAATATATATATCTGCTCTCAGCAAGTATAAAAATAAGCCTTTACTCTCCAAACAACTTTAAAAAAATTGTTGATTTAATTTTGACTCGTCGATAGAGTAATTATACCCATGAAAACATAAATCTCATTTCCTCCCCTTCTACTCAAAGTGGATGTGAACAAAATCCATCGCTGCAACACCAGAATCTTTGGTATTAAATATTATGTGTGACGTACAATATCGAAAGATATCCAAAGGAGGTGACTATGAGTTAGTTGACTGCTTGTTTTTGTGGATGTTAAGTAGATAGAAGTTTAGACGGCAGCGTGTTAAACCTTTTAAAACACTTGGAGATGCCTTCAAAAATGGGTTGATGCTTCCAGAAAAATATTAAAAAGTAATTTGATGCTTCAAGGAAAATATGCAATTTAGAGAGTGACGGATAGAAGACATTTTGTGAAGAATCAATCACGGACCTCAACGCACATGACAACATTTAGCGAGATACTAAAAAGCTGAGCAGAGCAAGCAAACAAAATGTTGTTGTTAAATATTACGTGTGATGTACAATATAACAAATTTCCCAAGAAACAAAATCTTCTTTATTAGATATTAGGTGTGAGGTACAATATAACAAAGTACACAAAAACAAAGTTGATAACGAAGTGACAAAAATGTGTTTTATTATAATTCAAAATTGATATTCAGTAAAGTCATGTTGTGGAGATTTCGGATTCATTTCAATCACTCTAAGCAATCTAAATAATGCAATTCCACTTAATACACTCACCGAACCAATCATGTCACTGCCTGGAGTACACACGATTGATTGTGATAAAGCGACTCCACATCCACATCTCATAGCTCCTCCCCAAAAGTATTCAGCGCCTCATTCAACTCACCCACACCATGCATTCCCTTGCTCTCCGCTTCTGGGACGATGCACGCAGCAGCTCCTCAGTCCGCCGTGTTTTGACGCAGCTGCTCTTCCTTGTTTTCCTTACCAATTTCCCAAGAAATATATTTGACCATCATATTACCAAACATTCACTCCAAGGATACAAAGAAATTTCTTAATCCAGCAAATAAAATAAACTGAAGAGGGCGAAGCATCGGAGAGAAATATTCTCTGCCAGACATGCCCCGCCAAAAACAGAAAAGTGGGTCTAACTGCAAAATATATGAAAATGACAGTCGAAGTGGCTGTAGATTTTTTTTTAATAACAGTTATATAATTTTTTAAATAAAATTGTGATTTTTTATTATTCATAAATATTATATATATATCTATATTATTATTTTTAAAAATAGATTATTCATTTTTTTAATTTGTTCATGACTCAAGTAGATAAGTATGAAGTTTACTTTGGTCAAAAATGTTAAATAATTTTCAATTTAGATATCATTTTTAGAATTCAACTGCCTTAAGTAAAATTTTATTAATTATTTTATTTATTTATTTCAGTGTTTACTATTGATTATAATTTTGAACATCTTACTACTCAATATTAGCACTTATTACTCCATGCTTGATAACTGAAGCTGAAGTCTTATTCTGTAATTATTACATCTCTACATGGACGGTAAAAGTCTACATGGACGGTAAAAGTCTAACATGTGTATCAAGTTCAGTGCAAAGATATGACACTTGTACCGAGTTCTCCAGAGTGGTGGAGTGGTGGTTTTATGAATGGAGTAAGCTATAATGCGACTTTTTCGAAGAATTCGGTCATCCGAAAAGCGCACTATTTTGGTCACCGATTGGACTTCACCGGAAAAGAGAACCGCGACGCCCATTCGCCAGTCTGAAATTCTTCCGTTAGCTCTGTCGCTAGAACTCGTCTTAATTACCGTCTGCCCGTCTCACCTGCTACTTGCCGCATGCATTCATTAACTCGTCGCCAACCCTATCATTAACTCGCCAAACCGCACTCAATTTCAATTTTGAAAGACCAGAATCCCCTCCATCCCCTGCTTGCCCAGAGCACCGAGCACTTGTCGACACAGCGAGACCAACTATTTCAACTCCACATGTTCACATCCTCAATTGTGCTCGAGCACCCTGTCCACTGTGGAACTAGGTATTTACACTCGTTAAAGGCCCATTGAATTTGACTGAAGGTAAAATTCCAAGAATGTATTTCTACCACGCCTTGGAGTTGCATATAAATCCATTAACAGGATTTTCATGTGTGATGTAATTGGATTTACGTTTATCTCTACATCTCTACATTCAAATACTCTGCACCATTCAGTTGCATATAAATCCATTAACAAGATTTTCATGTGTGATGTAATTGGATTTACGTTTATCTCTACATTCAAATACTCTGCACCATTCCTGTATGACCGAAACATGTGGCTTTGGATATCTCCCTTTTCCAATTAAATTCATTCTCCTCAGTCGGTCTCTGAAAAGTCGCATTATAGCTGGTTCCTCGAGTTAGACGAAGCAACCTTCGATATATACCTTTGCATGCCTCTGTAACTCATACTCATCTAAAATAATTTGTGGTCAAATGAATACATTTGTCAGAATACAGACTACTTCTTGAGTGAGGTAGAATCTCACCAATGTAGCTGGATCTATAGGTTCATTGCCCTCCTCGAGTTCATTCTCACCTTCAGCTGAGCAATGTTGCTGAATTAAAAAAAAAAATGACATGTGAAACTGTTGAAAGATGAGTATGATATAATTCCCATTCTGCCTGTTATTTAAGCACTGAATCTATGAGCGTAATGTTATGAAGGCACTCCCATGGCTTCTACTTATGCCCTATCACATAAAAAAAAATGAAAGGTCATGACTTCTTTTGAGATTTGAACAGAGACATCTTTAAGGGACAAATAACCTTTTTCCTAAAAGTACATGGAGCAAGCTAATAAATATCTTCTTTCACAATCATCATACCTCAAACATGCCTGTAAACAAATTTCAAGCAAAAACATCCATGTCATGTTTGTTTTTAAACACCCGTAAGGAACATCAAAAACACTCAGATCATGAGATGCACCCTAGGGTAATTTTGGGCAGGGTTCCCAACTCCACGGTTGCAATGTGGAGCAGCACATTGCCCATTTGTCTATCAAATTAAGTGCTGCAACTTTAAATTCGCCTGAACTAAAAGTTCCATCCCACAGGCACTCACTTGGCATGATAATAAATGGCCAATTGTGTACTTCTACAAATTTCGCTTCTTACTTTCAACAATGTTCTCAAATCCATAGAACCTTTTGCTACATCTGCAAAAATTTGAACTTATTGCATTATATTACACATTTGACACCATTTTAGAACTTTTCCTTATTGGGAACAATGAGAAATAGGAACAAGAAATAGGGGGAAAAAGAAGTCATATCCATGTAGAAAATGATCACTGGCAGTCAATGGAATTGGTTAAAATCAATGTCATAGTATACTAAGGTAAAGTGCATAGAGAAACTCTAGTTAAAAAATCAGAATCTATAGTTATTTGTATGTAACAATACAAAAAGAGACATTATACCTTAAACCTAGAATTGATAGCTATCATGCAACAAACGATGTTATGAAAACCCCAACTTGGGAGAACTGGGGAATTCACTATGAGCTCCTGTTGTGAATGACCCAAGAATATTTTTAGATTGTAACATGTTGTTACAACAAAATCTATCACCCTCAAAAGATGTAAAGTCAAGTCAAGTCAAAATAATAATATAAAAATTGAAGTAGATCCATCCTCTATCCATGGTTGACCATGTCACAATATGTGGACACAAGACTCTGAAGGAGAACTCATTGTCATCCAAAGAAATAGAAAATATGTGACATCAAAGGTCTCCAAGAGAAGGTGTACAACTAAAAAAAAGCATGGAAAGTGGTGCAATATATTCTTCTTTATCTTGATCATGTGAGGTCTTTATTATCTTATTTCAATTTCAAAGGGATCTAATCAATAATACCAACATCATAGATCAATTTCTACTAGCTCACGTTGATAGTAATATAAGAAAAACATTATGGCACCGCCTTGAAATTCTCGGAATTGAGGTATGATAATACCTACAACACAATGTTATTTCCTTACTAGAGACCACAATCTAGGCACTACATACCTATGCCCACAAGGTTTTGGGATCCAACTTATCTCATATTCCAAACACTACAGTTCTGCACCCTTAAGCCACACTTTGAAACCATGAATTGAGAGATTGAGAGCACCAAATGACAATGTGACTTAGTCAGAAATTATGGTAAAAAAGAATTATAAAGGCAATGAACAGATCTTCCAATGAGCCACCACACACCTTCAAATGTATAACCATCGTTTCATCTCAAAAATTTATTAAATTTGTTATGGCCTTTTACTGGACCAAGATTCACCCTTTATGGATTTGGAGATAGGCGTTCGACTCTTCTTTTAAGGAACCCCCTGGGGGTAGTGCGTCAAATGCTTCTTGTCCATCATAATGAACATGTGGACAATTCATACATATAAGGAGCATGCAAAGTTCAAACAAACACAAGAATTTTCAAGCAATCCATCTCATAATACTTGTACAAAATTGACAAGGACAATGAATACTCCGGCCAGATAAACAACAACAAACTAAGTAATTCTTTTTTCCTTCAGTAAAAAGAAGGAAGATATTTTAAATGTGCACTTTATAACTATTATGTAATCTTATCTCTCATAAACAAAGCATGGATATTTTTTCCCATTTTCATTCTCCCTCTCTATTTCTCATGATGCAATGTAACTTATATGAAATGATATAAATGTTGTTTGGTCTATTTCCTTCATGTGCACTTTCTTTTAAGTTATCAATGCTTCAACTTCTCAACTTAATTAAATTCCACTTTGTTAAGTTGTCCTCCAATTGAACCTTGGGATTGCAACCATTGAGATCGGGGTGGGATAAAAGTAGGATTGCAACCATTGATATTCGGGTGTGATAAAATTTGATCAAAGCACATTTTTTTATGCATGTAAAACAAAAATTCAACAAATGATCAACACCCCACATTGAAAACATATTGTTCTCACAATTTATGATTACCTTGGGTTTTTTAGCATCTTTGAATTGATGGAAAATTTGCACATATAACGAGCATGCAGAGTCCAAACCAACACAAGATTTTTGAAGCAATCATCTCAAAATACTTGTACATAATTGACAAGGACAATGAATACTTGGGCGAGATAAAAAACAACCAACTAAGTAATATTTTTTCCTTCAATAAAAAGAAGGAAGATATGGGCTCAAGCAATTCATATATTGATGCAAATAAAATTTGCAGGCATGTTCTAATGTAAGATTAAACTTACAGTTAAAACAAATTCCCAGCAAGTTTTGAGCAACAGACAAGAAATAACCGGGATAATTTTTGGATAAATGTTTTGTACCCTTGAACATGTATTGAAAACCACCTAGCCAGTAAGCCTATATGATGAAAGAGTCTAACTCTTGCAAATCTAGTCTCTTGATGCTAGACGTACAGAGTGTGAAGCTCAAAAACAACTTATGAACCCTTTAAAATATTCATGAGTAAATGGGCTTACAAGAGGATATGCCTCCAGCATTTAAGAACATAAGTTCTTAGAAAGAACATCCAACCAAATGGATTTCTTGAATAACAAATGGAAGGAGGCATTACAATGAGGGATTTTTACAAGCATATATCTAAGGGTAACACTGTCAGCTTTGCTTCAAGGTATACATTAGTTGCACAACAATGGATACTTATTAAAACAAACTCCTTATTTCATCTTCATCAATCCCCACTATAGAAAGTAGATATGTCTCCCTCAAGCCATAGCTGCAGATACGGATCCCTTCCCAGGCTTCACTATTTAACCTTTACTTATAAATGCAACTATTTATTCTCTTTTAAAATTTCAGTTTTTGGATTCAACTTCCTAATATGTTTCCACATTTTTTTCCAACTCTGAGACAACATGGAAAAGAAATGGAAGACTATCATGGGCCTTGAGGTGTAAGACCCTAAAGAGAAAATCACATTTTCTAGTAAAAATTTAGTTTGGTCTGAAATATACAAGACGAACATGAATATTGACCGGGTTGCAAAAATTACTACACAAATAACTACAGCTTGTTTTCAAGGAGAGGCATCAAATCTAGACGCTCCATGTAACTTCTAGCATCAAAAAAGCAAACCTCCAAGCTCAAGGCCTAGTGTTTCCTTACGATGGGAACTATAAGTATTTTAGAAAAGCCTTGTTTACATGTTGATATTAATACTGCTTTATCATTTGTCATATGTGTTTACATTTCAATATTTATTTCGTAGTTATACTCGCTCATATGGTCTAGACGACAAGAGAGGAGAATGGAAAAATAAGCCAAGGCATTCAATTGTCAAAAAGAGGGGTTTCAAATGCTATTTTATTATAAAGGTTATGGTTCAAGATCCTGACACTGCAATAATAACATACAACATGTATGATCATGAAGATGGGAAATGATGACCTTGTCATGGGAAACACAACACTTTAGGTGATGATGGTCCTCAGAGGAAGCCAAGACTTTCAAGGGACATGATTTCTTATTTAGAAAGTTGATTTTTTCTTCAAGTGTCAATTGACTATGTTTGTAAAATGCATATTAAGAAATATGTTGACATAGATGCCACAACTCGGGATAGGGATTTTTTCTTACACAAAAAATATTGTAAACATCTATAATCTTCTCACAAAATAAAATTACCAATTGCATAGCAAAGATGAAATGACTGTGAATCTTTGGTATTAAAAACACCATAATGATTTTTTCTTGTACAAGAAGCCCAATGGTGGAGAGAGCCCTTTTATAGCTAGAATACAAACAAAATGGATGCTGGAAACTATGGTCAAGTTATCCCACGATAACTTGATATCCATGGACTTAACATTCAGTACAAATAAATATGGGGTGAGTATCTTTCCAATGATTCCTTTAACAAAATCATTTTAGTTCTAATGATTCAATATGATTAATGATTTAAAATTAACTTCATTTTTTTAACGACAATATCAGTTGTACATTCTCATGATGTTTGATGAGCAACAAAGTGGGGTGCAAGTTGCATGGGTGGTGATGTGACATAATCCATCACAAAATATAGCGGTATGGCTGGAGCACCTCATGCATAGGTGTTTTCAGCTTCCTTCTGACTGGAAAGTCAATGTCTTCATGGTTGATGATGCATTGGCTGAAATTATTGCTTTAAGATAACATTAATATTCTTATTTGGCATTGCAAGTTGCATTCATTATAAATATTTCTCACTTAAAATGAATTAAATATGGCAGTAGAATCACCAGATGTGAAGTGATCTTGTGTATTTTTCACATAAGGAGTGCATCACTAAAGAATGTCAATCAGTTGGATAGTAGTGTTGAAAAGGTTAATCCTCTCTACAGATAGAGACGATCCCTCTAGTCCAATGAGTGGGTCTAGCAACCGAAGTGACAATCAACTGGGCATCTTCCTAGGTTATAATTGAAAAGTAGAATGAAAGAGATAACCTACCTTGTTCTGATGCTATTTTGATTTCCTTTGTTGAGGGCCTCGAACCGCTTGTGTCATAGACTTGTTCCTGCTTCTCTCAGTGTTTATGTAGTTGCACAAGTGATCAAGAGACAACAAAACATGCAAAAACCAATAGCAAATCCAATAACAACCTACTTAATTGATCAAGGAATGCCAAGCTAAATAATACATGAATATATATATATATATTTTGGGAAGATGAACCAACAGTTGTATATTATTAAGAAAGAAAGGGAAGATTACAACCAAAGCCTTGATGTTGAAAGGCTCTCCTTGAGTGGTAATCCAAGTCCAATCCAAGAATTCTCCAAGCACTCCAAGTCTAATGAATAGCCTCTAGGCACAAGCTTAGCATAAGGGTGCAAATAGATAAAGACCAGCCATTTGGGAATGAGAGAGGATGAATTTATAGGCTAGGAAAGGGAGTTAGGACCTCTCCAAAGATAGGATTATGCCCTCATCTCTAGGAGGTAGCTAATAGGGATAAGACAAAGAGGCTAAGTTGAAAGGATTTGACCTCATCTTTATAAAACAACCTCCAGCTCGTCGCTCTAGAAGCTTCTAGATCACTAAGCTTCTCATCCCCTTTGGGAAAATTACCTTTTTGGAATCATCGCGGGTATGTAAGGGAATAGGGGGATGCCATCGTTGGTCAAACCGAGTGCAACATGCGACCATCACTGTTTTGAGCGTCATAAGAGAGATGACTCTCTTCGTGTTTTAAGAGCAATTTCTTTAGGGAAAGCTCAAGGCATTTTCCAATCAAAGTCTTAGGAGGAATCTGAGTTGTATACATGGATGAGTATACTGTATATTGGTCATGTTTCGAGCACTTCGGGGTATGTCACAGGGAAGTGCAGGAGGCGTGACAAAATACTGTGTAACAAATGCCCCATAAAGCATGAAGGTAGAACGAGGAGTGATGGCTGAGATGCTTTACAAGGTCTTGCAAGGACGAGGATACGCACTGTCAGGAGACCTGCAAATCAAGGACGCATATACATATACATATATGAGATCAATACATGAATCCATGACATGGACGCAGCCATCCGGATGATGAAGACTATATGAAAAGATCCATGGTATGGGCGAAACCATCTAGATAACAAGGATCATCATAAATATAAAGTCCCACGATATGGTCAAAACCATTTGTATAGTAGAAACATGTGTACAACCATGAATGACATATAACTCCATGCATCCTGAGTCATAATAGACAAGACCCAAGGTCTTGCACTCCATCCTGACCTGATCAACATACGAATCCTAACAAGTGAATAAATGTGTTGAAGTCGAACATGCTAGAAAACTACCTGATTACCGGCCAATGATGTGGACCGTTAACACGTATGATAGAAACCACCAATAATGACAATGGCTCTCAAGGTACAATAGTACAATTCATGAATTTGATAATGACGCTGAAGTCGAACACTCATGGAATCACCCGATTGAAAGCCAATCATGAAGACTTGTCGTCGAATGTGAAGAAATGGCCATTAGGGCATGCCAACTCTAAGGTACTGAAAGGGAGGTTCTAAGTCATCTTCCTCGATAATGAGCTGAAGTCAACAGGAAGTGACCTATCAAAGGAGGGCAATGATGAATCCCCCTTCATTGACACGAAACAAGGAATAAAGTGGAATAATTTTCAAGACTGTAACAACGACTCAAAGAACGTATAGGTAAATAACTGCAGATTGGACTTCTCTTGAACATTGGCGACATGACTCTGAAGTGTGGCAGCATTTTACTCAACATAGGACTAAAGGTCATGATGACAGAATGGAATAGTCAAATGAGAGGCAAAATGTATCACCCAAACCCGGAAGGACAAGTGACTAAGTGAGGATATCCCAAACCCGACTAGAGAGTAGAAGAGTGTCATGTTGAAGAGCGACATGCTACCTATACAAAGGATGCTTCATCTTCATTTTTCCCTGCTATTTCTAGCGAGTACCCCAATTATTTTTATCACAAGCTTGAAGGGGATAGCATATGCCTGTCATGTAAGTTCATTCTTTGAATGAATCCATCCTAGTAAGTTTTACAAGCCCTAGGAATGAGAAGCTCGGTCTCATCATGGTAACGAGTCTTTTGTCGTAAAGTTTTAATGAGTCCAATGTAAGAATAACTCCATATCTTTTTCATGTTTAGAGAGTTTGAAGAAGAGACAAAAAAGAAAAATCCATCATGTCCCTTTTTGTATTTTATCTCTCTAATCCGAAAAGGTAGAAAACAATATCCAAGAGAACCTCTTTACCATGTCGACCAAGGTCTACCTTTTCTGTAAACAGCCAATCTCAGCCCGAAAAAGGGGTAAATGTATATTGAGGTGATGTCGATTTTTTTACTTTAACGAGTTCAAAATGACAGGTACTCGACAATCTTTTCAGTTTCCGAGAGTCAGAAAAGAGCTCAAATATGACTCCAGGAGGGTTCCTTTTTCATTTATTTAATGAGTCTGAAAAAGAGATAAAATAAAACTCGCAAGAATCAGTCAATAATGATATCTGTTCACTTGAAGGTACTTGTAATTGCCCAAGAAACGCACCCATCACTGATATCGAGAAGAAATATTAAAATGTTATGAAAATATTGACAAAAATGACTTGCAAAACTTATAAATAGCCACAAGTAATTTTATTTTTTACCATTTTACCATAATAAGCTCTGAAAGTGCATTTGTGCCCTAATTTTCTCGATTTTCAAGTGGCCGTTGCGGGAGATCCAGAGTGTCATTTCATGAACCGTCTTCAATAGGTAAGAGGCCCATTCATGCTCTTACACTTTATCATCTTTTTATGCAATTTAAACAATAATTTTTATGTTATAAGGGAGGATTTTAAATTTATAGGGCATCGACGATTATTGCTGGTATGGTCATCGGACCCACGATGATTGCGCTCGAGCCCAAAGGCTCACCCGATGCCATTGCTCTATTTGTAAAAACAGGTGTGATGGCGTTGAGGCAGATTTTTTAGGAAGAAAAGCCTCTTTTAAAGCAAAAATTGGTAATTTTAATCCATGAAAAAAGCATTATTTGGTGTTAAATGATGTTTTGCAGGAGATCATGGTTCTGGAGTGGAAAGAACAAGGCCATGAGGCTGAAGACTTCCAAGAAACTCAGAATCCTAAATGTATAAATGCTCTAAGGAATTGCGGACTACTAAAGTTCTTTAGGAGCACATGGTTAAGGGCTCATATGGAATTTCTGCCCTATTTGATCAGTCTCTAGGATGCAGATCGAGATATCTTCATCATAAAAGGTCAAGAACTAGAACTTGAGGAGATGGATATCTACTTCATCATAGGATTGTCCGACAAGGGGAAGGGATCCAACTCTTTGGACCTCACCAAGGAGGTGAAAGTACAAGGACTTTATTCCAAAGGCAATGTCCAGGTGTCGAAATGACCAATGGAGGGAAGGTGAATATAGAAACAATCACCAACAACCTCATCTTGAGAACAATATTGTTCACTATGGCACATGTATTCAACACACAAGCCTTGCATGAGGCTTCAAAATCCCAGTTGCAGTATGCTATTGAATGTTTGACTCTCACCATATTCAATTGGTGTGGAGGCCTTCTGTCAAATATGAAAAGACAATTGACTCAGGGGAAGCATGGACATCTGAAGCAATTTGGGTTCAGTTAAATATTGGTGACCTTCTTCTTAGAGTGAGTGCCCTTATTCTGGTATCAGTGGGTAGAGGTGCCAGATCATGCCCCCCAAGATCCGAGGTTGGTGAGATGGAGCAAACTCATGCCTCGAGGAGGAACGGGTCAACATATGCATTACCCACCACAATTTTTTGCTTGGCTAGAATGCAAACTACTTATGGTAGATGACTATGCTTACACTGGCATGGATTTTAGGTGAGATCTGTATCTACCTCTCCCACCAGAAGAATAGTGGACCGATGTAGGTAAAAAATTATTTTTTGGATTTTTTAAAGTTTTATGATTTTTTGTAAAAGTGTAAACGGAGACTCAACTTGTGATAAATGTGCAGATGTGGGACAAGAAACACCACCAGGAATGTCGACAATAGCATGATGAGTTTCACATCAGATAGTGGGCGCAGACTATGAAGAAGGGGCAACCCCTTAGATGAGATGGAGCACAATCTGGAGGCGATAACTCAAGGAGTCCCAGAGTATGCCACTATTGATGATGTTCCACTGCGATGGTAGAGACACACACTGGGAGTCTCTCCGAGACTGCGTCGACGGTTAGGCCAAGTGATTAGAGCAGACTCGTGCTATCATGAGCACCGTGCAGGCTGATAGCCTATTTATCTTTTTTACACATTTTGTAGGCTTTGAAAGCCAAGTGTTCTAGAACACTTTATTTTACATATATATATATGCATTTTTTATTTCCTACTTATGTGTCCATAATATGATCAGTTTTATAAATGACACAAATGCCTATCAAGGACAAGATTTGATAATGCATCTGTTAAGGTATTTAAATTACGTGGAATATGTTGATATGTGATGAAATCAAAATTTCTTTCCAATAATAAAACACTTAGATACATACACAATATTTGTGGATTTCTCACTGAGTAATGATTGTTTAATTGTAACACAACGAGCTGTGAATCCAACTTGACAACTAAATCCGTAATGCCAAGAGAAACTGCTTCTAACAAGAGTTCAATAATTGCACTGTATTCAACAATATTATTGGTTGTTCTACCAAGGCATATATCTTGTAAGTTAATCATCTTGCTATTAAGGTCATAGAGTACCCATGCTGCGGAACAGGTTCCGTGTGCTATGAGAAGAACCATCAGCAAAACCAACATACTTTTTGACGACATTTGCAAACCATGTGGAACATAGGGTAAGCAGAAAAACACATGTCTACAAAGAAAACAAACACACCAAAAATCAAGAACGCACACTAATGTGCAAAAGTAAATTTACACAGATGACCTCACGTAAAAAGTTCAGATGGAGTCCATTTTCAGACTCGGGTAATCAATCAATAGAGAATAAAACTAGAGTTTCACTGTTGACATGACATGTACGTATCAACTTGACCAAACAATAGAGTAAAACTCATAAAAGGCTCTACCCCCATGCCCCCCGAGGCGAGTGAGGGTTACAAGTCATAAGATAAAAACCCCATTGTGATAATGGGAAAACGGTAGAGACTCGGTGAAAAAATATCATGAAAGGAGGCATGAAAAACTTAATCTCATGACAAGGAAAAGGTGCCCCCAGTTGAAATATTTTGACAATTTCAGGGTGAACTGAAATGTCAGTGATGTTCCCCATATTACCCTCTGACAAGACTTCATGCACCAAGATAGGTGTTTGAAGTGGAGGTGTGGGATAATGAGAAACAAATGCTTCATGACAAGAAGGAATCTCATTGAGGTTGGGAAGAAATGCAGAACGATGATGTAGACTGTTCCATGGAGTTTTGTCCAGAGACATGACCTCAACGATACTCTCGTTGGTGGGGAATGTCTCGTTCAAAGGATCCAAAAATCCCAAGAACCAAGCCAAGGAGATGGCACATAAGTGTCTAGGTTCATGTTGAAAACAATATGAATTTTTGAAGCCACCATCGAAGCCAAGACAATTATTTTACTCCAATGGACTTAAAGGCATGGCATTGCCAAATAAATCAATTTGATCCAGAGTAGGAAGAATCCAAGGATCCGTAGAAATCGAGATCATATTGGTTGAAGAAAGATTCGAAGGTGGGAGAGTAAAAGTACCCATTAAAGTAGAGTCTTTGAAGAGACCTGCCCCCACACTCTCGTAAGGAATCTCAAAATTTCCCATGCAAGGAATGTTACCGTTTGATGAACTAGAAGAAAAGAAGAACAATTAATCGGCGGCGACAATTTTTCCTTCATGAGGAAAATGAAGTACCCAAAACAAAGAAGATACCACACAAAACATAACATGCGTCCAACTTTGCCCGAGAAGAAGGTTGTAATTGAGATTCACATTTGCAACTTCTATTTCTAATTCAATAGTCTTTCCTTCTAATGTAATCAACAAGTTTGTGATAATACCGTATGGATGCAAACCTCTGCCATAAAAGGCTTCCAAGGTGTTCAGGGACTGGTTAAGAGAAGGAGAGCTAATGGCCTTCCCACACAAAACATACATGATGCATGTGCAGGCACCTTCATCAATAACAATCTGATGGATCATCTTCCCTTTGATAAGAACATGTATCAGAAAAGAAATCTGATGAGGAAGACAAGGCACGTGATTTTCAAGATCGAAGGTAATCAACTCGAATCAGAAGGATCAATAACACCTATAGCAGTCAACAGTGACTTTCGCTGCATTGGACAGGATTGGAGAACCTCCAAGGCAGACATTGTTGAAGGCGCTTGAGATAAATCCTCAACAATATTGTAATGTTGTGCAGCTCTAACATTCGGATTAAAAGATGATTTATGGAGAACACCCTTGGGAGGTGGTTGGATTGCGGATTCACTGTTAGGGCACTCAATATGGAGCGGACTAGAACTAGATAGAGTAGAAATAGAAGGAATATCAATAGCTTCTTTCTCCACCATCTGCTTATGCGTCATTTGATAGTCCTTAGTTCGAGTAGTGATCGAGATAGGTGATGAACCTTGCATCATAAAAACCTGGGAACCTGAGGAAGCAGAGGATTGCGGTTGGTATACCAACTGCATCTGCTGAGATGGAAAAGGTTCTTTTAAGATAGTTGGAGTCCCTTTCAACAAGCGGTTAAGTTCAAAATAAAGAATCCTTGGTGTAATGATCTTCCTCACAGATGAGGCAAAGATATTTCGACTTTCTCTTAGAAGCATCATCAGCAAATGATTTAGGAGGGTCCTGTTTTGGGGCATCGGCTTTGGCTTTACCTTTGCCCTTCTTCTTACCTTTAGAGGCCTTATTTGTTGTGGTAGACTGAACAACATGTACCTCAGAATTTTTACCAGGACTGAATGAATTTTTGGAAGGATTATTGGAACCAGTGCTTGAAACATATTTCTGCTTCAAAGAAGCTTTGTGGAAGTCTGAGACATGGAACCAATCACACCATCAACATGTGGTGCATCAGGAGACTTTAATGTTGTTAGATCTGAAGATGGCCTCGGAGCATTAGGAAACATCTCATACAATGTGCCAGATTGTGAATAGACTAAGTCTAGATACTGGGCATGGGTGATAGCTTTCTCTTCAGTAACACATCCACCCATAGCTATGTCCTTAGCAATCTTGTTAACAAATGATTTTGTGAACCATTCTATCAAAAAGTCATCAACAATCTCAAATTTGATGAGGCGACGTTGATGTCTCCATTCATGGATATGATCGGAAATGTGGGTCGCGGTGTTTTTCTTAAGGGATGTGAGAAAATGAGTGCTAGTTTCATATTGAACCGACAATTGGAAGTGAGTGAGAAAGGCCATAGCCAGAGAGTTGAAGTCAGCATAGGTACCTCGAGGCAACTCGATATACCATTTCACGGTAGCACATGTGAGAGTTCTCTGAAAGAGTTGAAGATGGATAGAATCATCGACATACAAATTGGAGGAGCACCATAGGTGATATGTCATCACATGGGCTTGCAGGTCCTCCTTAGACTTTCCCTCGAATTTGGGGAAATTTCTTTGAATTTTCATTAGAACTGGAGGCTAGTAAAGCGAATGAAGAATGGGATCATTCATGATCCTCGAGACATCGGGAATCTCCAACGTAGCCAAGAAAGGAAATTACATATTAAATTGCATATAGGGCCTTTGAGGAGACCCAAATTGCAGATTCCATCCTTGATGGTAAGGATTTTGGCCCCACAGTGGAGGATTTTGTCCATACGAGACCTGATTTTGTCCCCACTGAAGGTTACCTTGACCATTAGGTGGTTTTGGTCCAGGGTAGGCTTGATGTTGTCCTACCATAGGCCGTTAATAAGCATTGTACGTGACATATGAGTTATAAGGTTGTTGAACCTGTTGACCATAGATGTAAGGAGATTGACCCTGCTACTACAGGGCTTGACCTTGGGCTTGCGAGGGCTGACCTTGTTGATATGCTTATAAAGCTTGTTGCTACCAAGATTGACCTTGTTGCTGCAAAGACTGGCCTTGCTGATGTAAAGGCTGACCTTGCTATTGCAAAAGTTGGACTTGCGAGGAAAAAGGTTGGGTGGATTGCTAAACAAACTGAGTTTACGGATGAAAAGGCTACAAAGACTGCAAAAAAGGTTGCCCTTGTTGCTATAACAACTTCCCTTACTACTGCAATGTCTTACCTTGCTATTGTAATGGTTTCCCTTGTTGATGCAAAGGTTGTTCTTGTTGATGCAAGGGCTGCTGGACAGTTCCTTGGGATATACCTTATGGGTATTGATAATTCCCAAATTGGATTTGACCATACCCACCAAGAATAACAGATTGACCATAAGCTCCTACTTAAGGAATGTACGATGGATTAACCAAGGCTTGCGAACCATATGGGACATAAACCTGTTGGAGTGGAACCTGCGCCATATAAGGCTAATGATATGTGATGTTACCTAACCTAGATGGACCAACAGGGTTAGGAATACCACCATAATAAAGTTGATTAACTCCAACCATGTGAGTTTGTAATCCACTCACATTGGTTTCACCTGACACAAGAGGAGTATTCAGATCTTGCCCCCCGAGTGGTGGCACATTCTGTCTACTTGATGGAGGGGTAGAAGAACTAATTGAAACCTGGCCTGAAATAGTTGGTTGAAACAACGAGACATGTTGTGACGAAATTGTAGGTTGAACTGGAACTGACGTGGCAACAGTTTGTATAGAAGTTCGAGAGGTCACATTTTGAATGAACAGACCAGATGTAGGCATAGCATTTGAAGACCAAATGGGATTCTAATACAATGATGAAGCACTAGGGATACCTGAAACTAACTGAGCTAAGGTTGTATAACCAGGTGGCAACATGGGTCCACTAGTTTCAAGGAAAGTGAGAGATGAGACACTTCCTATATAAGGAAAGCCTTCAGGAGGAAATTCATATCCCGGCTCATCATCAATGTGAGGAGTATGGGTAGCAGAAACTTCTGAATGACCCAGAGAAGAGGTTTGGATTTCACCTTCTGACTCCATAGATGGAAACCATTGGTGACAAGGAACCTAAGCTGTGTGTCGAGATAACTCCAGAGGAATACCAGGTCGATCATAAGGACTATAAGGACGCTGAGGAGATATCACAAAAAAATCAAATAACAGATTCAACGAATAAATAACAAGCCTCTATGGACTCTCAGGAGTCTGTGGACTCCCATGATTCTGCGAACTCTCAGCTATCTGAATAGGATTATAAAAGGTGTCAGGATCAGATTCTTGAGGTGACCAAGAATCTAATGGAGGTGGACGAGAAGACAAGGGTTGGATGCTTGGAATAATCCCGAGTTCAAAACCTTGATCCTCAAGTGACTGAGGAAGCTCCGAATGAACTCCTTGGGAGGACCCTTCAGATTAGACAATGAAGGGGAACTATGAGATGAACTCAATGGTTCATCCACAATGACTTCCTCTCAAAAGCAAAAAAGGAACAGAGATTTGTTGAGGTATCTTTAACAATCTTGAAATTAACAGGGAATTACTCAATATTGGTCCAAGAAGCAACTACTTGGGTTCGCCATGTTTATCGTAGGAAGTTATTAAAACTTTTCCTTTTCATCTTTTAAGAGTTGAGAAAAGGACAAAGAGTTGACTCTAGTCACTTTCGATGGTTTAGCGAGCTTGAAAGGACAAGTTGCTCGATGATCTTTTCAAATTTAAAGAGTCAGAAAAGATCGAAATGACTACCTAGGTGAATCTAAGTAAAAGGAGTACCAAGTAACCATGAACTGCAATATACACCTTAGCAAATAAATTTACCAAGGACTTGACGTACATGCAGGAAATCTCCCCAAATGCTGTGTTTGGTGTATCACGTTTACAGGGCGACAAACTCAGCTTCCTATGGATAAAATTTTACAACCTATGGGGGTATCCCTTTATATACGCGACGGTACAAGGAGCACAAGTCCATGCTAGCGATGTCTAATGCCAAAGCAAACAACAGCTACTAATTTTTATAGATGCGGGAACACGTCTCTAGCCTAGACCACTAAATATGAGTGTTAATGTTTCAAATGCTCCTTAGATTGATTGATATATTTTAAAGTTAATCTTGGAATTATGTTTCGATTTCAAGGCCTTAACGATGTTACCTGTCCCTAAAATGCAACTAGATGATGAAAATAAATCCTTCAATTTGATGAAAGTTATCTATGTAGGGAAGAAAATCACCCAAATCATGCATTAACCAAACAAAAATGCATCAATGCCAATCTTCAAACACTAAATGAAAAACATGAAATATAATATTTCATATGATAAGAAAATGCAATGCCAAAACAAACCTTAAAGCAAAACTACCTTAAGATTTAATGATGATTTTTCTCTTTTTCACTTAAATGCAATCAATGTAATCTAGTGCAAAAGTAAAAGAGAATGCAAGAAAGCCAACAAACATGAAAATATCTTTCACATTAATGATTTGAATGCAACACAAAAATGCTTCGAAAACTATGAAAAGATAAACACTTCACTTTCACTTTTTCGAAACATAAAACTTTAAGAAAACACTTCCTTTCAATTCAAATGAGACAATCAATTTGTAATCTATTGTTTGTCAAACAGAACTTAAGTGACCTCCACAACATCTACTCAATCTGATACCAATGAAAACAACTTAAGACACAAGAACCAAAAGTGATTTGCAAAGGATGTCTGAACACACAAAGACTCTTTAACACAGGAAATTTATCTCTGATGAGAAGACCAACGAATGGACAAGGTTGACCTAGAAGACCTAGAAACCCTAAAAGGCTAATCAAAGTTCAAGCACACTCAAACCAAGTTAAAATGTGATTGCAATCAGGCAATAAAAGTGTCAACTAAGATCACACTAGCAAATCATTGGAAGAAGGAAAAAAGAAATGAAAACAAGAAGACAAACCCTAAATTTCTCTAACTTCTGCAATCATCGCACATGTTAAGAGAAAATCAGCAATCATCGCTACTGTAATCAACAAATCTGCGATATCATTGCGACTGTCAGGGCTAAAAATGTGATGGGTGAAGAAAGAAAAGAAAAAACACAAAATCTTCAAGAACATCTCAGATCAACAACCTTCAAGCATCTACCAGAAAGTGAGGCTGACTACAGACAAGAAATGAAGTCTATGAATGAATGATTGATCAAACTCGTCAAAGGAAAAGGTGAAGAAATGGAAGGAAAATATCATAGGCTCCCCAGTGGAGTCGCCATTTTGTTGACAAGGTTAATCCTCTCTAGAGACAGAGACGATCCCTCTAGCCTAATGAGTGGGTATAACAACTGAAGTGACATTCAACTAGACATATTCCTAGGTTATAATTGAAAAGTAGAACGAAAGAGATGGCCTACCTCGTTCTGATGCTATTTTGATTTCCTCTGTTGAGGGCCCCGATCCGCTTGTGTCACGGACTTGTTCCTATTTCTCTCAGCGTTTATGTACTTGCACAAGTGATCAAGAGACAACAAAGCATGTCAAAACCAATAGAAAATCCAATAACAACCTACTTAGTTGATCAAGGAATGTCAAGCTAAATAATACATGAATATATATTTTTTGGGAATATGAACCAGTAGTTTTATATATTAAGAAATAAAGGGAAGCATACAACCAAAGCCTTGATGTTGAAATTCTCTCCTTGTGTGGTAATCCAAGTCCAAGCCAAGAATTCTCCATGCACTCCTTCTCCAATTCTAATGAATAGCCTCTAGGCGCAAGCTTAGCATAAGGGTGCAAATTGATAAATACTAGCCATTTGGGAATGGGAGAGGATGAATTTATAGGTTGGGAAAGGGAGTTAGGACCTCTCCAAATATAGGGTTAGGCCCTCATATCAAGGAGGTAGCTCATAGGGATAAGATAAAGAGGCCAAGTTGAGAGGATTCGACCTCATCTATATGAAACAACCTCCAACTCGTCACTCTATAAGTTTCTATATCATAAAGCTTCTCATCCTCTTTGGGAAAATTACCTTTTTGGGATCATCACAGGTATGCAAGGGAATAGGGCGATGCCATCGCTGGTCAAACATAGTGCAACAAGTGACTATCGCTGTTTTAAGCCTTATAAGAGCGACAACTCTCATTTTAGGGTTTTAAGAGCAATTTCTTTGGGGAAAGCTCAAGGAATTTTCCAATCAATTTCTTAGGAGGAATCTTAGTGGTATACATGGATAAGTATAGTATACTGTATATGGGTCATGTTTCAGGCATTTCGGAGTACGTCACAGGGAACTGTAGGATGTGTAACAAAATATTGTGAAACAAGTAGTTGAGAAAAAAGAAAAAGAGATATTCAATGAACTTGGTTATATCATGAAAACTTTCTTTAATGATGAGGTGGATAATGCAATCAATGATTTTTTCACCAAATTTGCAATGGAGGATAATTTTTTGGACTATTTCCACAAGAATTGGGTTTCTGGTGACAAGATTCGTAAGTTTTCTTACTAATTTTTTTAGTTCAAACATTTTTTGTTTCATAAAGACAATATATATTTACTAATAAGTTTTTACATTTAGGGATGTGGGTTAAAGGTTGCTGAGATTTTCCTCATGCAAATCAGGAGAGAAATAATGTTGTGGAGTCATACCATAGTTATCTCAAGACAACCTTTCTATGTGATAGACGAAAGAAATGTTCTCATATGATGGATTGGCTATTCTATACTATAATAAAAAAAAATTGAGCCATGTTATCGATTCAAGGAAATTTTGAAAAAAAGAAGGATATTTGAACAACCACAAGAAAGAGATGCATCTTAAATCATCAATGGAAAAGGCCATATGAATTCCAAATACTGATTTCAAGCCTCATGAGATCATATCTCATGCTTATTGGGGGAGGAGTCAAAGTAAACCTAATAAGAAATATCTTATCATATGGCATCGCACAAATTTTATCACTTTGTGATTTCCCATGGTTTATTCATGGCAACATTTGCAAGCATGCCATAAATGTAGCTTGATTGTATTCCCCCTCAATGGATTTAGACCTTTTATTGGATCATACCACACCTAATACATTGAATGCCTCTCCTGAGATAAGTGTAGAGACACCAAACCTTTATGCAAATGCTAGCACAACTATTATGGTTGATGACAATGTTGAAAAACCTAAGTTGTCTAGAGAAGATTTATTTGGCTACCTAGACCTATTTTAGAATAGTCCTCCTGCTACTTTGAGCAAGAAAAAATAGTTGATTGATTTAGTTAAAAAATTGGTGGATGATGCCAATGTTCTTCATATTATGGATTACAACTTCACCCTTGGGTTGGGTGCTTATGAGTCATCTTTGAAGAGGAAGAAGAGTTTCATCAGCCCTAAAAATAAAATTAAAAGAAGCAAAAAAATGGTAGCTTGGATATTGATTTGAATAGCCTTGCATATGAAGATGAACCATTTCAGTTTCAACACCTCAACAACCAAGGTCGTCCTCTCTCCAATAATGCATCCTCTACTATCCCAAGTAAGTTCTATAGAGATATGAGTTGCTATGTGTTTTCTCTTAACTACGCCAACACTGGTTGTTGTTGATGTTTTTAGTGTAGTGTTTGAATGCTTGCAGGGGTCAACCATCCCAATATTGTGCCTTCACTTGAAGCACATAGATAGAAGCACCATCACTCTATTTATCACATGAGTCAATGTGCATTTGATGGGACTCCTAATTGATGTAGTCTGTATTCCGATGCATGTATTAATTTGGATGATATTATTTTCTTTGATGGAAATTGCATTGTTATCTTACAGATACAACAACTTATTCAATGGATCACCCTCCATCTGAACATGATTGTCTTATTGACAACACCCAAATTGGTGGTTTACCAGGTTTTCTGCTATGTGTTTTCTCTTAACTGTGCAAAACAGGTTGTTTTTGATGTTGTTAATTTAGTGTTTGAATGTTTGCAGGGGTGCACCATCTGAATATTGTGCCTTCACTTGAAGCACATAGACAGAAGCGTCATCGCTCTATTTATCACGTGAGTCATGGTGCATTTGATGGGATTCCTAATTGATGTAGTTTGTATTATGATGCATGTATTAATCCACATGATATTATTTTTTCTTATCGAAATTGCATTGTTAACTTACAGATACAAAAACTTCTTCAATGGATCGCCTTCCATTTGAACATGATTGGCTCATTGACAACACGGAAATTGGTGATTTGCCAGGTTTGTTGCTATGTGTTTTCTCTTAACTATGTGCACTGGTTGTTGTTTATGTTTTTAATGTAGTGTTTGAATGTTTGCAGGGGTGCACCATCCCAATATTGTGCCTTCACTTGAAGCACATAGACAAACCCACCATCACTCTATTTATCACATCAGTCAAGATGCATTTGATGAGACTCCTAATTGATGTAGTTTGTATTTTGATGCATGTATTAATTCACATGATGTTATTTTCTCTGATGGAAATTGCATTGTTATCTTACAGATGCAGCAACTTCTTGAATTGATCTCCCTCCATCTGACTATGATTGGCTGATTGGAAAAACACAAATTGGTGATTTGCCAGGTTTGTTACTATGTGTTTTCTCTTAACTGTGTGCACTAGTTGTTGTTGATGTTGTTAATTTAGTGTTTGAGTGTTTATAGGTGTGCACCATCCCAATATTGTGCCTTCACTTGAAGCACATAGACAAACCCACTATCACTCTATTGATCACATTAGTTAAGGTGCATTTGATGAGACTACTAATTGATATAGTTTATATTCTAACTTAGTAACCAGAGAACCCACAGTAAAAACCATTTTTCGCCAACGTTACAAATCCCAACAGGGATCCATCATTAATAATTCACATGATGATATTTTCTCTGATGGAAATTGCATTGTTATCTTACAGATAAAACAACTTTTTCAACGGATCAACCTCCATCGGAACATGATTGGCTCATTGACAACACACAAATTGGTGATTTTCCAGGTTGGTTGTTATGTGTTTTCTCTTAATTGTGTGCATTGGGTGTTGTTGATGTTGTTAATGTAGTGTTTGAATGTTTAGATGGGTGCACAATCCCAATATCGGGCCTTCACTTGAAGCACATAGACAAAAGCACCATCACTCTATTTATCACATTAGTCAAGGTCCATTTGATGGGACCCCTAATTGATGCAGTTTGTATTATGATGCTTGTATTAATTCACATGATGTTATTTTCTCTGATGGAAATTGCATTGTTATCTTACAGATGCAATAACTTCTTCAATGGATCACTCTCCATCTGACTATGATTGATTCATTGATAAAAGGAAAATTGGTGATTTTCAAGGTTTTTTGATGTGTTTTCTCTTAACTTTGTGCATTGGTTGTTGTTGATGTTGTTAATGTACCATTTGAGTCTTTGAAGGAGTGCACCATACCAATATTGTGCCTTCTCTTGAAGCACACAGATAGACCCAATATCACTCTATCTATCACATTAGTCAACGTGCATTTGATGAGACTCCTAATTGATGTAGTTTATATTTTGATGCCAGTAATAATTCACATGATGGTATTTGCTCTGGAAACTGCATTGTTATCTTACATATACACATGACGTGCATGTTAGGACGGCTGGGGCGGTTGGCTTTCGCACCCCCCAGCCGTGATCGGGTCCTGTGGCTGTCCCTCGCTGGGCGATTTCGAACGGTTATGCCGTATTCTGCTGGCTTCGGCCATTAATTCTGCTGGCTTCGGCCATATTCTGCTGGCTTCGGCCGTATTGTAAAAATATCTGTAGGCTTCGGCCATATGTGGATTTTCTCTCTGAAAAAAAATACAACAACTTATTCAATGGATTGAACTCAATCGGAACATGGTTGGCTCATTGAAACCGCACAATTTGGTGATTTTCTAGGTTTGTTGCTACATGTTTTCTCTTAATGTTCTCTTAAATTGTGCACTAGTTGTTGTTTTCCTTGTTAATGTAGTGTCTCAATGTTTGCATATTGAACTAGGACCCAAAATAAATCGGCAGGGATGAGGAAATGAAATAAAGGTTATCCAACTTGTGGGCTTCTCAAACAAGTTATGAGAGAAACTACAACTTCTTCTTCTTTAATCTCCCACATAGCAACATTAATGTTATGAATGTCATTGCAGTTAATGAAGCTAAGTTGTTGAGGATTCTTGGTGGAGTGACCAACTTTCGTTAGGTGTGATTCATAGCGAGGAGGAGTTGGTTGTTAGGCTTTTCTTGGTTTTCCTAGCTAGGGTTAGGAGAGCTTGAAATTTTTCCATCTTGTGATAAGTTTCAAGTATGTACATGTACTTCATCTTTTCTATATAAATAAAGTGTTTCAACGGTCCAATAATCGAGTACCTTCAGAATCAAATCTGAAGGTACTCGATTATTGAATTGCACTTGCCTGGTATGATTCATATACACAATATTGTTTGACAACCATTTGTTTATTATATAAATTGAGATGCCACATAGATAATAAAGAAGACAATCACTCAACACTTTTTGCCTTCTGCCATTATTGATGTTACTGTTCTCATGGCTCCCTGTAAAGAATCCCCCTTGAACAAGGTTCAATTTTATCTCCAAGAGCCATTCACAAAATAAATTCACAAGGGTGCATATGGGATTTAAGTTCCAACTCAAGAATCAAATTTCGTTTTAGGGTCTTATACCTACTCTTACTACATGATATTTCTACTCCTTTTTTAATGTTGGGTGTTGGGTTCATGGATCTACGTGGTTGATAAAAAAATAAACCAGATTTTCTTTATAATATTAATAAATCCATATCAACAAGATTCCAAGAGAAAAACAAAATTACATGCATGTCCATTTAACCAACTGAAAATGACATAGACATCATCGCAAAGTGATTCAATGCAACTAGAAATGTAACATATCTTTTGCATCCATGATGTAAGCAGTTTCATTAAAAGTAATGATAGTAAAATGGATGCACAATGTGTGCTCCATCTCAAGTATACATAATATCAGTTTCTGCTTGGATTTAGAGTAGACTTGATGGAGTACTTGTCATTGTACAAATTGCATATGTTTTTGGTGCTGGCTTTGGTTAGCAGTCATAACACTTTGTCTCACCCTTAAAATGCACAACGACTTGTCCTAAATACCCAGTAGTTCCACTTTCTACTAGAGGAACTCCTATAGCCAATCAAAGTTTGTTCACATGTATGCCAACAGCGAGATTGTCCAACCCATTTAGTACGACATTAAACTGCTTAAAATGATCTACACAAACTCAGGATCCTTGACATTGGCATGGTGTGAAAAAATCTTCATATCAGGTCTGAATTTTAAGACATCCTCCCATGCCACACTAGATTTTGATTGCCTAGCATGGCATTTATGAAATATAAATTGCTTGGTCAAATTACTAACTCTAATTGTATCCATGTCAATGACATGGACATATTTGAAGCCCATAAGTGTGAGGGTTTTGGAAAACCACAGAATAAACATCACAAGCTCTACCATGTAACATACAACATTCTAAAATACTCCCTAACGAAAACGATGTGACATGTCATAAAGACTCAAAATACAAACTAAAGAGTAAACACTGCAACATAGTTTAGATATTTCTCAGTGCTCATACATGTAACATAAACAAAAAATGTACATAGATGCTCTTCTTTGACATTGCCTCTATATGTACAAATATTTTTTAGTCCATACCTTTACCTGCATTGGTTACTTGTAGATATTTGGGGGTAGGATGGATTTGAGTGAGTAGGGACACCTTTGGGTTAGCTTGGATCATGAGTAGAAATTGATGGATTTAGTGGTATTTGCTTTGATAATGAAATCAAGCATTAAGAAAATTGATGTGGAAAACTAGTTGGAATGGTTTTGGTTGTTAACCTTGATGAGCATGGATTCTTTGAGCTCTTTAAATAGGTTGACCATAAAACAATTTTTTCATTGTTGAGGGTGAAAAACAGCTCAAATTCCATTGCAGATAAACTTTCCTAGTAGGGTTGCAGTTAACTCTAGGGATGTTAAGAGCTACGTTAAGAGGGTAGGGAAGTCCACTTGGATTGTGCAAACTAGTTGGGAAATATTTTCAGCCAAGAAATCATGAATCCAATGGGAGAAAAGTTAAAATTATCAAGGCATTATTATAGATCTAAGGCTCCAAAACAAGATTTCTAGCCCATGGGTTAAGTTAGTGAACTAAAATAGGAAAAATATTTTTGTTAGTTTATGGATATGGATGTAATGACAATGTTGTGGCTTATGACACCTCCAAATCCAATTCCATATGAATATCTTGAGGCGCAATCTACCTACATGATATCCAACGATAGTGTCTGCCTTGAACAAATTATGTAAACTATATACCTAGAATTTATAAATTCAATATTAGCGGGAAGGTCATTACTTTGAAGTATGTGATAGACCTCTTGGACAATTTTTTCAAGGAATTTTCACTCCATCTCCTCTCTATAGGTCGTTGTAGAGCCAAAACTGATAATGTCTCTTTCAGGTGAGTCCACAATGCCTTATTTATGATGGAAAGGTTGAGGCTGTATAGTTTGACTAGGTCATAGTAAATGTAAAAGGATTACACAATAATGCAACCATAAATTTTGCAATTACCCCAAGGATCGTGACCCTTCAAGTCATGGCTGAATTTAGCTTACAAAGAAATATGTTGGGTTTGAGACAATGTAAGACACTAATGTTGGATATTTTAAATATGGTGGCATAATAAAAGTTGGCATGGAGCAACCCCCTCCACTGCTTCATAGTTTTTTTTCCTAGATTCTATGATCCTTCTAATTGACTGGGTCATTATTTAGTTTTTAAAGTTGAAGCCATGCCATGCTTCCTCTTTCCTTTAGCTGTCAAGCCTAAGGCTTTGTGAATTTATTTGATCGCTTAACCCTTATAATGAGTAAAATAGGGTAAATCACTTCCTTAGATCTCTTTGGCCAAGTAGGAGAAAGGGAAATGTGTAGGGTTGGACACTTTCATTCTCAAGGGAGTAGCAAATATCTCCTCCAAAAGGGGAATACATGAAGAGAAACCTATGAAGCAAGTGGTAGACATAATGTGAATCTTTCTTAGAACTATATCATAGAATCTTCAAGACTGGGGGAAAAGTGTGAAACCAAAATAGAGAATAAGAGTATCCCCAATGTGTTCCTCATAGACACACTCCCATGAAGCCTAAGCAGAGATTTGGGAGGTATTTTTACTAGGCTACATTGGATTCTGATTCACATTCAATATGTTCTATCTAGTCAGTGGTATGATTGGATGAAAATGTGTGATGATGCACAACACAAACACACTAAATGGAGTGCTAATCCTACAAATGAAATACCATAGGATGGAGCTTTAATCAAGGACAAGAGAAAATAAGTGGAATTAAGGTTGTACAACTTGAGGAATCCCATCAACAGGTATCCCACTGAGATGAGAAAGACAAAGAATCCATCCAACAAATTTTGGGAAAATGGTTACAAAGAAGTCAAGGAGGGAGGGAAAAGGAAAGGAGAATGGAGAAAGAGAGACAAAACATACTACATACATTGTAGATACAACACTAATTGAGAGAGAAGAATAAAACAAAAAGGCCTGAGGCAATAATCTTGGAAAGGTTTACAACTTTTTAAGAAGGTTTCTTATGTTATCAAAAAATTTATCATGGGTTGCAACATGGCACCATCCAAGGTAGTAAAATATCAAAGGCTATCAATCTTATCTCTAGAAAGAAAATCAGTCCAATTATAAGAAGGCCAAGTTTTGTTACATTGAAAAAATATATAGTGGATAATGTCAAATCATGCCATTGTAAAGATGGCTAAAATATCATGCATTAAGGCTTTAAATGGAACTTCCAGACCACAATTATTGGATTTCGCTGTGGAAACCCCGATTTTATAATAAAATTTTTGAATCATTAATAGTAGAACATCCTTCAATTACCAAAATTAAACAAGTGGGTATCATTATTGATATCAAAGAAAATTGCAAGACAAGGAAACTTTGGACAAAAAAATGCATATCTAAATAAGAGAGAAACCATGTTTAAAATGTTAGAATATGGTGATGTGAAAGGAAAAGGAATGCATACCAGGCTTCACAGAAACTTCATGTCAAGCCTTGGTTCAAAGGCCATAACATTGCCTTCCCATACCTTGTGAGAAATGTCCTCATCTAAATGACATTTGGGTGGACTAAATGACTAGTGTCCTACGTTGTCATCACTAAATGTTATATAAATGTCCAATTTTCTCTTATTTCCAAAGTGACTAGAGAATCAGTTGTTATTAATTCAACATCATCAGAACCATCGCCAGCTTTTGTAGTTGCAATTAGAAGTTTTACTCCACTTTCATCAGCACGATCATCACTTGCACTTGCCACTCTGGAAGCCCTCCATACAATATAATTCCATCTAAATCCTCATGAAATTCATCTCTGTGGTGAATATTAATACTGCACAATAAATCTTTATGGTAGCCCTCTACTGTAAGAATTACACCATTTGTGATTAGAAATGGATATTCTGCTAATGTCTTCTCTAAGTTTTGTGCATAATGTGTAGAAACATCTTCCTCAATGTCATCACCAGAATCAAACAAAAGTGTAGAACCATGCATGATCAATGGTGAATTGACACCCAATTTAGCCTTGAAATCATTTTCTATGATATCCTTCAGTTTTCTTACTGAATATTCACCTCTAGTGATACAAGTGTCTTTGAACATACATAAAAATATCTCTTGGGTTCAAATGGCTCTACTAGCATTGGAAGCATATTGTACGAGAATGTGAAGCCTACGATGGTGGTTGATTTGCTCCACTGGTTCCTCTCAGTGCATGAGATCAGAGCTGTAATTTATGCCATGTGGAAGAGGGGGAAATCGATGTCATGCGTTTGGGCTTCAATTCTCTCTGCAATCGAGTAGAGCGTCAACAGTGGGGATGCATCTCTCGTTTAGGGTCTTGAAGGATAGAACTATAGCCATTTCTATGTGCTGGATGGCTTAGGGCACAATTAGATCTCTCACCGACTACTTTTGATCATCATATCTAAACCATCGCTTGTCTGCAAAAGAGAGGGGAATACTTTTCTTTTTATTGATTTACTGCCTTAGGCCAGATCTACACTAGCAACACTACGACAACGCGATTTTGGGTGGTTTGATGCATCTGTGACCATACACACTAGGAGCCCACATCACATTAATGAGGGTGCTCAAATTGTCGACTCTGAGGCCCGATCTGCCCAGACCTCACAGGAAGGATGAAGCACATGTTCAAGGATAAACTATTACATGCCAGATTTGTATTCAGAAAGGTTGTCTAGAAAAGATATAAAGATTTCTACGCCTATGTCACCTGTCACAGCAGATCCAACACTAGAACTTAAATGAGGGATCGGATACAGCACAAGGAAACCCATCATTGAGGTAATGTATGCAATAAATCTTAGAACTCCCATGTCAAAACTAGGATCTTCACCCAACTTGTGTGCATTTAATACCAGTCAAGACGGATTGGGTACTAAACCGAGACTTTCTGAACTCCTTTCATTAGACCTTGCAGTCAATGATGGTGCCCGCATTGCAGCCTCCCCTACAGGAAACATAAACGTCATTTGACACTAATCTGGTACCCAAACATATGATTCCTTGGATGAGGAAGATCAGAACTTCTTCCAATTTTTTTTAAAATCTCTGCTGGTAAATTTTCAATAGTTTGGGTGAAGGTTTCAGACAAGGTTTTTCAATTGAAGCAGAATATCATGCAAAATCTAGGCTATCCATCACACCTGCAAAACCTTATTTGTGGTGGAAGATCTGTAGGATGACCAGAGTTTACATGAATACAACATTCTTCCTGCAACCACCATCATCCTAAATGTGAGATTGAGAGGCAGAGCAGAAGGATCAAGTAAATCAAAGGGAGCAAGAGGTGTTGTTGGCTCTAGCTTACCCAAAGGAATAGAACCAAACCAATAACACACAAATGGTGGACTCTCCTTCAAAAATGTCTTGTAAGGGAAACCCACAACTACATCACACCCAAGTCAAACACACAATATTCCCAGTCCCTACATAGTGGAGCAAATGAATTATGTCCCAGAACTAATCATAGATCTTCTAGAAACAAACGATCACTGCACAACTTATGGAGCACAAGCCTTCATCTGCAGATTTAACATTTTCTAGCCAAAACCAATGGATCTCTTCCATTGGATATTCAAAAATTGGACAAGAAACTGTGAAATACACCTTTGCTCCAAAGGATTCTTCATTGTAAAGTTTGTATCCTCCGAGGATAGAGAGATTATCCTTCATGAAGGCCCATGGTTTTGGGGCTCGATGGGACTTTTCATCACCCCATGGTTCCTAGACTTTGATGCAAACACCATGATTGTATCAAGAATGTCAGTTTGGGTTAGGCTTCATAACATCCCCCTTCATTTCTGGCATAACCAAGTGCTAGAAGGCATTCAAAACATCTTAGGACAATACATAAGGATTGACACACAAAGAATGGGAGAATGAATCTATAATTTCACACAAATATGAGTGGAAGTGGACCTCAGTAATGGTCTGTCGGATCACATTCAATTGTCACACAACAAGCAGAGCTAGACTCAATTCCTAGCCGAATATGCTAACAAACATGACATCTACAAAACATGTGCCTTGATGCGAAGAAAGAATCGCGAAGGAAGAAGAAACCAGGAAAGAAACCAAAAGGATGGCAATTTACCTCAACTGAGCCAAATGAGGAAGAGGATGAACCAGAAAAGGGTCCCATTCCCAATGTGGAAAATCAAAATACACAAGAAAAAGAAGGAAAGGGGGAAGAATCACAAGAACCAATAGAATTACAGGTCACTACAGCACAGCTAGTGAGGATACATGAAGAAAAGGACTATGGTGGATACAAACGTCATCATGCATATGATAATTAGGGAAAATTGTAGGGGCTACTATTCACAGGTGGGCTAATATTCCATGGTTTTTCCAAAAAAAGGTTTGCCAATTTCCATTTTTCTTAAAATGAATTCACACAAATTTTATAGTATAAAATTATTTTACCTTAAAAATCGCTAATATTATATATTATCTAATATAAAATAATTATAAATCTAAACATTTTTACAAAATTATCATTAAATTTTTTTACATTTAGATATTATGGACTAGTAACGTTTGTCAAGGTTACTAAACTTTAAGATAAACTTCCATCCTTAAAGAAATGGAGAAAAATTTAAAATTTTCTCTTCATTTGTTTAAGTTGACTACTTTGTATGAACTTACGATAATCACTCGACTAGATGATGGAATGCTTGCAAGCATCTACAACATGTAATTTTGTTTTCATTAATAAAATTAGGTTTTTTCCATGGGAAAAAAAACTTAAAAGTATTTTATTGTCTTTGTTGGTGGTCTTTGAAAATAATTAAAATTTACTTAATATTCATCACAAAAATATTATCAAAAGATGGAATTGATTAAAACAATAAAAATATAGGTTAAAATATTTCACTTAGTTATTAACAATATTTTTAAAAAATTGTAATATATTACATAAAATATAAATAATAAAATGAAATATTTAAATATAATTTGAGTGAATGAACATATATTTGCTCATAAAAATTAAGAGTTTAAGGTTTAAATTTAAAAAAGAATATATATATATATAGAGAGAGAGAGAAAGATAAAAAAGTTTCGTATTTTATAAAGGCAGATTTTTTATACATCATTTTAATATTTAACTTCAGGATAATATTATATATATATATATATATATATATATATATTCCAACAAGAACAAAAATTATGAAGGGCTCCCTAGATCAACTGCCACACTTACCTTATATAACATGTCTCCAAACACTTAAATAGTTAGAAAAATATATAATTCACCAAATTATTTTAGCTAAAACCCTTTTACTCAAATTAAAATATTATAAAATTATTTTTATTAATAAATATTTGAAACCCTTTTACTGAAATTAAAATATTATAATTTTTTTTATTAATAAATATTTGAAATTAATATTATTTCTCTAACATTGACAAGATAGAATTTAGCCTGTAGATAGTCATGAATAACCTTTCACTCTCACTGCATTTAACATGATTTATTATTTGGAGTCTTACCCCTTGACAATTCTAAATGACCTTTTCCTTTCGCTGTCACTAGGGATCTCTATCAATATAGAGAAATATTGATGTGATGTCCTAAGTAATTGTAAATGTTTAATTACTACACTAAAAAAACTCGATATAACTATTTAGGTTTATATATATTATTTTGATTAAATTATCCACGAGGCAAATGTGTTGATCATGACAATCATGTAACTCTCACATGTCAGGTAGTTAGGATAGGCAGCTACCTATCCCTAACTACTTCTTTGAAGATTTATTCTCAAGGAATAGGTCAAGAGGGTATTGGTACCTGAGACAAAAGAAACAAAAAGAGAAATAAAATGAAACAAAGGATTTTGTGTTGCTATGTTAGACGGGCTCATAAGCTAAGTCTGGTTAAGACCAGATAGTTGTGATATATTAAGATTGTTATTCTTACTGCATGTGAGAGTAACAGCTCGAGGGGAGACTAAGGCTTGAAAGCGGGTCTCAAGGTTGGGAGGAAATTCGACGTCTTATAGTCAATCTTGATCCAAACAGTCGAGAGTAAATACTATCGAAATCAGATAAGTATTTATAACTTCTTGAAGGTTAATTGTACTATTGAAATAGAGATATGCATACTTGTTGGGAAAGGTTAAACGTACTAGTGTAGTAAACGCCTAAAGACTACTAATAGAAGTTATAATTTGCATGCTAGCCATCTACAGAAACTAGTATATCATAAAGAAAACTGAGTAAGATCTATTAATTATAATAGAAAAGTTCTTTTAGAAGAATCTTTCTTTTAGGTTTTACAATGAAAAATCCTTAAGGGAGCAGTAAAACCTAAAAACCATAACTCCCAAAACTACTTAGAAATTTTCCAAAATAGAGGAATTATAGTTTTAGAAAGGAATGTGTAATAGTACAAATAGACAAACTATTACAGAAATAACAAATGTGGATTCTTCAATACTTAATAGTGTGTTACTAAAGAAATACAATGTTACTAAAGAAATACAAGAAATGAACAATAGATTCTGAACTAAAAATAAAGAAGTTGCCCTAAGAAAAAGGAATTGTCACATGATGCAAATAATAAGTTTGCCAATCAGAAATTAGGGGAAATCTGAATCCAAAACTTTAAACCCCAAATAGGCAAGGGACATTCTGGTAAAAACACATCAAGACTATGCTGCAAAAAGAATACTAAATATTTATAATCTAATAAGTATCGTCTATGATGGGACGCGGGTCGAAACCCCATCTGCTTGCAGAAATAAACACTAAAATGACAAGAATAAAACATATAAAAAAATTCAAAGAAAATATAATGGAAAAGTTGGCTAATGCTTTTTTTAAGAAAAAAAACAAAGAAGAAAGAGCCAGCTTGGATCGGTATTTTGTATCTCTGAAAAAATATAGGTTTGTGCAAGGGTAGAAAACCGACCCCTTCCATTTACGCAAACCAAGTAGCTATTATATATTCAAAGCACAGAAATTCTTCATGACATAATTCTTTATCTAGTAAGGAATTTCCAGATACAACATTTACCAACTTATATTCGATACAAGTTCAGATAGGGTTCAATATACATCGGAAAATTACAAATATACATCGGAAAATTACAAAAACCATGTCTAGTCGCATACCCCGAACGTGAAATAGTAGGAATGACGGCACCATGACTTGAACTTAAGAAAATATAGCCACAGGGGCTTCTTTTCGCAGAGTCTAGAAAAACGTATAAGCACTAATGGAAATAAAACTAAGTATAAACTAAGAGCAACATAACAAGTTAGCCTGATAAGCCAATATCCACTAAGAGTCAAAACTTTCAGTCCAGGAGTTTCTATAACAAGTTTTCAGATTACCTGGAGGCTGGAAGAAGAATAAGTCTGCAACCCTCAGATAGGATTCCGGGAGGTAAGTCTCGTTCTCGATCAACCATACTCGAGCAGTAAGAAACCTCTGGCGAAACCTAGCAAAGCCATAAAAGCAGCTTATCAATACAACAACAATAAAATCAATATCGCCATATGATACTTCAAATTAAACCTTAAACCTTGTACCTCACCAGGGCTGCGGCTAGAAGGAAACTCGGCTACAAGGCAACTCCTTCGAATCAGTAAACACTAGGAAGAACATCTTCAATGTTACAGAACGGTGAGAACGAACTTGTGTGAAATCTGAAGCATTGGGCCGGAACCGGAATACTCTAATGGAAAGCAAAATGCCGAAAACACTCCACAATACAACTGACAAAGGAGATAATGGTTCACTTGTTGCCGTCAGATGAACTTGCGATACAGAGGACCGTCGATGAGGAGATCTTTCCGAGGAGAAGCCAACAATTGGAAAGCAGTTAGAAGAACCGAGAACCGAGAACCCTGCTCCCGCGAACTCTCGGGAAGCCAAGTTCACTGTATTAGAGTTAGGCTTAATAACCTTGTAATTATTCATAAAGTTATTCCGTGTATACACTGAAGACCTAATTAAATGTTAACAGTAAGTAAATATTAAATTTTATTCAAAATATCCACTCAACATAAAAGTCATTAAATCATATATGACACCCTCACTAATTCTGTATTTAATACAATGCATATATATATATATAAATAAATTCAAATTTACTATTTTTACTATGAGTTTTATAATGTTAATATTCAGAGATGTGACAATCGCCCAAAAATTTTGACATAATTTTATGATTTAAATTTTTTTTATCTCCGTGTAAGCACATAAAAGTAGTGCAAGTATAAATTATTATTTTGTGCTTAAAATCCTTGGAGGTTGAGTTAGTCAACGGTTAAAATAAGATCAAGTGCACATCATTTTTAGTTTTAAAAACCATTGAGGTTGAATCAGTCAACGTTCAAATTTTATATTCTATTATTGACTCCACTATAAAAGTTATTTTCATCTTTACTCTTACCTGTACAGAATAATAAACTGTCAAACGCCCATGGTTAGAGTGGGTTCAGGGTTGGAATGTGGAAGCCAGACTGTGCAAATGCGACAATATTAAGCTTAGTCCAATTTGACATTTTAAAAGTGGAGTATTTTACAATGTATTTGACGGAGCAAATCATACCGTGACAAGATAATTTTCTCCTCAAGTTTCTCCCAATAGCATATAGAATAATAAAATGTCAAATTTAAATGATTTAAAGATTTTTTTTAAATAATTTCGATTAAAAAGATTTAACATTTTTTCAATAAATTAGTTTTTTTTTTCTTTTTTGGTTAATAACGTATAACAAAAGTTATATTCATATTTCTGAACAACATGTTTTCATTTTTCATTTCTAAACTGAATGGGAAAATAAGATTTTCATGGGACATCGAATTCCTCAAGGATATCATTGGTAAATTCGTGGATGAGCTTTGAAAATATTACAAGGCTAAGTATGTAAATTGATCCAGAGCAAAAGTAGGGGGTGAAATTTTGCACCACGTATGTCTACTATTAGATAACAAATAACCATCTAAAATAATAAAAGTATTTAATATTTTAAAAATTAAATTAAATTAAAAAGAGTGATTTTTGTAACATAAATGTGTACTACTACTTATACAAATACTACTAGTACTTCTAAAAATAAATGTATTGTATAATTATATTTTTAAATAGCACAAAAATGTAATTAAAAAAATGTTCACAACAAATATATAAAAGTGAATATAAAATTTAATTTAATCTAACCATAATAAGTAATTAAAGTAATTATATAAATTAATTAAAAAAAATATCTAGCTAAATCATAATTACTTTAATTAATTATAAATTAAAAAACAATTAAAACTAATAAAAAGATTAAATAGCAATCTAATATAATAAAAATATTTAATAATTTAAAAATTAAAGATAATTACACCACAAACAATATAGTATTTTATAACTTAATATTTGTATATGGTTTAATATTATGGGTTTTAGTGTTTTACTTATTAGAGTTTTTAATACTAGTTTTAGAATATAAGATTTCATAATAATAATAATAATAAACAATGTTATGATGATGATGATGATGGTTAATGTCCACTGAGACCAAACTTTGTTCTATCGAACCTAAAGAAGCAAATTATTTATTTTGATTTAAGATTTTATTCCTATGCTCAAAAAGTTTGGAGAGAAACCTCCCGAGGTCACTATAACTTTGACATCATAAAAGGCTAGGAAGGTCAGTATTGCGGCAAAGATTATGAAATTGAGATCTAATGTGGTTGTATGTGAGTCACTCTAAGAGGAAGTGATTTTCATCCTCGATGTTCATATTCTCACAGAGATGGCAGATCCTTTCCATCAATGGTGTATTAGGAACTGCCCAATGACCCGTTTCACTATGGAGCTCATGAGAGTTCATTCTAATCTTGGCTATATTAATTTTCTTCTTTGAGCTAGTTAAAACAGAGAGATACTTTTGATCTCCTAGGGTGGGGTTGATGACCTCCTTATAATATCTTAATTTTCTTTTAGCTCCTAAATATTTCTCACACCACATTTTTTCTTTGAACTTAGAAGTAACAATATTTTTAATGTTATTAATGTTTTGCAATGCAACATTCTCGTCAATCTCCCAATGGTTTAACTAGGCCCTGGTTTCTTTATACCAACCTCGTTTGAGCCTTAGGTGGTTTTGGCTGGAATTTAAAGCTAGCTTAGGAAGTCTATGGCCTCCTTTGTTATTGAGTTTGTGCTTATACAACAGAAGCCTAGTCATAGCTAGGCTCTTGATAGGTGAAACACCCACTTCTATACGGACAATAGGATAGGGTGTATTGCTTTTAATTTTGAGGATATACATTATAAAACGCTTCTGGATTTACTCAATCTTTCTCCAGGATTCTCTAGAGATGCTGCAACCCCAAACCTCACATCCATATAAGATGACGGAAGTGACTAAAGTTTCAAATAGGAACTGCTTTCTATCCCACATTATGAGGTTTGTCATTTTACAATTATTTTCAAGACCGAAATAAGCTTTCCACCCCCCATTAATCCTTTTCTCAATGCTATAGTTCCAGTTGAGCTTGTGATGAATATCAATTCCTACGTACTTGTAAGAAGATACTTCCTCCGAGTTACTATTGTCATACATAAGATTAGTGTAAGTGTCCTTCTTAGATTTGATAATCATAACTTTTGTTTTGTCAGTGTTAATAGTCATACCCATGGTAGAGCAAAAATCCTTAAGAAGTCTAAGTTGCTTATCAAGATCTGATGGGCACCTTGGGAGAAGAACAATATCATCAGCATAGAGAAGAAGGATGATGTCTATCCCATCTAAGATCGTGCCAGCACAACCTGCTTCCTCTAAACAACCTTCTAGCTTGTCGATGTAAATGCCAAATAGGGTAGAGAAGAGGGGGAAACCTTGTTTAACTCCGATATTACACTTAATATCTTTCGACCACCCGTCATTGCTCTTTAACTTGGAAATTACATTCTCATATAACCTTATAGAAGCAGCTCTCAACTCGAAAGGAACCTTTAGCTCTTCTAATCTATTCCATAGGTTGTTTTTAGGAACCATATCAAAAGCCTTTCTAAAGTCCACAAACCAACAAAAGAGATTGGATTTATCATTGCAAGATTCCTCAACAATGATCGTAAGCGTAACGAGGCAGTCCATTGTTGAGTGATGCCTTCTGAAACCCACTTGGCCTTTAGCCCACTTACCTTGACTTTCAAGCCATATGCTCAACTTCTTTTCCAAAATAATACCATATAACATGGCTAAGAGAGGGTTGATCATAATTGTTCAATAATTACAGGGGTTATTTGTATCCCCACTTTTAAAAATAGGGGTAATGATGCTCTGAGTCCATGGTTTAGGGAACCCTTTCTTGACCACTTGATCAAAAAGCTTGTGGATGTGGGGGATGAGGACAAGACCTCCAATTTTTAAGATTTCCACCTGGTAACCTTCAATGTCCTTAGCTTTCTCATTTGCCAGGCATTTAACCCCAAAATCAATGTCTTCTAATGAGAAAACTTCTTTCGTTGTGAGAAGGGTTTCAAAGTTATCCATGACATTTGGAGATTCATAAAGCTTTTTAAGATAGGAATTTTAGTCATGTAAAGCAATTTTATTATTATCTTTAGTATTCCTAGTTAGAATCTGCCCGCAGAATTTTTTAGGAGCTACCTTAGAGAGGTGTAAGAGATTCTCTTGTCTTTTATGAATATATTACCTTTTTTCATTTTAGTTAGGGCTTTGTATATGTTACACTAAAATTTGTCACCATGACTATTTGCAGTTAGTATGGCTCCATCAACTGTCATACTATCCTCCTTGGCAAGCCTCATACCTCTGCTCTCCATGTCAAACTTCAAGAAAGAGAGGAAGTCATTAAAAATCTATATATCTCTGGGTACGCAATTTCTCTTAGCCTTACCTGCGTGTACGCACTCCAAGTTCACAATACCTGCGTACTTGTACGCTCTGTATGTAAAGCAATGGGTGCGTACTCCTGTAAAGGTCAAAAGGCGCAAGTTTCACTCCAAAAAAGTTACTTGTGGTCATTTCTAGAGCCTTCTAGAAGCTTGTTTGACGTGTATGGAGCGCCTCCAGATGGTTCATGTATCCCTACCAAAGAGGAACTTATCCCATCAAGAGGGGAGCTATCCCATCCAAAGAGGGACTTATCCCATTGATGGTGGACCTGAATAACTTCCTCTAGAGCACTATAAATACAGGCATTGGGCCAAAGGGAGAGAGGTTGAAAGTTGAACATTCCTAAGGGTAGATGCTGCTGGAATTAGGACTCCCTTGTAAAGCTTGAGAGGAGAGATTCCCATCCTTTCCTAGCCTTATTTGAGAGTGGGTGAGCTGATCAAAGTAAAGGAAAACTCTTGCTGGACCCTAGGAGGAACTTGCACAACACCAAGGCTCAGGTTGTAATGGTTCCTTTTGTTACCTTTTAATGCAAATGAACTTATTTTTCTCAACAGATTGTTATTCATGGTTTGTTTCATATACTCCTTGGTCTGTATGATGGATATGTATTGTTTTATGAGTTTATCAGGTACTATTTAATCTTTTGGCTTGTTAGTGAATGCAGATTTCGAAGAGAAGGAGGAGCTCATCCGGATCGGCGAGGCTGGACTACTACAAAGCGTTGGACTAAAGGTATGTTAAAGATCCCCTGATTACTTGTATTTGCATTGCATGTTTAGAGAAAGGTAGCTTTATTTGTCTTGTTTATCACTAGAAAGCTTTTGCTTCTAGGGAGGTCGGTTGTGTCTGCACTAACGACTCTTTTCGCATGACAAAATGGCGACTCCACTGGGGAATCCATTAATGTGAATGTTTTTTCCTTTATATCAACTTTTGATCTGAGAAAAGTCATTTGTTTTCTGGTTTTTGGCTGTCTGACTGTGTATTTGGGTGGGCTAGCTTAGGGTTAAATTAGATTTTAGTTTTTCTTTGTTTTGCTAGAAGTATGCAACCTCTGAGTTGAGCACAGTGCGTACCTGTACGAACTGTCGTTTTGTGCACAGAGCGTACCCGCACCTGTGCAAACAGGTCGCCTGCGTACCCTGTCAAAATTAAGAAAATTTCAATTTTCTTCTTTTTGCCTTTTAGATTTTGGTTTTAAGTTGTTTTTACTGCCCAGATCCACTGGTTACCTGCCATAAATCTTCACCTAAGCTTGTTTCATCAGCATTCCTGCTCTAAGCTTTCATCAATTGGGTGTTTTGAGTCTCTTTTTGAGAAATTCTAAATTTGATTTCCTTTGGTCATTACTTGGAGGTTTGTCTCAGTCTTTTCACAATTTTGCATCTTTTTGCTTTTGTTTTTGCAAAAAAAATTTCCCCCTAATTCGCCGGGGGGGGGGGGGGGCTAAATTGTGTATGAGTGTTAATCGCCTTTGAGTGTTTTTATTTTTTGATCTTTGGAACTCTCACCCAATTTTCTCAACTTGCACTTGATTGGTTCTTAGATTACATTAGAATCATCTTGTGTTTGAGAATTCTCTTGCATAGACCACATTTGCATAATTAGGATTCTCATTTTCAGAATATTAATGAAAAATGTGCATAGATTACATTTGCATACTTTTCAAGTGAATTGTGCATAGATTACAATTGCATAGTTTACGTTCTGAAAAATCCATCGTAGATTTAGATCAGCTTTCTTTGATTTGAATTTACACAAAAAATAAAAATAAAAAAAATGGTTTGGAATTGATTTGCATTAGTTTTTCTTGATAAAATTAGTGCATTAGAGAATTTGTTATATTTTCTCTTAGTGATCAATTTTTTGCATTGTTGGAAGTGAATGGAAACTCTCTCCTTACTTTAATTAGGATTCATCGAATTGAAAAGATCACATTATCATATTCGATTGCATTCAGTTGAGTCGGGTCATAACACCATTGGTTTCATTTCCATTTACCCATTTGAGTAATAAAAGCCTTAATAACACAACGCTTAATTAAAATTCATCTAGTAATCTTTACATTTCTAGGGCTTTGAAACACCAATATAGATCAGGCTAGTGTCTTGGAGTAGGAGAGTAATTAACTCTCCAAGACAGCAAAACCAAACAAGTAGCTCATCTTGTGGTAGGATAAATCCAGCTGTTACATTTATGCTCTGGGAAAGCTCCTCTTAAAGGAGAAGCACGAGACCGTGTCCAAACCAGTGAGGGGATCAATCCTCCTTCATTGGTAAAGACGCTAGATACGCACGTACTACAAACGGTAAACCTCGGATTATTGTCGAGGAGCCTGGGGTCACTTGTCGGTAAACCTTGGATTATTGTCAAGGAGCCGGCAAGGGGATTGAGCTTGTTACTCTGCCCTTGCGTGCTATCGGGTCGTAGACTGTTCCCCCAGGTATATTTGTTGCTGTTGGTAACCTTAGTGACCATTATCTTTAGGATTCTACCTGACGTGACGGTGGAGGGAAGATCCCACTGTACCTGGAGCAGACGTCGGCTAGACTCACTTGGATTTTCTGGGGGGTTCACTTCACTCGAGATGGTTAAAGTGGAGGAACTTGGTCCAGTCTATTCATTAAGCAAGTTGCCGGGGTAACTGTTCCACCCGCCACTTCTGTACTGAATTCTGCGATGTTGGATTTCACCACCAACTAGTGTTTTCGGTCCGGAAGGCTACTGTTTGTGTGTGGTTTGACTCCTAGATTTGATAGTGCGTGTTAATTTGTTTGTTTTTACTTTTAGAGACCATAGGTGTGAATTGTGAATTGTTAATTTTAGTTTTAAAAATTGTTAATAAAATTCACTGAAGTTGAATATAATGGCAAATGTTCCGGAATTTACCAACCTAGGAACCCCTCCTAACGAGAATCTTAGTACTTTTCCTTACTTTGGAAATGTTGGTCCTCCTTATATGGCTACTTTGTCATTACCTGGATTTACGATAGGTTTACCGATATGGTTATTTTCAACTTCGTTGGCCCAAAATACTCCAATTGTTCCATCTCAACTGGATGCTTCACCTCAACAGAGTTCACCATCTCAACATCACCAACCTTCTGTTGACCCTTTACCTTCTTCGCCTAATTTTTCTTCCTCCATTTCTTCCTCTTCGCCTGGTAAAAGCCTTGATGCTAGTAACCAGGAGGCTAAGAAGAAGAAGAAACGGAAGAAGAAGAAGAAGAAGAAGAAGCAAGATAAGAAAGAAGTCAACCAACCAACCATGGTTGTAAGTGTTAGTTGTGTTGAGGAAAACTCTGACATGCATCGTAAACCCAAATACCCTTGCAGGCTTTGTAAGGGTGACCACTTCCTTTTCAATTGTCCTGGTATTCCAAAGGTCCTGGAAGTATGGTCAGAAAAATCTCATCAACTTTCCATTGATCCATCAACCAGTGATAGTCAGGTTCCTGGGAAAAAGGGTAAAGTTAGGTTTCCTTGTAAGTTATGCAAAGGGAGTCATCAAACTCACATTTGCCCTCACATGGATGAAGCCTCAACATTGTTGGAAAACCTTACTGTTCCACAGCAAGAATTTCCAACTGGTTACCGTAAACTTTCTCCCAACCTACCGTCAACTGACGGAGTGATTGATCTAATTTCAAATACAGTCGATCACACTCTTCCATTGGAGAGTGAAACTCATGTCACTCAGTTTGATGATCCATTAGTTGATCAAGTGGTCGATTCAATTTCACATTCGGTCGATCCCACTTTCCCTTTAGAAAGTGAACTTCATACCGCTCAGGTTCTTCTTGTTACATCAGATTCTTCTACGCTGGGGGGCATTTCACCTGTTTCTACAGAACCCCCTCCAAGTACTGAGGTCTTTTCCTTTGATTGGAATAGACTGACAAAACCTCGTCTTCCTTCCTCCATCCCTTTCCAAATCATTGTCAAGGCTGGTGGTAGGGACATACATCGTACTCAGGTAGATGAAGGTGCTTCTGTTAGTATTTTATCCTCAACTGTTTGGAAAGCTTTGGGTTCCCCTCAGCTTGCGCCTATTACGCAGAATCTGAAAGCTTTTAACAGAACCATTAGTGAACCTTTAGGGATCCTTCCTAAGTTTTCTATTACCTTCGAAGGTAAAACTGTCTGTATTGATCTTATGGTAGTTCGAGGTCCCTTGGATTTCAATTTACTCCTTGGGCGAGACTATGTTTATGCAATGAAAGTTGTCGTATTGACACTCTTTCGCATGATTTCTTTCCCTCACAATGGCAGTATTGTGATTGTAGACCAGCTTTCATTCCCTAGTCTTGTTTCAACTACCAATAATATGACACCCCTAAATGTTCTTGATTCTAAAGTGCTATCTACCCTGCCACGGGTAAATTATGTGGCAACTGGTCCCATGCTTTCAGTTACCGATGTAAGTGAGCCTCTCACTGTTTGCTCATCTTCCTTTGATTTAGATCCGGTAATTGACATGGAAAACTCTATGGGATTACTTGAACACGATGTTCTTATCCCTTTTTAGTCCCTTGACATGTGTTCCTTCCAAAGAACTATTCTTCCTTCTGATGAAGACCTCTTGGAAGCCATGATCAAGGTATGTCCATTGACATGTCTTTCTTCCAGTTGGAAGCCATGATCAGTGGGTGAGGAAAGTTCCTTTTACTGTGTCAACCTCGTTAAAAAATGAATCAGTGTGTGTGAGGAAAGTTCCTTTTACTGTGTCAACCTCGTTAAAAAATGAATCAGTGTGTGTGAGGAAAGTTCCTTTTACTGTGTCAACCTCGTTAAAAAATGAATCAGTGTGTACGAGGAGAGTTCCTTTTACTGTGTCAACCTCATTAAAAAATGAATCAGTTGGCGAGGATAGTTCCTTTTCCTGTGCCAACCTCGTTAAAAAATGAAACAGGTGTTCATGAGCATAGTTCCTTGTCTTGTGTCAAGCTCATTAAAAAATGAAACAAGGATTTTAGAGCATAGTTCCTTGTCTTGTGTCAAGCTCGTTAAAAAATGAATCAAGGTTTTTAGACTAGAGTTTTTTTTAGGTAGATTGTAGAGAGTAGTTATGAGCATAGTTCCTTATCTTGTGTCAAGCTCGTTTAAAAAATGAAACAAGGGTTTTTGAGGATAGTTCTTTTCCTGTGTCAACCTCACTAAAAAATGAAACAGCTCCCACGAGTCTTTCCAAGATTTTGAAAGTAAAGCTTCATTCCATCCACCTCATTGAATGCAATAAAGCTTGGGGGGCATGTACCTCGTTTTGCGTCATTATGCTGGGGGCATGTGAACTTGTAACAAGCATAGTTTTTTGTTTCAAGCTTGTGTAAACATGAAACCGAATCCGAGCATAGTTCCTTTCCTGTGTCAAGCTCGTTAAAAAATGAAACAAATCCTCCTCTACTTGAGTCGAGAGATTGAATAGATCTCATAAATGTTAAGTATTTAGGTTAGTTATTTCAGTGTTTTGCATAATTTTCTTACAGTTTTAGGTCGAGTCTTTCAAATGATCTCGTTCATGAACCTTCATTCCATCCAGCTTGTACTTAGTTGAATGAAATGAAGCTGGGGGGGATGCGCTCTAGCAGTTCGCTCTAGCAGTTACGCTTAGGGGGCATCAAGCACAGTTTTCTCTCTGTTTCAAGCTTGTGTAAAAATGAAACTACTTTGAAGCATAGTTTTTCTTTGTTTCAAGCTTTTGTAAAAATGAAACTTATCTCGAGTCAATTTCAGTTATTTTCAAGACTCGTTAAACTCATGAAAATCCCGAGATTATTTTGCTATCTTTCATTCTCGTAAAACAAATGAAAATGCCGAGTTCTTTCCGTCTTTTCCTGCTCGTAAATTAAATTGAAAGTCGGCCATATGAGTACATTTTTATCATTTTTTCGAACTCATTAAAACTTATGAAAAAGTGAAAACCATGAGTACATTTTTATCATTTTTTCGAACTCGTTAAAACTTACGAAAAAGTGAAACCTTGGAGTTCTCTTTTAAGTCCTTTTCAGACTCCTAAAACATGAAAAGATTGCCGAGCGTTTCTTTTACACTCGTTAAAACGGAATTAAAAGACAGTCCTCTTACAGCCCTTTTCTGACTGTAAAAACATGAAAAGATTGCCGGATTTTTGTCGTTTCAAATTCAATATTGGAAATAAAACGACGTGTCCTTGATCGCTTTTTACTTTTCAGGTCAAAGACACTAATCATGAAAGTACTCCTTGGTCGCAAGGTCAAGCGGTTCCCTCAAGTATTATGGGTAAAAGCATGTTAATGTGTCTCATTATATGGGAAAAGAAAAAAAGTACTCAAATGAAAAAAGATAAAAAAAAATAATATAAAAATATCAATTAAATGAGTTGAGTTTCATACTTGTTAATTATAAAAAATAAATGCTAAATTTGTAACAAAGCTAACTCACAATAAATTTTGGTAAAAGCCATAGTGAACCTATTTAATGGGTTTAGAAAATATAAATAATGTTATAAAAAGTAAATACTAAATTTGCAAATACGTCAACTGATAGTAAATATTGGTAAATACTATGGTTAATCACTCACAAAATATAAATAATTTTATGTAAATTTAAATGAAATGTTAAAACTCATTAAAAATATATATAAAAATAGAAGTAGAATTTCTAAACAAATAATTTTATATATTATATTTTGAATAATATAAAATACGTTATTATAATCATAATTAAAAATTTGATTATAAAAAATATAAAATATATTTTAAAAATTTTCAAAAAATAATTTTAACATTTTGTTATATGTTATTTTCAAATTTCTATTAAAAAAATTGATTTTATAAACTTCAAAGGGTAGTTTCGTGGGTCGCAGTTTTACATATACCAAAATATGAACATTTTTACTAGTATTTTAATAATAATTAAAAAATATGTTTACTTTTTATTTTTAAGTTTGTTTAGCAATCTTTAGAATGTTTACAACACATCTCTTAAAGAAATTGGAATTAAAAAACATAAATCAATAGAGAAATGGGGGGTAGCGGTTTTGTCACTACTTAATAATTTATGTAAAATGTTAATGATATCTTTTAAAGAAAATGAATAAATTAGATAAAAAATATATATTAAATTTTAGAAAAAATATGACATGAAGTTGAATTTAAATTAGTATGTTTTGTCTTCTTTTGCCACCACCTAATTTTTTATGATTTTGTAAATATAAGAGTAAACATTCCAACTCCATTTATTTTTATAAAACTTCTTTGCCACAAAAAGGGAAAAAGTGATACACATTAACATGCTTTTACCCTTATTTTATACTTTTTAGGGCTTGGGAGACACAACTTTACGAAAAAGTTCAACCTGGAGTCTTCTTAAGTTTTTTCAGACTCTCTAAAAATGAAAAACGCCGAGTTTCTCCTATACTGGACTCGTTAAAATTTCACAGTAAAGGACCTGTTCGATTACAAACAGGAATGGACCAGTCCTTCTTAGGGTCCGAATCTAAACTAAGTTGGACTCATCCGAAGGATGAGCTTATAATCAAGCATATGTTATCCTCCTCAAGCTTGTAAAAAATAAAGAGGTACTTGCCAGAAATGGTGGGGGAAAAGAGAGAAGAATGAACCTATTTGTTATCCTTTGTTACAGAAGAACCTTATCACCGCTCTTGAACACGACACTTTTCATTCGCCTGGGTTGGGAAATCCTTTGCCTTAAAGCTGATAAAACCACTTTGAAAGTATTCAACCGTTTCTGGGTATTAACTTTGGGTCAATCGTCACCAAGCCATCTGTCGTGTCGTTATGTGTTCAAGAGGTTTCTGCAAACAAACCATTCATATGCAAAATACTTGTCATCCATTTGACCATCCCTGAGTCAGTCCTTACAGCAACATTTCTTCAACTTGAACAATGATTTCGTGTTGTGGGCTTGCCTGCAACGGGTCGCTTTCTATCGACATCAGCACATTATCTAGAAAGATGACTTAGAAATCATCAGTACCTTGAAGTCTGCATGCATCAATGGCAGGTTTCTCGCCTTTGATGACAGTTTACATCATTGACTTTCGATCAAAGGATTCCGTGACGTGTTCGACATCAACCCATTCATTCACATTTCATGGATTGTACTGGGTACTTTGAGAACCATTGACATCACTGGTGGTCTCTCTCACACTTGTTAACAGTTTACATCATCGACTGGTAATCAAGTGGTTTCTACCATGTTCGACATCAACTCATTTATTCGCATGGATAGAATCGTACCTGTTCGGGAAGTAGAAATGAAGACCCTGGATCTAGTTTCCACCATCCAGGCTACGAGGAGTTTTGTATTCATTATACAGTAGACTAACTATAAACAGATGGCTGCGTCCATACTGTGTCTACAAAAGTCTATGATTATGATGTACTGCAGAATCATTCCTGTATCAGAGCAGTAGATAGTCAATTAGTTAAAGTTTTCAATCTGAGTACGGGAATGCCTACCTCAGCGATGATATCATCTTATATATGTATTTTGTGTTGAATATTTGCAGGTTCTGACCGGGCTATCCGCAAGATACTCCTTGAAATGATAAAGTACTTCACCCTTCCTAGATCATATAAAACCCTAATCTACTACAGGATTCGCACTTTAGGGGGCAATCTGTTACACTAAAATTTGTCACCATGACTATTTGCAGTTAGTATGGCTCCATCAACTGTCATACTATCCTCCTTGGCAAGCCTCATACCGCTGCTCTCCATGTCAAACTTCAAGAAAGAGAGAAAGTCATTAAAAATCTATATATCTCTGGGTACGCAGTTTCTCTTAGCCTTACCTGCGTGTACGCACTCCAAGTTCACAATACCTGCGTACTTGTACGCTCTGTATGTAAAGCAATGGGTGCGTACTCCTGTAAAGGTCAAAAGGCGCAAGTTTCACTCCAAAAAAGTTACTTGTGGTCATTTCTAGAGCCTTCTAGAAGCTTGTTTGACGTGTATGGAGCGCCTCCAGATGGTTCATGTATCCCTACCAAAGAGGAACTTATCCCATCAAGAGGGGAGCTATCCCATCCAAAGAGGGACTTATCCCATTGATGGTGGACCTGAATAACTTCCTCTAGAGCACTATAAATACAGGCATTGGGCCAAAGGGAGAGAGGTTGAAAGCTGAACATTCCTAAGGGTAGATGCTGCTGGAATTAGGACTCCCTTGTAAAGCTTGAGAGGAGAGATTCCCATCCTTTCCTAGCCTTATTTGAGAGTGGGTGAGCTGATCAAAGTAAAGGAAAACTCTTGCTGGACCCTAGGAGGAACTTGCACAACACTAAGGCTCAGGTTGTAATGGTTCCTTTTGTTACCTTTTAATGCAAATGAACTTATTTTTCTCAACAGATTGTTATTCATGGTTTGTTTCATATACTCCTTGGTCTGTATGATGGATATGTATTGTTTTATGAGTTTATCAGGTGCTATTTAATCTTTTGGCTTGTTAGTGAATGCAGGTTTCAAAGAGAAGGAGGAGCTCATCCGGATCGGCGAGGCTGGACTACTACAAAGCGTTGGACTAAAGGTATGTTAAAGATCCCCTGATTACTTGTATTTGCAATGCATGTTTAGAGAAAGGTAGCTTTATTTGTCTTGTTTGTCACTAGAAAGCTTTTGCTTCTAGGGAGGTCGGTTGTGTCCGCACTAACGACTCTTTCCGCATGACAGTATATTTTTATCTTGCCACTTTTAAGAAATTCATCAACAACTTCCTTAATTGCTCTCCTCGCACTTTTACAATCTTTGTCATACCATGGGTTGGTTTTGCTATTTCCTTTATTACTTGAAACTTCAATTGAGAACTTGTTAATAGAATATGAGAGGGTTGTAGTAAAATTATGATAGATGTCATCTATGTTGTCTATACTAAAGGAAGCAAATTAGTTTTTAATTCATTTAGAAAGAGATCGTTTTTATTTCTATCAAAGATTAAGTTCTTATAGCTATAAGGATTATCTTCTATGGGATCTCTATGCATGACAAAATTGAGAGTTATAAGTAAAGGCCTATGATCATAGTTAGGCTCGTGGTCGTTCAAGATGTCAAAATTTATTATTTCGTTGTATAAAAGGAGATCGAAAATAACATAGTCTATCACGTTGCTACCAAGCCCATGGATGCAAGTCATATGGCTAGAATTGGGCCGCTTCTTTAGGCCATTGCAAATTATGAGATCCTGAGCACTACAGATCTTGACTAGCTCCGACCTAAACAAATTCTCCCCGAGGTTTTCAGATCTCCTTTTTTACTGGCTAGCCAGAGTAAGGTCTTCGTCTAACCAAAGAGGATTAGGGTTGATAATAACTTGGTTGCTTGAAGTTCGAGCATTAAAGTCACCCATTAAAATGATATTACCTTCATTCCTTAGGCTAGAAATATCATTCTCTAAACCATTGTAAAGACTATTTTTATCTAGATTCTTTTTCTTATAGAAGTTAGAATTGATGGGGGAAAAATAACAGATTGCTATGTAGGTCTTTTTTATCATTAATGTTAGTAATCTCTATCCAACTATATTGGTTGTAAGGGTTGTTTTTATAAATCCTAGCATGGGTGTCATTTTTATTAATTATATAAATACATTAATATAATTATTAATAGTACAATACTATTATTATTTTATTAATTTCATTTTAGCTTAATAATATTATTTAAGCTTTAATACATTTATAATAATATAATAATAACTGTTATCTCAAAATGAGGCCCTGGAAGGCTACATACCAGGAAGGCTTCAAGTAACTATTTCAAACCGACTTTAGGCTGAGGCTTAGCCTCCTCAACCTGAGAGGGCTCTCTCTTGATGGGTTAATGATTTTGATTAAAGATAAGATGGCTAACTCTTGTAGAACAACTGTGAAAAATATGAATGGTGGAAACACATTAAACAAAACTATCCATTGGGCTTATGGAGTCAACAACACCTCAATATAACAATGAACTCAACCTTACATGGAAGTCAGGGCATTCAGCATTTAAACATTCAGAAATAAACTCATATGGGACCACACAGTTTATAAATGTATACAGGAAGTCAGAGCACATTCAGTGAATTCTGAGTGATTATACATCCATACCACTGTAAGAATTAAGAAAAGGACAACATCACATATTCTGAACATAAAAAATCCTTCATGAATCCTGAGAAGTAATGTTCAGCATGTATATTACTGAAAATGAGTCTTACATAGGCCAAATACCAGCTTTTTCATAAAATTTACAACCCTGATTACATTAGATCTTCTTCTATATATAGAGCTCTTTACATAACTGAGATTCCTCCTCCAGCATGAGGGAAATTCGAATTCATCCTACTATGACACCTATTGATACATAAAACTAATTATTAAATGCAAATGACACCTAACTAGCAGTCCTAGAGACCTAATACAACTAGGAGTGTAACTCCTTATCATGATTCAACAACCTTATCTAAGAATTTAAAGCATTATTTGACAACTTGCAACCTCAAGAAGTCGAATTTGATGAAGCCTCCCACGTGGTCACCCAACTGCTGATGACAAACCCTAGAAATTAGGGAACATGTTTCCCTGTTTTTAGGTTTAGATCCTTGAAAATTGGCACGTGGGACAGAGCCTTTATCTCTTCATCCATGACACATTTTACGAAAATGAAGGAGGTTTTTGTAACCCATGTTGTCCAGAACAAAAACCTCTCCTGGTTTTTTAAAACATTTCTCCAGCTGACCAGAAACGGTCCTTGAAAAACACGTGGCAAACAGGAAAAATCCGTTTTCTGAAAGTAGGGTCTCAATGAAAGCTTAGTATCTCCCAACGGAAAACACTTATGAAGAAATTGAGATAGGTTATTGTAGTAGGAGAGTTGATGAAGATAAACCTCCTTCATAATTCCAAAATACCCTTTCATGTGACCAGAAACTGATTTTGAAAAAACAGGTGTAAAACAAAGAAATATGCATGTGGAAAACTTGCACCTACAGCAGTTTCGTAGTGCAAGTTTGATCATAAATTCCTCCCACCTCAGAATGGATTTGAAGAAAATGAAAGATTTTTTTGTAGTTTGGTAGGTTAGGAATAAAATCCTCTTTCAGTTTTCAAAATTAAGGTTTCAGCTGCTCAGAACCCCTTCTGGAAATTTACTAGTAAACGCAGAAAGCAGAGTTTTTTTCTGCTAAAACAGGCTGCTACAGGGGTTTCGTAGCGCGCTACGAAAACGCCTAGTTCAGTGATTTCGTAGCTACTTTCAAAATTTCTCCAAAATGATGTGAGATATGACTTACAAACTCATGGTGAGGCTTCTAGGACATGGAATGAGGCTGTCAAACTTTGATGGAAAAGAGATATGACCTTGAAACACTTCTAACCTTATGACCTAACTCTTAAAGCATGAAATGACCTAGAGACCCTTTAACACCATGACTAAAAGAAGGGTTTGTAAATGAGAATGACACTTATTGTGATGAGCTGACTCAAAACTTATAAGACTATGATTAGAAACAAGGCAACTTACCAAAGCTTAGAGACAAAGATTTTAGGGTGATAACAATGGCTCCACTAGGGATAGTGTGCCCTTGTGGTATACTAAGAACTTGCAGCTCCAGTGCCACTATCCATCCTCTAGAATAAAACTTTGAACTTCTGCCCAATTTTCTCCTCAAGCCTTGAATGATTTTTTGTAAGAAGAATTCAAACTATACCTACTGAAATAGATGCTCAGTCAACCTACCCTAAGCTTATTTGCACATTCCTACCTACCCTATCAGCTGCAATCTCCACTTGTAACTCAAGGAACATGAAACTTCCAATAAAGCCAATCAATTGTCCTTTCTGATATAGGAGGCTCTTGACTGCATTCGACCTCAAAATAACCATGATAGTGAGATGACCAAATCAACTTATAATGTACCTGATCTTCATAATGCAAATGAAAATGAAATACTGGTGTGTAAAACTTTGCCATGTATTCACTTATAGGGTCAAAGAAGACATGATTATTTTGATGATCATCATAACACTCTAAATCTTCAGACAACTGATTTTCAACCACACAAGACCCCTTTGATGTGCTGTCCAACTGCCTTTCTGCATGATGCCCACAAACAATGTAATTTTCTTCATTATAAAGATCATTCTTTGATGCAAGCTGCTGCAAGGAATTACAAAAATGAACAACCTTTTCCTCTGCCTGAGGGTTATAAAATCTATCTTCCAGTACTTCTTCTTGGTGTTTGCAATCAATTTCATATTCTTTATGATCAAAAGACTGACAAATCTGCTGCATCTTTTCATTCATATCAAAGGATGAAACATGGTTTTCACAAATAAACCCCTGCTGATCTTCATGCTGCATTTCATGAGATGTTATACTTTCTTCTTGGTGTTGAAAATCATTGTTATGAAGAGCCTCTAAAATTTCTTCATCCATAAATTCATCATCATCATAACAATCCTCCAAATATTGAATAAAACTCGTAGAATGTTTACAACAATCTTTGACCAGCAATAAGGAGGGATGACACTCTTTATACATGTCATAGAACACATCATGGAAATCAGCAAGAGAATATAATGAACCATTTTCCAAACTTTTATACCAAGACTGTGCTTTTCCTTCTAAAGTGGTCATAAACATCCTCATGAGACAATATTCAGGGAACTGAACCTTAAGACTGCGTACATGCATATGGAACCTAACCAAATGAAGAGCAGCATTGTCTTTCTTTTCATCTTTGAATATCAGAAGATCCTCTAACCAATCAACCTTTGGCATAGGATTTGGAAAACCAGGGATATAAGACCGATTCATAGGAGCATACCTGGCATTCATTCTTGCAGTGGAATTCATCTTGTAACTTCATCAAGCTACTGAACTTCTAGCAGTGGAGTCACCTTCCAATTTCTTATTCGATGTGTGGAGTCACCAAGGTAGTTTTGCAGCCTCAAAAAGATGTTTGAGCTCCTGCTACCTTCAGAAGTTCAACCTCTTAATTTCGGGAATGTATAGACTTCAGGCTCCCAGCAGACGCACCAAAATGTTATCTCAAAATGAGGCCCTGGAAGGCTACAGACCAGGAAGACTTCAAGTAACTATTTCAAACCGACTTTAGGCTGAGGCTTAGCCTCCTCAACCTGAGAGGGCTCTCTCTTGATGGGTTAATGATTTTGATTAAAGATAAGATGGCTAACTCTTGTAGAACAACTGTGAAAAATATGAATGGTGGAAACACATTAAACAAAACTATCCATTGGGCTTATGGAGTCAACAACACCTCAATATAACAATGAACTCAACCTTACATGGAAGTTAGGGCATTCAACATTTAAACATTCACAACATAAACTCATATGGGACCACACAGTTTATAAATGTATACAGAAAGTCAGAGCACATTCAGTGAATTCTGAGTGATTATACATCCATACCACTGTAAGAATTAAGAAAAGGACAACATCACATATTCTGAACATAAAAAATCCTTCATGAATCCTGAGAAGTAATGTTCAGCATGTATATTACTGAAAATGAGTCTTACATAGGCCAAATACCAGCTTTTTCATAAAATTTACAACCCTGATTACATTAGATCTTCTTCTATATATAGAGCTCTTTACATAACTAAGATTCCTCCTCCAGCATGAGGGAAATTTGAATTCATCCTACTATGACACCTATTGATACATAAAACTAATTATTAAATGCAAATGACACCTAACTAGCAGTCCTAGAGACCTAATACAACTAGGAGTGTAACTCCTTATCATGATTCAACAACCTTATCTAAGCATTTAAAGCATTATTTGACAACTTGCAACCTCAAGAAGTCGAATTTGATGAATCCTCCCACGTGGTCACCCAACTGCTGATGACAAAACCTAGAAATTAGGGAACATGTTTCCCTGTTTTTAGGTTTAGATCCTTGAAAATTGGCACGTGGGACAGAGCCTTTATCTCTTCATCCATGACACATTTTACGAAAATGAAGTAGTTTTTTGTAACCCATGTTATCCAGAACAAAAACCTCTCCTGGTTTTTTAAAACATTTCTCCAGCTGACCAGAAAAGGTCCTTGAAAAACACGTGGCAAACAGGAAAAATCCGTTTTCTGAAAGTAGGGTCTCAATGAAAGCTTGGTATCTCCCAACTGAAAACACTTATGAAGAAATTGAGATAGGTTATTGTAGTAGGAGATTTTATGAAGATAAACCTCCTTCATAATTCCAAAATACCCTTTCATGTGACCAGAAACTGATTTTGAAAAAATAGGTGTAAAACAGAGAAATATGCCTGTGGAAAACTTGCACCTACAGCAGTTTCGTAGTGCAAGTTTGATCATAAATTCCTCCCACCTCAGAATGGATTTGAAGAAAATGAAAGAGGTTTTTGTAGTTTGGTAGGTTAGGAATAAAAGCCTCTTTCAGTTTTCAAAATTAAGTTTTCATCTGCTCAGAACCCCTTCTGGAAATTTACTAGTAAACGCAAAAAGCAGAGTTTTTTCTGCTGAAACAGGCTGCTACAGGGGTTTCGTAGCGCGCTACGAAAACGCCTAGTTCAGTGATTTCGTAGCTACTTTCAAAATTTCTCCAAAATGATGTGAGATATGACTTACAAACTCATGGTGAGGCTTCTAGGACATGGAATGAGGCTGTCAAACTTTGATGGAAAAGAGATATGACCTTGAAACACTTCTAACCTTATGACCTAACTCTTAAAGCATGAAATGACCTAGAGACCCTTTAACACCATGACTAAAAGAAGGGTTTGTAAATGAGAATGACACTTATTGTGATGAGCTGACTCAAAACTTATAAGACTATGATTAGAAACAAGGCAACTTACCAAAGCTTAGAGACAAAGATTTTAGGGTGATAACAATAACTATAGATTATTACCTCGATTTGTAAATTTTCAAATTAATAATATGCTAACTTAAACACTTACACATTGTAATCATGATCAATCTTGTAAAAGATAATGAACATGAAGAAAAAGTTGAACCATGATAATTGATAAGAACTATGTTTAACATGCTTACAATTAATATAAACATATATCTAGAGTAATCATGATGACATAGAGAAAGATATTTAACCTTCGTAGTCAACCTTTGTAGTCAATGTATAAATAGTCAACCATGGTCAATGTTGATCAAATACATGTTTATCATACTCAATGATAGTCAACATTGTTCACTCATAGTCATCCTCAGTAAAACATGGTCAACCATGATCAACCATGGTCGATCATGGTTGATTGTCACATTGTGACAAAGATTGTTTGGATATGAAAATCAACTATTGTCAATGATGGTTAACCATGGTCAATCATATTTTATAAAATAAATCGTAGTCAACCATGGTTAATGATGGAAAACCATTGTCCAATGACACATTGTGACAAAGATTATCGCTATGAAAATCAATCATTGTCTCAACCATGGTCCAACATCGCATTATGACAAAGATTGTCTCAATATCATAATCATGGTAAACCATGGTAAACAATGTTCAACCATGTTTTATAAAATCAAACATGGTCATCCATGGTCAATCACGGTCAACCATGGTTGAACATTGCATTGTCATAAATATTGTCTTGATATGAAAATCAACCATGGTCAACCATGGCCCAATGACGCATTGTGACAAGGATTGTCTTAATATGAAAATCAACCATGGTCAGCCATGTTTATTTTAGTGTTTATAATAGTTATCATAGGGTTTATATACCTTGGGTTTACAATATTATTCCGTTCAATTTAGTATTATTCCCTTGGGTTCACAATCCATTGGGGTTTTAGTGTTAATCCCTTGGTTTTATTATTCCCTTGGGTTTTTTTGTAGTGGCTATAACCACCATCCAAAATTTTTCCTATGCTCTGTTTTGGAGCTTCCCTTCTAAATTACAACAACTCATCTTGCACTGCCCCAGGTACTTGTGCTTTGATTGCACCTCATATTTGCATCATTGCTTGTGCTTTCTTACAGAATTTGTTGGTTAACCCACAGGCCGATCTCTTGACTTTGTTTCCACCTAGTTTCGGGTTTGCCTTAAAGAACTGCAAAATCCTTGAGGGAAACCAACCTTTCTCTCGAGAATTACAAAATCCAAGTTGAGAGTGAGCCTTCATCTCCAAAATTTCACAGAGCCAATTGATAGCGAGCCTTCAACTGGGAAATTGTGTAGAGCCTGAGAGGAAACCCAAAGCCACTCAACCTAGAAATTGCACAGAAGCCCCTTGCTCAGAAGTTTCTCAGTGAATGAGTAAGTGAGTTTCCTAGTCCTTTCCAAAATTGCACAATCTCTCTCGGCAATGCATGGAAGATTTTCCCCAAAAAGAAAAAAAGAAAAAAGTGAAAATGCATCCTTAGAAAATAGGGATATATTCTTAGCAACCTAGAGGAGACACTTGAGTTATTTTGGAAACTGTTGCCAAGTGTCACTTTTTCCTTGATTTTTGGCCTTCATGTCATAAACCCTAAATCGACCAAATCTATTTAATCGGCATAACTAGAGGCCATTTTCACATTCGATCTTAGAGCTATGGCATTCTTGAGGAGATCAAGGAACCTTTGGTGTGATCGTCGTCAATTTTGTGGGTAAGTCTTACTTTTCTAGTCTTTTGTCACCTTTTCTATTGCTTTTGCTTGTTTAGCTTGTGAGAGTGTTGTTTCACTTGTTTTTTTGAAAGAACACTGGTGTTTCAACTTGTTTTAGATTGTAGAAGTGTTGTTTTAAGTTTTTCATTGCCTTTCTTGAGTGTCGCATATATCACCCAGTTTTTGTACTAATGGTCATCGTTACGATGACTCTCTCCACATGCTTCATTTTCATTTAGTTTGATTGGTTCCTGCACTTGTTTTACTTACATGCATCATCACTCAGTTAGATATACACTCATCGTGTCACCATCCTTCATATCTCCTTGATTTCACACTCCTCTTGAGAGGATTTGGGCTTCCCTTGCCGAGATCTCGCCTTTCCTTGAATTCACTACACATTCTGTGAGATCAAGTCCCGGCCTCAGCTTTAGGAATTGCACAAAGGATGCCTTAGCTTGGTTCCAACAACCCAATGCACAGTTCCAGGTGCCAACCTCCCAGTGTTGGCCATTGAAAATTCACAATGCATAGTGTCAACTGGCGTGTTCCCACACTGAATTACGTATTGCATAGTTCCTGTCATGAAGCCTCCCTCACTAACTGCTAGGACTGTGTAATGCGAAGTTCCAGCAGGAAGCCAGTCACCTCTATGAACAAGGATTGCGCAATCCCTTCCGACATTTGCCCAGTTTTTTGCTTGATCTTTACTTGAAGTGCTTTTGGTTTTAAGCTAACATTTTCATGCCATGAGTGTCCTCTCTGTCTCTAGGTACAACAATTGTTTAGCATCTCTCTAGAAGTTATAGTTAACATGGCTTCCAAGAGAGCTACATCGAAGGAAAATGTCGAGAGTAGTAAGGGGGAAGTGGTTGAGCACGTGTCAATTAACTTTCTAGTTTATGTAGATACTCAGTTGTTCATCGAGAAGGGCATGAAGTTGACATGGCAACATATTAAGGATATATTTGCAGAGGACTTCAAGGAGGAATTAGAGGACCAACAGGTCTATATCAGTATCCAACTATTAGGATTTTACAAGTTTTCATGCAGTACCATGCCTTCCCATGTGCAGGCATTATCAGTTGGATTGTCTCACACATAGATCCAGAAACTATGACATTGAGTAGTCCCAGCGAGATAGAGCTTGCCACCTTCACGGTGGAGAAATATCATCAAATGTTTCATTTACCTCAGCTGAAGAGGCGCATGGACACACTTTTCTATACCACCCACGACTAGGTGAACACAAGAGATATAGTCAAGTAGTGGGTGAAAGAGTTGTCAAAGTTTAGACATACACCCAATCATGTTACAAGGCAAATTCTCTTAGGAAGGCCTACCAGTTCTTGATCATATCTGCATGTCGAATATATGGTCAAGAGAGAACTGAGGCCTTTCCTGAAGGTTGGGTAGTTGTTTTGGACAAGTTAGTGAGTGATGGAAGGCCCTTCAACTAGTCAGGCTTGTTGGCTCATGAATTTAAAGTCCATGAGACTAACAAACAGAATCCACCCAAGGATGAGCAAGTGAGATTCTACACATCTGCATACTTACTGGATGAAATCTGTGGCCAACAATAGTTTTATGGCATGAGCTACACATGAACACCAAAAGAGTCTGTTGCCAATATTTATTGCATGCTTTTTCCAACTACAGCTACCAAGGAGTAATGGCAAGGTTGACTGACCATTTCATCACTTTATTGTACAAGTTGATCTTTGAGCGGGATCCACCTTGCATGTCCCATGAAGAAATGGAGGCGATAAGTAACATTGTATATTGGCATGTCCTACCAAGCTATGCCATGGAAAAGATGGTCATGCAAGAGGTCTCATATAATCTCTCCACAGGGTTACCATTAGGACTGCACAGGAAGAAGAAAGCACCATGGCTCGCTCTTCCTTTGGAGATTGGGTTATATAAGATTACGAGCTTGAAATATGTTGATGTCGACGATAAGGTGATTTTGAAGTTCTATTTCGATACCAAAGACTCCAAGCCATATAATCCCCATGGTATTTGCAAGAACCACTGTGTGAAGCTATACTATCCATGGATCCATAGGAAATTTCACTAGCACGACGAGGAGCCTTGGAGATATTGTTACAATGACTCCAAGCTCCACGAGTTGTTCAATATAGCCACAATTTGGAAGGCTTTTGTTGGGTAGTGGATCCCCTACGCAACGGTTTGGGGCGTAACGCCCACAATTTTGGGTATTGGCATTGTAAAGGTTCCGCGAACTGTGCTAAGCATGAGTTGTAATAAGTCAAGTCAAAGGGTAGTTCGCCCGAAAATAATGTAAGATAATAGAAAGAGAGTCGGCCTACCCATGGTTTGCGAACCATGGGAATGTATAAATAGAGCAAGGGTCTAGCTGTAGAAGGTAGTTAAGTTAATGGGATCTAAAGTGTATGGGATTCTGAAAGTAATATTCGGTCTAAGTATGTAAGTCTGAGTCACAAGTCATAGTAGTAGAAGAGGCTTTGTAGCTATGTGCGTAGAGGCCTAATAGAGTTCACAGCTGTGTGCGCGGACCCGTGGAGCTGTGTGCGTAAGTTAGGAAGTGGATTGTAACTAGAAAATGTGTTTAAATATTGATAAGTTGGTTTTGGAATATCGCATATCTCTTGCTCTATTTCTGTTTATACATCTGTTTATAGTTTATGATTGTGCACATGTCTGTTATATTAAATGGTAACTGAAAGTATTATGCCTACTTAAATTAAGTCAAGATTTATAATAACGCTAAGCATAGTAAAGAGAATTCATGCTCATCCTCCAAGTTGCGCGAAGGTAGTTGCTCTGAATAGACAGCTTTGCGGAAGTAGCGCAGTGCGAGGGATTGATTCGTGAACTTTCTAGAACTCATCAAGACATCCTTATGGTGCAGAAACCTAGTTCTAGCACCCTCCCATACTAGCTCAGGTGAGACCTCAGTCTGCGCCCCACGGACTGTTGTCGAAGGAGTCGGTAGTTTCGGGATTTGTTTAGCTAAACATTTCTAAATGAGGGTCAGGCCCCATTAAGCCAACAAATGGTTCAGTTGTTGGGACCAGGATCTGCCTAAGGGATGTCTGATGTAAGAACAATGGAACCCTATGAAGAAGGAAATTGAAGATTGGTTGGATCAGTAGCTTCAAGAGTTCATATTACAGGAAAACAAAACCCCGTAGATATCTGAGAAGAGGTGGTTGGATCACTTCATATATACGGAAATCCACGAGATCTTCTTTGCGACCTTCTCTTCAGAGCTATATGATTGGATCACGAGGCTAGCAGATAACCAGGGAAGGTGCAAGCTTGATCAACCGATAGTGTGGACTCCAGAGTTGGTGCGCAAGCTAGAAGCATCTAAAGATAAGATTGTGCGGGCCATAGACCATTGGTTAGATCGGATAATAGGAGGGTTTATCACTGAATTTGCGATAGACACGACTGTTAGCTACAACGAAGCAGAAAGACGTTTTCTCAAGGGATCATGAGGTAGGTACATCAAATTATTGAATACCTAGATTAAGATGTTGTTATGTGAAAAACGGGTGATATGAATACATTAATGAGTGGGACAACACGGAGTGGAAAAGTCTACAAAGGTATCGAAGGGTTAGGAAACAGTCCTTTAATTTCACCTTCGCGAGCGAACGAGGAAGAGCGCGCCAAAATTTCTCTAAGGAGTGTGGTCAGTTTGATAAGGCAATGCATTCCGTAGTTATCATCCCCACTAACGCCACCACTCATGTCACCTCCTTCACCTCCATCTTCGCCCACACCACCTCCACCAAACCAGCAGCTTAGCATGGCGAGCGCTATCAAGCTGCCTGTATTCAGAGGAGTAGGAAATGAAGATCTAGATTAGTTTTGGTTCATAGTAAGAGTAGTGTGGGAAGCACACAGGGTTACAGATGATAACATTAAGAAGGCCACATTGGTAAGTGTGCTGCAAGACTGCACACTAACTTGGTACATTAAGCACTAGAATTATCACCCAAATGCAGGAATAATGAAGATCCAGATCGCATTGAACAGAGAATTTAGCCATCCGAAATCCGAAATGCAGTCGATCATTGGATTTAAGGAGATCACGATGCTTCCAGGCAAAACCCCCTGGGATCTAGATCAACGACTGAAAAGTACGATCCGTGAGGCCAATATGACACTGACAGATGCACAGAACAATGTGTGGTTTGTGCAATCTTTGACACCACACCTGAGGATGACGCTGTCACAACAGAAGCTCTCAACCCAGGGAAAAGCATTGGAAATGGCGATGAGATTACATGAGATGCTGATACATGATCCAGGGTTGGGAGTCCAACAAATCCACGCGTAGCTATAGAACCTATGCTTGGAGATGCAGAGTTTGAAGCAAGATAGGACACCATGGATGGAAGTGTTAAAAGAAGTGTGGTGCATAAAATGTAAAGGCTAGGGCCACGATAAGGATCACTATCCAGTATTTGCAAACTATTTGGTAGGAGGAGGACTGATGCCATTGAGGCCAGAGGCATAGGCGGGCCCAAGCGCAGTGCCCACTCTATGGTGTGCGATTTTTCAAGTGGGAGGAAAGCACATGATAGACAATTGTCACCTGTTACATAAGTATACACACACTCTGAAGCAGTTATTTTGTAACTTCTATAGATTAGTAGGCCACGATGAGAAAAACTGTCGAAGTTATGAATTGTTGATGGATCGAACACCTACTTACAGGATGCAGATCGAGGCGCGAGGTCAGGATCCAGCCGCAGCCATAGTGCGCGGTGGATTCGAAGGACATGGATGAGGATGAGGAGGAATGGGGCCCGAACGAGGGCACGAACAGTTAATCTGCTACAATTGTGGAGGCCCTGAGCACTAGGCATGTGACTGTATGAATTCGACTAGAATATGTTGTCGGTATTGCTATTAGTTTGACCATGAGGTGGTAGATTGTCCAACGTTGATCACACAGATGCACGAGAAAGGGGTACTACAGCCTCCTCTGAAACAAAATATCCAAATGACGAGGTCGGAACAACGCAAATAAGACCCTAACGTGAACATGGTACTCAGAAGCGGCGCAACCACAGGGGAAGAGGCCTCTACTTCAGGTAGTAAGGATCAACTAGAGTCGGGAATGAATCCTTCTATCCTTACTACCTTTTTAGAGACATGCATGAAGCTGCTATGCGATAATGAGGTAGTTAGAGGACTAGAAGAGCTAATCAGTAGGTGCGCAGGGTCAGGGGAACCACGTGTAGTTCCAAAGCTGGGGAAGCATGCCTTGCGCACTGGAAGGGAAATGTGATTGACGACACAAATTGGTGATTATGAGATGGATTAGGTCATCCTAGACCTAGGCTCAGACGTGAATGGGTTACCAAAGAAAACCTGGGAACGCATGGGTAGGCCCACGTTACAGTGGCCTCCTATTCAATTACAGATGGAAGATTGCAAGCGGTAATAGTGGATATCGAAGGTGCAAGCACGTAGAATAACTTTGAGGTAATAGAGATTGTGGATAACAGTAACCCTTACCCCACATTGTTAGGGATAGACTGGGCCACATATATGGATGGAGTCATCAACCTGAAGAAGGGGAAAATGATGTTTGAGGAAAAGTCCCTACGTGTAGTAATTCTGCTTGATCTGGCTGGAGGGGTGCGCTACACAGAACCTATGCGTGAGGATGACAATGATGATGAGATGTATTGCATCTATCATATAACAACGCAAGACCAAGATTGGGCGAACCCAACTGAAGATGGAAGAATCTTGTGGGAGTGTGACAGTTCATGTACTTCGGATTCAGACGAAGAAATAGAATGCTAGCAGAACCGGTTACACTAAGTAACAACGCTAAATTGAAACATGATGGTTAGATCATTGCGGTGCATGAGGTCCGAAGCAAGGGAACTACCAACATATAATGGGGAGATAGGTGTGGAAGAATTCTTAGACAAATTCAAAAGGTCAGTACCAAAACAATAGCAGTACGATGTAATGGAATGGGTGTTGAGCGTGACACCCACACAATGGTGGTAGACACACCAGAAAAATATTGGGAACTGGCATGAATACAAAAGATGGATCCACTTATGGTTTGGAAGTCCCCAGCGTCGAAAGTGAGTCGGGAAACTAGGGAAAACCCATTTGCATGCACACCTCTGTCGTGGGTATAGATGAGTGCTGGACAAGCACATCATAGGCTAAGGATCAAAGATCAGAACATGACGCAGCAACAGGAAAAGCGATGCACACCACAAATACCTCGCAATGAAGCATTCACAAATCTACATGGGATAATGAGTAAATTTTACTAGGCGGGACGAATGAATTAGGACCTGCGCATACCAGTAGTTGAATGGGCCTATAGTACCATAAGCAAAAACGGGAGTGCAACAATATCAAGAAGAAAGGAAACTGGGAAGACAGAGAAGAGGCCTCAGACCGTAGTAGGGACAGGACATGAGGAACGGGGTAAAGGAATTAGGCAGTTGCAAGAAGACCTTCGGAGAGGGAGCATAAGACTTCATGAACTCGATGACGAGTGGGCACGACTAAGGAAGAAAAGTGTGACACTAGACGAAGAAATCAACAAACTAAAAACCAAAGTCACGCAAGCTGGCCGCAAGAAACTAAGCATGCTGGGATCAAGGCTAGCCAACCCTACTACTGCATTAGAAAGGGTTGCGACCCTACTATCATGGCTGCAACCTCACCATACTAAACAAGGGAGCGTACCATGCAAAGAAGAACATGACATGCTACTCGACGTAGGGGTATTTGAAGGGTGCCCGCAGCTCGGGCTAGCAGGGAAATCGAAGCCTCGTACCAAGAGTGCAACCACCCGACTATCTACAAGAAGCACAGTCTTAATGCTCCAAGCAGTTGAAAGAAGACATGGGACTCTAAACAAGTATGCAGAAGAGCTGCGCAGAAAAGTAGTTCCGCGGAGGGCCAGTCTGTCACAGGGATCGCGGTCGTGCATAATGAGTTGCGCTGTTGTGTGGCTAGGTTGGGAGGTGACGGTTGATGTCACTGTTCATGAAAGATGTCTAATTTAAGGCAGAAAGGAGTGGGTGGTGGGCCATTAAGACAAAAGTTAAGAGCTAGATTCGGGATGATCTGTCGCTAAAAAGGTATTCCTGACTTAGATATGAAAGGAATGGCTGAGTTTAAATTCAAAAGTTACCATAAATGTCTATGGGGTAGCTGCGAAGAAACACTTGGTTGTTTGAGATTTGAGCCAATACAGAGCACCGAGCACCAAGCTACCTTGTCATCCGTAACTACGCAACCAAGCGAATCTGGTATCGACACAATGTCTAGAAATAGAGTGCGATTTACGGAAGTTACCCCAGAACCTCGGGTGACCCAAGAAGAGCCTGGAGAGACAGTAGGCACACCAGAGGTACCGAATTACACGCATTGCAACCATAGAATAACAAACAGCCAATGGGGCCAATCCAGGTATCACCACAAAACTCGAGAGTTAGTAAATTGTCAATGACAGAAAAGAAAAAAGCCATCACCGCTGAACGAGAGGAGGAGGAGGAAGATTTGCAAGCCCTGATAGCCCAAATTGAGGCACAAGATGACGAGGTGGAGAATGTTTCCCAAGCAGCTTCAGTGATAGAGTTACCCCTTTACATTCCCCCGTGGAAAGGGACAGCCAAGATACCGAAGGACCTGGAGGCCACAAAGAGTGCACTCCAGACCCCGCTTCTTCCAGATGAGATAAGATTTGACGGACCGCCGCTGGGATGAGTACCGAATATAAAATTTGAAGACTAGGACCTCGTGGATAGTGAGAAGTTCCCACAATTGGCCGCAGAAAAATTACTACAACAGAAATGGTTGCATGGTGTGGAGATGGCTAGGTTACTCCATCTGTAGTGGATACCCCACTACCACAGTGCGCCCATCACAATTTTTGTCATCCAGCACCTACTATGTCTAGTACATGATGGGTATCTTTGGCTGGAGGAGCCGATTCCCATCACGATCGACTTAATTCATCGAATATCACGACTGCCTATTAAAGGAAGCAATCCCGCAGACATCGCAAGAAAGAGCAGCGACTTGGGCCTCACAAAAGCTATGAAGGCCAAATATAAGCTAGAGAAGAGGAAGTGAGGGTATGTAATAGCAAGCATCAAGGACTGAGGGATGCACGTCGCCACCCAACTGCTGGCTGGCAAGCTCATGAGGAAATGTCACGTATATGAAGTTCCCGCATCTGTAATTGCATTGGCAGAGCAGTGTGCAGAAGGGGTCCAGTTTAACTGGGCGCAGTTTCTCTACGAGGAATTTCTAACGAATTGTAGGGAAGCCCAAGACCATGTTAAGACTTTCCACTATGCATGGTCACTGTTATCCATCCTACTGGTTGCCGGGGAGCTGCTAGTGGCCATCCAGTTCCCCACCATTGAAAGAAACCTACCTGAGGCCATGAGGTACACCTCACTCTGGGCGACGAACAACGCGATGAGGATTCATGAGATAAAAGTGTTTTGGGCATTCATAGAGGCAAGCTTATGGACATGGATCAACCGCAGGCCGCGCTTGTCCCTGATAGTATATAACGGTTTAAAAAGCACAATAGAATTCAAGGTGGGTATGCATAACTTGTATATCTGAGCGTGCAAATATCCAGCCTGAGAATGGGTAAAACTGCCATTCATTGCCACAGATGATGTGATCTTCGAAGTAACGGCATCATAGTCTCCGGAGTGGTGCACCCCGGACTTGGCGGAACTAGAAAATTTAGCAGCAGAGTAAAAGAAGAAGGAGACTAAGCTGCGCATCCCGAAGCTGGTTGAGAGACAGTGTCAGGAATAGGACACAACAATGCAGCGGAAGGTGGCTGAGCGGCATCAATAGAGCAGATGGTATGAACCACAGCTCTGCCCACTAAGGAAACTAAGGAAGGTCAAGAAATATCCACAAAGCAGGACATACAAGGGATGGAGGAGATATAGGAATGCATGGACCTTACAACAAAATTGACCCAACTGAAGAGGCCACGCACCACGGAGAAGCCAGCCACGGGCAAAAAGACAAAGACAATGAAGACTGTGGAAGGAGACCTTATTGACAATAGTGAACTAGTTCTTGAGGTCACTAAGGATGCTCTAGAAGAATTGGTGACGGAATAGAAAACTATGTTAGGGATGCTCATAGCATAGTTGCAGGCATTACAGGTGTGACCCCCAGGAGTGATGGCACCGTACCTTGCGGAAGGTGTAGCCGAAGCTGAGCAGATGGTGAGCGCACACAAAACAAACACTTTTGGTGTTACCCGAAGGCACCGTCTTAGCAGAAGCCAAAGGGGACATGAGGGGCTAGGGATTGAATTTGGCCACCAGGGGGGCCGCTCTTCAAATCTTGAGTGAGCAGAAGGACAAGTTAGAACAGCTTAGCCTGCAGTGCGACAACATGGTCGCCCAAAACTAGGAACTAGAACAGGTAGTGGATGAGGCATGTAGCAGCATTCTGGAGTTGGCCGTGCTAGTGACACTCCCCACCATGGAAAATATTCATCAATTGGTAGCTAGAGTCCGTAGGACCCAAGAGGAGGCCACGAAGGCCCAGTTGGAGCTGAACCTACAGATCGTGGAGCTGTGAATGAATCTGTCGTCCTCTACACCCTTGGAAGTTAGAGAGCAGTGCCACCGTGCCATTCAATCGGGGTTGAAAGAAATAGAGCATGCTGTCCAAGACTGCACATGCTTGTTGGACCAGTTCCTTGTCACCCTCACTTCATTGTAGGAGGATCCAACGCTACAGCATTTAGAGACAGAAGTGCGGGAATTACAGCAGGCCTATGACAATGTTCGGGGGACCGCGCAGACGGTTGTCCTTACCCAGCAACTGGCCAAGATGAGGGAGGCCCATGCTCTGAAAGAACAGGTGGACGCTACATACCAAAAAGAAGTAGGGCTTAAAGTACACATCCAAACTTGGCTCAAAGAAGCATTCACTGTCACCTCCATGATTGAGGAGAAGCTGGCCCAGATGTAGGACACATATGCGAAAAGGCAAGATGGGGCCTCTAACAATGATGCATCAAAGAGTCACGCACAATTGATACAGAAGACAGTGGAGGAATGTGTATCTAATGTGCGCGAAGCACAGAGATTGCTGAATGTACTGCGTGCAAAGATCATCGCACCGGCTAAGTGACTCGGGACGAGTCACGATGTTTGTGTTGGGTGCCTATTGGGTAGTTGGTCCCCCGCATAACGGTTTTGGGGTGTAACACCCACAATTTTGGGTATTGGTATTGTAAAGGATCCACGAAGTGCGTAGAGCATGAGTTGTAATAAGTCAAGTGAATGGGTAGTCTGCCTGAAAATAATGTAAGATAATAGAAATAGATTCAGCCTGCCCATGGTTCATAGACCATGGGAATGTATAAATAGAGCAAGGGTCTAGGTGTAGAAGGAAGTTAAGTTAATGGGATATGAAGTGCATGGGTTTCTGAAAGTAAAATTTGATCTAAGTCTGTAAGTCTGAGTTGTGGGCCATAGTAGTAGAAGAGGATCTGCAGCTGTGTGCTCAGAGGCCTAGTAGAGTCCGCAGCCGTGTGCGTAGGGTGGGAAGTGGATTGTAACTGGAAAAAACATTAATAAAGATAAGTTGGTTTTTGGAATATTGCATATTTATTTCTCTGTTTCTGTTTATATATTTGTTTACAGTTTATGATTGTGCACATGTCTGTTATGTTAAACGGTAATTGAAAGTATTGTGCCAACTTAAATTAAGTCAAGATCTATAATAATACTAAGCACAACAAAGAGCATTTTCACTAGTCCTCCAAGCCATGCAAAGGTAATTGCTCTAGACAAATGGCTGCGCGGAAGTAGCACAGTGTGAGGAATTGATTTATGAACTTTCCAGACCTCATCAAGACATCCTTAGGGTGCGGAAACTTGGTTCCAGCACCCTCCCATACTACCTTGGGTGAGACCTCAGTCTGCTTCCATGGAATGTTTCCGAAAGGGCCAGTAGTTTCTGGATTTGTTTGGCTAAACATTTTTGAACTTGGGTCAAGCCCCATTAAGCCAACCACTGTTGTGCAGGTAGTAGCAATGTAGGAAGCAACAAAAACAACAAAAATAAGCAAAATACGGTGTAGGACAAAGGTAAGAGGAAGATTATCGAGAACCCAGAGGTTGAGTAAAGCTATAAGATGAGAGCAGATCCTATCACTGAGAAAGCAGCTTTGGCACCGGAGGAAAAGAGTCAGCAATGATAAAGAGGGAAAAGTGAAGGAAGAAAGAAAAGAAAAGGTTAGAGGAAGCATAATGTAGGTTGCAAGAAACAAATAAGAAGTTAAAGGAACAGCAGGAGTTGAGAAGGAGAGAAAGGAAAGAGAAGCAAAAACAAGAGGAAGAAGAAAGACAAGGTATGATGACAAAGCAAACAACGCCCATAGAGGTTGAGGAGTTGGAACAACCAGCAGCTGAAGAAGACAGTGAACAAATGCTGGATTGGGAGCTTGCTTAGTAGATTGAGCAATTGATTGGATTGGCGGACATGGCGTTGGGGGATGAGCCATAGAATGAAGATACCAAACTCATGCCAGGAGCATCCAAGGTCACCTCTCAATTTCCTCTACCTCCAGTGTCAGAACCAGTCCCGAGAAAGAAAGGAGAGGTTGTTCTCCTTGATGATGATTAAATTATGGATTACTACAATCTTTCATTCGATGAGTTGCAGAAAAATATTATACAAGAGCAGGTGAAATACTTTTCAAACGATCACGCGCCACTTGCATTCATGAAGGAAAGGGTGATAATGTCAGATGCCAAACAACATCTGGCTGCCATTACCAATGCCAGCTTGGCCTATGAAGTAGCCTCAAGCTCTAATTTTAAGTTTCAGTTGGTTGAGAATGAACAAATGGCAAAGAAATTGCAGGCGTCTAGGCAAGAGGAAGAACAAATCAGAGAGAAAAGCGCAGTTTCCACAATGGCATAAATGAGGAAATCGATACTTGATGAAGTATCAACACTTGAGACTACCATGTAGAAGCTCTATGATAGATTCATCATTGTCCATAAATAAGTTTTCCATGTGCATGGCTTACAACAATGGAGCTAAAGGTTTGTTCAAATTCTTAGGGAGATACATGCTTTCATTGCCCATGTATGTGGTATAAAGGGGCCCTGCTTCACTTGCCAAATATGATGAAGCCTCAGGTAGAGGTGGAGAAAGAGAAGGCCCGTATGTTGATCCATAACTATGTGTAGCTTTCCATACTCGTTACCAGCATACATGCCTCATATGCATGATTGGACAAGAGTTTGGATGTCATGGTGAGAACGCATAGGATCCCTTCAATTGGTTTCCTCATCGAGGCTAAAAAAAAGAACCAAGTCCGGCTAGAGATTGACAAGTACATGGAGCAACTAAGGAAAGAGGCCACTAGGGATGACTTGGAGCTCATGGAGCATAACATGCAGAAGTACATTGGTGGTCTCGTCATGGTAAACACCATGTTGCACATGCTTCAGGACGAGTTGGATACAAGTTCCAAGACCATATACCCAGATGTTATGGAAGCAAGTGTTCATTATCAGAAAGACACCATCAAGAAGTTTGGGGACATCATCTCATAGTACTAATCTTGGCATGAGTATGTGACTGAGAAGCACCAAGTGGAGGTTGTCGAGTTGGTCTTTTCCCAAACTTTAGCATCATAGCGTTTTGTCTTGTTAGGTTGTCTCTAGCCTATTTTGTTCACATGGGTACATGTGGAAAATTTAATATTATTTGTAAATATGTTGTAAGTGAAATTCCAAGTGTCATTAGTGGAATATCAAATTTCATCATATTATGTAATGAGTTATTTGTAAAGAAGTTGAAGAGTCATGAGGGTAGTCAAAGAGTCACATAGGGGAATTTCAAGGGTCACCCCACCCTTTGTTATAAATAGAATCTCATAACTCTTGGATAAGGCTTTTGGGAGCCAATATTTTGGCTAGGTTTAGGCTTAGAAAAGGCTTGGGAGTATGTGACGAGTATTGGCTTTTCCATAATGTAGAGCGAGTATACTACTTTGGAGGAGAAGGTGTTATTGACTATAATGTTCCACTATTGGGGCTAGTGGTCATCAATGGTGTATGTATGGATGAAACTTTCACTTATAATAATAATAATAGAGCCAACACACTTTCATGCATATGTTGTTATTGTAGTTGGACTATTCTAGTTGCTTTAGCAATGTATGTTGCTTAAATTACACATTTTCTTATGAACTACTTTGCATGCAATTGTATGAATCTTGTTGAATGTGTGTTGTTGGATTAACCCACCACTTTAATTTGTGGACTATTTCTCATTTTTGCATGTGACACCATTTCGCTCGTGTATTCCTTTCAAGCTGTGTACTATTATAGGCTTCTAAGGGGCACGCTTCCTTTTCCCCTCCACGCGTTAGAACCCCCATGCATTTCACTTGACTCGATGTAAGGTCACACACTTGCTTCAGCCCAAAGTTATCATACTTATCTCTACGCGCTATTGCGGTCAATGCATTACAATACTAACCACTGTTGGGACTCATACTACAAACGGTCTGAGGTCTAGTTGGGACTTATTATTGGGGAGATCCCCTAAATGTTGGCAGTTCCAGCAACATCAACATGTTTATAATACAACCATGGTCAATCATAGCCAACCAAGGTCAACCATGGTCAAATATCGCATGTGACAATTATTGTCTCAATATGAAAATCAACCATGGTCCAAGGTTGCATGGTGGTAAGGGTTGTCTCGATGTGAAAATTTAATTATGGTCAAACATGGTCAACCATGGTCAAATGTTGAATTGTGACAAGGATTATCTTGATATCGAAATCCACCATAGTCAACCATGTTTATTTTAGGGTTTATAATATTTATATTTGTGTTTATATACCTTGGGTTTATAATTTTTTATCCCTTGGGTTTATTAATCTAAGGATTCATATTCCTAGGTATAATACTATCCCTCTAGGTTTATAATCCCCTGGGTTTTTAGTATTATTTCTTAGGGTTTATTATTCCCATGGGTTTATAATATCGATCATGGTCAACCATACTTAACCATGTTTTATAAATTCAATCATGATTAACCATCATCAACCATATTTTATAAAATCAATTGTGGTCAACCATGGTTTATCATGGTTAGCCATGCTCCTTAATTGCATTGTGACGAAGATTGTCTCAATATGAAAATCAATTATTGTCTCAACCATTGTCAAACGCCGTATTATGACAAATATTGTTTCAATATGATAATCATGGAAAACCTTGGTAAACCATGTTCAACCATGTTTTATAAAATCAAATACAGTCATCTATGGTCAATCATGGTAAACAATGGTCAAACGTTGCATTTTGACAAAGATTGTCTTCATATGAAACTCAACCACGGTTAAGTATGATCAACCATAGTCCAACTTCGCATTGTGACAAGGATTTTCTCAATATAAAAATCAACCATGGTAAACCATAGTTTACCATGTTTATTTTAGTGTGTAGAATATTTATCTTAGGGTTTATATACCTTGGATTTATAATATTAGTCCCTTGGTTTCATAATCCCTTGGGGTTTTAGTATTAATCCCTTGGGTTGATGATAACAATCCCATGGGTTTATAATATTAATCATGGTCAATCATGATCAATCATAGACAACCATGTTCAACCATGGTCGAATGTTGCATTGTGACAATGATTGTCTCAATATGAAAATAAACCATGGTAAACCATGGTCTAATGTCACATTACTACAAGATTGTCTTGATATGAAAATAAATCATGGTAAAGCATGGTCAAGCATGGTCCAACTTTACATTGTGATAATAATTGTCTCAATATGAAAATCAACCATGTTGATTTTATGGTTTATAATATTTATCTCAGGGTTTATATACCTTGGGTTTATAATTTTTATCCCTTAAGCTTATTATTCCTTTGGGTCAAGATCCAGCAGACCCATACCCCATAGCCTACAATAGTAGTTTCAGGTGTTGTTGACTCTAACCCAGTAGATCCAATAGAAGCATCAAATTCTGATTGTGATTGTGATGAAGTTTCGGATGACCCATATGAAGTTCCTTTATAAGAAGAATATATTATGGTTGTTCTGTTTCGTGTTTTCGTACCTGTGTGGGGAGTTTGTTTCCTGGTGCAAGTTTGAGAGTCATTGTACTCTAGTGGTAACTGCTCCAATTCCACTTTGCCTTTTTGTTAACCCTTTTTCAAGGATGAAGGAGGGGCCCCATCAAGGCTCAAGGCTCCCATTTCACTTTGTGCCTTTTTTACCTTTTGTTAACCCTTTTTCAAGGATCAAGTGGGGCCCCATCAAGGCTTTGGGGATACACCCCTGCCTTTTGAACCTTGACTTACTACTGCCTTAATTCAAACTTTCTTTATCAAGTGTGCTGCCTACCTATATCCACTCATTGATTCAGCCAGGAGTTGGGGGTACAACACGATCTCTTCTATTTAGATTTTCACCTCATACCATAACTTATTTCTTCTTATGGGTACCACCTATTACCTTCTTGTTTGTACCATATTCCTGCCAAGGAGCCTTGCTAATACGATTGGTATAGACATACCTGTGACAACATGATGGAATCGAACAAACTCATTAAGTTAGCACTGTAAGCTAGTGATCCATTTCAATTCCTTACAAAGGTTCTTTTTAATGAAAAAGTTAGTGATCTCGAAAGACTTCGTGGTTTTAATAGGGTTCCAGTGACTCAAGATGCAACCGTCCCTTATTTAGTTACCAACCCGTAACTAAGGAGATATGGAGGTGAGTTCAATACCTGTTGGTTCATTGCTACCAACCCGTACCAGTACCAAGATAGCTCTAGATACTAACCCTATCAGGCTAACTTAAGGCGAGGTCAGTTCAAGTGGTTGGCCACCTCCCATTACCATACCTTGGATGGAAGAACCGTTTCCTTACCCTGGGTTTATAATATCAATCCCTTGGGTTTATTAATCTAAGGGTTCATTTTCCTAGGGTTTAATATTATTCCCATAGGTTTATAATCACCTGGGTTTTAAGTATTAATCCCTAGGTTTTATTATTCCCTTGGGTTTATAATATTGATCACGGTTAACCATGGTCATCTATATTTTATAAATTCAATCATGGTCAACCATAGTCAACCATATTTTATAAAATCAATCGTGGTCAACCATGTTTAATCATGTTCATCAATGATCCTATGTCACATTGTGGTGAACATTGTCTCAATATGACTATTTCAACCATGCTCCAACGTCGCATTATGACAAATATTGTTTCAATGTGTTAATCATCGTCAACCATGATCAACCATGATCAATCATGGTCAACCTTGGTAAACCATGTTCAACCATGTTTTATAAAATCAAACATTTTCATCCATGGCCAATCATTGTCAGCCATGGTCTAATGTCGCATTGTGACAAAGATTGTCTTGATATGAAAAACAACCACAGTTAAGCATGGTCAACCATGGTCCAATGTTGAATTGTGACAAGTATTGTCTCAATATGAAAATCAATCATGGTCAACCATGTTTATTTTAGTGTTTGTAATATTTATCTTTGGGTTTATAATATTAATAATTAATAATTAACAATAATAATAATAATTAATAATAATAGTATGAATTAATAATTAAAGATTATTAGGTGATTCTCCTCGGGATCAATGGTTTTTTCTGACTGCGTTACTAGGGAAGATTTGTAAAACCCTTCAAAAATGTTACCAGTGCGCAAAAGTTTGTCCCGGTGGGCTGTCTTCTCTGATGGATGAATGAAGCTGACGGTTTTGGTGGTTGAGAAGTTGGGAGAAGATGATATGGAGTTATTTCGAAGAGAGGCCAAGGTGGACTGTGCCTACATATTATCACAAAAGGATCCCTACAAAAAGATCTCACTCTATGATGATCTCAGCATGAGGAGTGACACCAAAACAACCCATGAGGTTTTGAATCCTCATGTGAGAGGCTCAAGGTTGTCGAAAGATCAGGTGTGGGTACAGAAAATGTGGATCTGCAGGAATTCACTGAGATTGGTTGCTTGGATGTTAATGATTCCACTTACAATACCACTGCGGCTGTTGAACACAGGACCGCCTTGATCACATACATGTTGTAGAATGTGCCCCAGGCTGATGTTTCCATGAAGGCGGATCTGAAGTATAGTGGGCTCTAACTCATTAATCTTCGGTGTTTTCTATTGATACAAGAACCAGACAGAGCATTGAAATGCACATAATCATCAGATAGCTCAGATCTGGTGAAACATGACCCAGATAGAGCACTAATATGCCTAGATATGATAGATCCAGGCACATGGGAAAAATATCGAGCCCTTCCTCAGCCAGACCCACACTGTGCAGAGGCGGATCTAATAAAAATCTTCATCAAAACACTAGAAGGCAGAAACCTTTGTTGGAGGATTTGGAAGGGGAGGAGGACTGAGGACTTAAAGTATAAAATCCAGAACCACCTCAACATACCAGCATGCAGGCAAAATCTGATCCAGTCAGGTCTCATTTTACAAGATAACCACTTACTTGAGGATTATGGAATTATTATAGATTCGACCATCATGGTCAACTTGTGTCTGAGGGGTGGATGCTCTGGAGCTACTCCAAGAGGACAGGATCTTTTAAAGATGCAGTCAAAGGCAAGGAAAAATCACAAACTAGACCAACACCACTGCTCGAACTACCAAGGCACTCATTGTAGAACAAAAATATGAGAATCCTGCTATTACCATTGCAATGCACGAGGTAAGTTATTTGTACACATATCTCTATCCCAATATAGTTATATGCAGATTTAATGGGTTTTAGCCTAAATATGATGTTCTACACCAATGGATATATGATGCATGGTCACCAAACTATGAAATATATTTATGCCCCAAAGGGTCTTTTATAGTCAGAGTTAGAACTGAATAGGAAAGGGAACATATCCTCAATAAGGGACCATGGTTTGGGGGTAATGCAAGGATCTTCCTCATCCCTTGGCTTTCAGAATTCAATGCTAGCACAATGGTGGTAACAAATATTCTAGTTTAGGTCAGGTTGCACAACCTTCCATTACACTTCTGGCACCATAATGTTTTAATAGACATAGGGAACCACCTAGGAAAGTTCCTTAAGATTGATAGGGACAAAATTTCAAGGGGAATATTTACATTTGCCAAGATTTGTGTTGAAGTAGATCTCAGTTAGGGACTACCAGATAGTAACATTTGAATAACAATAATACATAGTGGACCCAACCTTTAGATTGCAAAAATACAACTTTCTGATGCCGTCGATGCCTACAAACTGAACAACTCCATAGTGCCTGTCCACAAGAAAAACAAACACCCAAATGGAACAAGAAGCAACAGAAAAAGCCAAAAGGATGGCAATATACAACTCCCTTGGATGAAGAAGCAAAAAAGGAAGAACAACAGAATATAAAGCAGAAATGGATTTTCAGCAAGTTCAGAACAACACACTAAAGAAGGACAAAGAACCCAACAACACTTTGCAACAACAAGAATCCCAACTAATGGAAATATCTGGCAATAACCGAACACATGCATCTGAAGGATCTGACTCTGACAAGGACTCTCCCATAAACACAAGTGAAAATCAGCTATCCATTATATCCGCCACTCTCAATGCTGGAGGATGGCGAAAGGTGGGAAAAAAGAAAGGGAGAAAAGAATAGTTTTTTATTTTCTTTGTATTTATGTTTTCTGTGAAAACGGGAACATACCATATGCATATGTTTTTTAGCATCTATAACATGTAATTTTGTCTTACGAATAAAATTACGATTTTTTCCAGGGGAAAAAAAGATTAAATATTATTATAGTCATTTAAAAATAATTATGGTTATTATCATTATTATAATTTATTAATATTACTACTATTATCAAATAAATATTATTATTAAATAATTAATTTATATTAAATATTTTAAAATTAAATAATAATAGATTATACTTAATATTAAATAATAATTCATATAAATTATTAATTATAATGATAAGAATAATATTTTTATTGCAATAGTTTTTTCTTTTGTAATATTACTTCTATTATTATATATTTATCAACAGTAGATACAAATGAAGCCTTCGACTTATATCAACCACATTAATATTTTTAATGTGGTTGTGCTAGTTATTATTTTTAATTTTTATATAAATAACTTTATTTTTATAATTTACTATAATATTCAATAGGAAGTAATTTATTTATTATTTTTTTTATTTATTTATAAATTAATTAACTAATAGCTACTAGATAAATTAATTTTTATTTTAAGAATGCATATAGAGAATATCTAAAGTTTAAAATGCATATAAAGAATATATGAAACTTACAAAAGTGAAAATAGGTTGATTGGTGTCAAATTTAATAATGGTCTAGAAATGTGTATCAAGATAATGAAAATCCAATTACGAAAACATTGGTGCATGGATTCACTGAATCATACAATATCTTTTATCTTCATAACAATGAGTTAAATATTGCTACTACAAAGGGATAATATGTTCTGTTAGTGTTGGTATCTTCATCCCTCCATAAGTGATCAAATTCTCTTATTGCATTGCATGTTAGGTGTCTCATCTGATCAACTGCATTCCACTAGGTTCATGGATCATTTGATGGTAGTGGCATACTATACATTTTCCCTCATGTTCTTTACCTGCTGGCCCATTTTCATACATCTAGATTAGTTGCAGTTATTTTTTGTCTTTAAATCTGCAAAAGTCATTTTTAGGGTTTTAAGTCTCATTAGGTCTAGGGTTTCGTCAATAAAGTCCTGTCAACGCTCAATAATGGTCAACAGGTGCATGAGGAGGTCAAATAAAGTCTCAACAACAATAATTTCCATAATCACATGCTCAGTGATTGATTTTTCCTCAAAACCCTGTTTTGAGGAAAAACAGAGTTTTTTATGTTTCATGTACTAAATTTGATGTAATTTCATTTTTTCCATATGTAATAATTTCATAGGCAGCCCTAGTCACCTTGCCAAAGTCTCTGCAACTCGAGCACCTACAAAAGAAACAAAATGCCAAAGTATTTAGTCCATCAAAGGCAAAAAACTAAACAAAATGCCAAAACAGAGTTTTAAAATAAAGTGAAATTAGAAAACATTAGAAGAGTGGGTTTTTGTAAATGAAAAATCAAAACCATATGTATATAATATATTTTTCATGTTTAGAAATTTCAATTGTGCCCAATGGAGAAAGAGTGAGCAATCAAGAAATTGTGTTGAGGCAAAGGAGGCAAAAATTGCAGCAAATTTGACATTCTCCCTGGCGCGGTCCACCTATCCAGCGTGGCTCACCAAGTAGTAGTTTACAATGCATTCTTATAAGGGGCACGTTGCACCGAGCCAACACGGCACACCTGTGAGGTGGCATGGGGCAAAGGTCTAAAATGCCCAAACTTCACACATAGCTTCCTCCAAACTCTCAAAATCACTAATTCCTCATTTGCCCAAGTAAGTTCACACTCCAATATGCCTAATGCATAATTTTGATTCAGTCTTATTGGTGATTCAATAGGGAAATATTGAAACCCTAGTTACTTGCACAGTTTGTTGAAAAAACATTGCCTAGGGTTTACAATTCACTGTTTTTGCTGCTAAATCCTACCCCTATCATTTTCACTCCATCACTCCCTCACTTCATTTGTTCCCTCCATTTTCATTCATACTTATCTATTCCATATTCCCCATATCCCTGAAACTAATAACCCTAATCCTTAATCTCACTACCCCAAACCCTAATTGATATCCCTAAACCCTAAATATCACTCCCAAACCATTCCATTTTCCCTTACACTACAAACAACATCCCCAACCCCTCATACACAGTCCCTCCATAGTCCCTCATTAATTCTTATCTTTTAGCAACAATTTCCTATTGTCACTCTAAAATCTCTTCATACTCATCTAAGAAAACTCAAGCATTGGCAAACATGGAGTCAGATTCTTCCTATGATAGAAATGGGGAAACAGTCAGTGACTCTTCCAGAGAAATTCATGCACCAAGGAGACCTCATAAGAGTGGACAACATAACTGGGAGGAGCCTACTTCACTTGCCGAGCTGTTGGCTTGTCCTCTTGCTGTCACATGCTTCCAACACCAATATTGTTATCAATTTTGTGAGATGAGGGAAAGAGTCAAATACCACCATGAGATTTACAGACTGTTTGTGCTCCATCTTCACAATGGCCAAGTCAATTTGGCAGGTGTGACATTCACCTTGACACTTGAGACTATTTTTCAAGCAACTAGTATTCCGAACATAGGTGAATAGTGGAATAAGGGGCAGCTGGTTGACAGAGATCACTATGAGCCTTCTGTCAAGGCTGGTTTTCAGAGACATGTTAGTAGAGTCTTCCCATTCAAGTACCTACATGACACATATGCTCCCTTAATGAAACTCATAATTAAATATTTCAGCTGTGAGGGTAGATTTTCTCGTCTGTACACCTATCATATCAGATTGTTGATGCACTTTACTAGGATGAGGATGATGAACCTCCCCTATTTCATTTGCCGAAATATTGAGAAGATGACCACATTAGTGCAAAGGAATCCACCTCATTAGCAGTATAATAGCATATATCACTTTGAACTAATCAAAATTCTGGTTTTGCATCAGCTTAGTCTACTGAATGTTTAATGGGAGGATTTCATCTCACATGAGGTCTTCATAGGTCCTCAAGTGCCTCCATCAATTTTTCATGAGGTAGGAGAGCCTTCACATCAGCAGGATGTGCATGAGACACAAACCACTAGTGTGCCAGTGTTTGTCACATACCAAAAAGGGCACTAGGATGTTGTTTGCAGCAGCAAAACGAGTACTATCTCCACTCAGGGTGGAAGGCATCTCATTTCCTCCATCAGCAGAGTAGGTATAGGACAAGGGTAAGTAGCCATTACATGAGGAGGGACCTTCAGGAGGTGAAGAGATAGATTTCATTCTTATCCAGTATGATGACACTGATTTGAGCTCAGAGCTCAAAGAGATCATTCGAGAGCAGCAAGATGACATTCATCATTTGTCTCTCAACCCAGAAAGAGCCAAATGGATAATCAACTATTTGGAGAAGAGGAACCAATAGTTAGAGGATCAGAAAACCATTATGGAACTCCAAAACATAAGGGCAAACCGGCAGGCTGCCAAGAGGAAGAAAAGTAAGTTGTCATCACTTGAACAAGAAATTCAAGCTGATCGTGAATCTTGGCTTGAGAGGACAAATTTTCACTTGGAAAAGATGTTGGATAAGGCCAATAGAGAGAAGAAGATGCCGAGGCACATGGCCTACCACTACTTGGCAAGAAACAAGGTGTGCAAAGCGAGAATCAAGATTTTGAAGGCCAAGTTGAGGAAAGCATTGAGGTAGAGAAAAGAGCAAGATAGACTCCAGATCTTAGATGAGGCTTCCTTAGTCCAACACAGCACTTAATGAAGGACACTCAACCCAAATTTCAAGAAATTTGGGAAACGTTTTGCAAATTTTGAATTTTTGGCCTAAAAACATGTTTTTTTCCCTGGTGCACCGCACCACCTAGTGCGCGCTTTTGCTAGGAACCTCCTTTTGAGGAAATATCAACATTTTTGGATTCCTCATGGAAAAATATGAACTCCCTCACATGGAAAAGAAATTTTTACAATTTTTGACCTTCCAAAAAGGTAAAAAACTCCTCAAAAATGACCGTTCTGCCCCATTTTGGCCACATAGGAAGCAGTGTCGGGAGAACTCATTTTTGGACGGGAAAATGGAGACCAAATTCAGTTGTTCTCGAAGGTAGACAGGCAAAAATTTCCAACAAGCTGACTTGGCATAAATTTTGTGCATGGGAAGGCCTCCAAAACCAACTCCAAAGAAGCACGGCGCACAAGATGAAATTTTCTCATTTTGGCCAAAAAACTTCGTTTTTTTGCCTAGTTTCTTCTCAGTTTGAATTTTCTCTTTCTAATAGTCAAAATCCTGATGTAATTTGATGTGAATTGATGTATTTTTATGTAATTATGCTAAATTTTCACTCATGGAGGTAGATACATCATGAAAAGGTAGTTTGCAACTGAATGCATCAGTTTCCTAGGTTTTAGAGGTAAGCTGTTCCACTACCTACTTTTCAGTTCTTAGTTTAGATCTCGTTGAAATAGCTCCTAAACTCTTGAATTAGACCCCTAAAGCCTAGCGTGAGTTGTTTTTTTCCTATATCTAGTAGTTTTTCAGTCATTGGTAAAGGTTGAACTCTTGTGAATGGTTTGAGCATTATTGTACATTCATCTCTGCAGTTTGGAAAAGGAATAGACCAGGGTTTGCAACACTTTGTGGGATTCTTGTGGAAATTTGATTTGGTATTGTTTTTCCTTCTGTAATACAAGTTTACATGTGTTTATGTTTGCCATCATCTCTCTCTATTCATCTTAACTAAATGAAACAAGGATAAAGGTAGAAATAATTGATGTTGCAGGGCTCTACCTATGGTTTGTTTAGTTTTTCATGTTTTCAACTATTTTAAGAGGATTCTTGAGACTTTCATGCCCTCTCAAACTCCTCACCAGTCTTAAGACTCTCCATCTCACTTATTTCAAAGTACTAAACCATTTTCCTACCTCGCCCCACAAAAACCTCTACAAGACTGTGCCCATTCCCTTGACCCAAATCTGCCTTTCACATTTGAGCCAACAAACCAACATTAAATTCAATCAAACTCCTCTAAGCATATACCTAGCCTAAAATTGGTCTTCATATCAGTCATCTCAAGCTTTATTGGCCATTTTTTCCTGAGATTGACAAGGAGAGAGCCCTCTCCCAACCTGGTAGGGCTAGCTGCCAGGTTAAGAATGGTTTGATGTTACCCTAGATCCTTCCTTTCTCAGCCTGAGATAGATTTAGGCCCTAACATGTTCAATTATGATTTTTTTCGAGAGAAATACTCAAAAGAAATGAGTTTTCCCTCATTGTTTTATGGTGAAAAGAACAAGACAATGAAATAACAAATAACTTTTCATATAAAAAGATTACAAAATGGGAAGTGTTGCATAAAGAACATGACTTTAAATATCATATAACAAACTTGTTTTACAAAGCAATACACATCATGCTAAATAAATTGTTTAGTAGTATATCAATTAGAATAAGAAAACAATAACTAAAAGGTTGAAAGTTAGTAGCAAAAGACTTCCAATCAAATCCAAGCCTTGATCATATTTTAAGATAAAAAACTTGGATACATGAACCTAAAATCTATTTGTACATCTCCATACTACCATGAACAAACATGTAGGAAATTATATGTGATGATACAACAACTATGAATACCAACTAGCTAGTTTCCTTTTTCCATTCTTCTTCTTTGACATTGTAGTCAATTTGTCATTTTACAAGTGCCTTCCAATCCCAAATTTATCATTTGGGAATTCTCTAATGATAGCTTAGAATTTCTAGTGCCGTCAATTTAGGGAGAGTTGAATCTTCTTGTATTTTTTTAATTCCTTAGTATGGTGAATATACATTGTATAATAAATTTGTTAGAGGGACACTAACATTAGTCTGGTGATGAAATATTTAAATACTATCAATAAGAAAATCATCGTTAACCTTGAAACTGCACAATTTGACTTTACTTCTTGTTGGTAAGGTAAATCCCCTCTGCGGACAGAGGCGATCCCACTAGCCTAAAACAAAACTAGCCACAATCAAACCACGCTGCCACGCAAGTTCCTAGTTGTACATTAAAGGTGAATTAAAAAGACCAACCTGGAATCCAACGCTGTAGTCGAAGCAGAGTTGATATTCCCGCTCCCTCGCTCCAGCAGATCATAAACAGACACCTGCACATGCAAAGGAAGGAACAAATACCAGCATATAATCCACCAAGGCACAACTATATTTCAGTCAGAAAGGAAATAAATCACACATCACTATAATAGACAATGAGATTGGAACTATAATAGCAGTCGCTCATTAATTAATAATAGACAGGAAAAGTTACAACCAAGGTTCTGACGTTGAACCTCTCCTCTGGTTGGGCGAGCAACTATATGTGTCTTGCAATGTATCTCCTTTCCGGCAGCATAACCTCTCTATGCTTCATTATCACTCATGATAATCATAACTAGCATTCCTCCAAGAACTCAAGAACTCAACAACTAGCACTAGCTTGTCTAATGCATGAGGACAAATATTTATAGATGGAGAAGGTAGAAAGATTCGATGAACCAGGACACCCATTGTGGATTGGCATTATCTCGGAAAAGCTACTGTGGATAGTTGTCAAGGATAGATGATGACTCTCGACCTCTATCCACTGGATTTTTCCCTCAAAAGGCTTCATGATCTGAAGGGAATAAATCATATGGGCGTGCTTTTGGCAAAAATCATTACTAAACTGGGCTGGCGCGGGTGTTGTTCTGTGACAGAGCGCCAGTGGTCGCGCCCTCTTTTGAGGATCTCAGTTATTGGCGCGGGTAAGATACTGTGGACCTGCGCCAATGGAAAAAGAGCACTTTTCAGGGATAATTTGCAGAAGGTGTCTTCAGGGAACATGAAGTGCATACTCAGGGGAACATAATGCAAGTGTTTTTGGGTTATGTCACTGCTCACAGGTCCCGAAATGCGTCCTCCAATGTATGGAAACGGGGCGATAGGGACGGTGACCAATGGTGACAAATTACTGTGTAACACTTCTCTACCAAGGTTAAGTCATAGTTAATGCTTGATAATTAATTGAACCCTTGTAAAATCACTTGGGATTGGTTAAAAGGGAACATGAGTTTTTAATGTTTAACTTATTTTATCATAAAATTTGAGTTTTCTCTTTTGAATATTGATTTAATTTAATTTTCTACATTTTGATATATAATCTATTAACATTGGTGATTTATTTCTTTCTTTATTATCCTTTTTAACAAAAAAATATAGCATCTATTTTTATTTTTAGATGTAATAATCATAAGATTGTTATAGGAAATCCACATAAATATTCATATTAACAAATTTAGAAAATATTTCTTTTTACACAAATTACAATCAAAATTATATGGTACAACTAATGAATCTAACAAATTAGAGTATGCATTTACTAAAAAAAAATTGATATTTATATTTATTAAGTAAAAGTGAAAAATATAGATGGCTATGCATCATTTATGCACCACTTTTTTTTTACTTGATAGACTATTTAAAATGTTCATATAGTGGAAAAGCAAAAGTAATGAAGGTCTTTGGAAAATGATTGATTTTAGTTGTTGCAATCCATATGATTTAAGGAATTGTGACACCCCTTGTTTGTGGTTTCAATGTGCAAGGTTGTGGTAATAAGGTATTAGTGGGACCAAACGATTACCATGTGATATTGGGATACATTATGAATTCATCAATTTTAGTATGTTTTATGACCATACCTTTTATTGATTTTCAATTTGTGAGAGAAATGTCCATTGTAATTGCAATATTTGCACAATTTTCATTTTGTAACTCATAATGACAAAACAATGATTGATTGCATGTATTTAAAACATAAACATATTTATGTAAACCCTCTTGAATGCAAGTCCAACTCATGCATAGTCAAATATCTATGTTCAAGAGCACTTGGTCATATATATCCTTGGTTGGATATTCTCCATCTTAGGAGGAGTTGGCCTTGAGAAACTTTTTGGTTCAATATTATCCATCTTACAAATTGGTCCTAAGACTTATCTTTTAAGTTGAATATTCATCACGTTAGCGGGATTTGGCAGATTAGCTACCCTTGGTTGAATTTAATTTGAAATCAATTTGATAAGTTTGGATGAACACCTTGTCTAACTACATATTATTTTTTTTGAATTGTGTATTTGCCTTACTTTGTGCCAACATCAACAACTATCTTCAAATTTTTATATGAAAAGCACTCCTTTATCTTCATGTAATATATTCGGCTTCGTTAATTTAGGTAGTGGTTCAATACAAGATGAATTTATATACATGAGTTGTCAACTCGAATGCATTCTCTCTAAAGTAACACCCTCCTCGCACATCTACCCAAGTGACCAGCCATCCGAGGTAAACATTGGACAAGAAGATACTATGATTCGATTCAACCTCCTATGTGACCTTAAGGAAGTGGAATTGACGGAACACATCAACCAACCTATCCACATCAGCAACAATACCCTTAGGAGACATGTCATCCGCTCAAAAATCCTATCCTTGGGTCCCACTGATGTTCTAGACATCTTAAGCCTTAGTTGTTCTCATGTTATAGGCATGACAACATCCAGAAACCCAGAGTCACTCTCATAGGCTTGCCTGCAAGCGTCTAGAGACCCAATTTTCAAGATTTTTACCAGTGTCCTCAAGATTTGAGCCACGTTTTTAGGCCGAGAGCACGGGTCACTACGGAGAATGGAATGATAGCTTGAGATCAATCAAATAATAGGGAAACAATGATGCAAAATCAATAAATTAAATAAGACCTTAATCAAACCCCTACTAGCCAAGACAAACATTTCTTCAAACATATCATGAATATGTAAATTACAGGTGTAAATAACATATCTGAGCATAGGGGTCTCATACTTATATGATATTCACCATTAAGCATTGATGCCTCAACACGTTAACTACCATTCCATCCATTAGACCATAGATACATTGTTCATTCATATACAAGTAGAAACATGATCAGGGCCATACATAGTTGCTGTCATAAAACATATACATAACCAACATAACATGGACAAAAATACCAATGAATTCACCAGCATATAAACCTCTTATAATCCATTGTAATTCTCATCAAAATATAAGGATAAATAACCTCTTATTGATGATGAAAAATCCAACATGGGGTGGGACTTCCATGTTCCACCCGACCGTAGAATGGATGAGCCAAATCTCTCTTCAACCATTCATCCCCATGCCATATTGTAATCATGAATGTGGGATCTTATAGAACACATCAAGAAAAAATCATCCATGGCTTCTAGAGGACATCCACCTTAACCCATCAAATAATGACTCCACCTCAAGGTCGGACATCACAAAATAATCATCAGATTGGTCTCCATCCAAGCCTTCCAGGGCTTCCAGAGAATTTGTTCCAACCAAGGCTTCCAAGACTAGTAACTCAACCCATAACTTATACAGGGCTTATAGCACTAGTAACTCGACCCACCAAGGGCTTCTAAAGCCTTTGTCCAACCAAAGCTTCCAGGACTAATAACTCAACCCAAGCTATTATAGGGCTTCCAGAGTGTTTTTCCAACCAGGGCTTCCAGGAACTAATAACTCAACCCAAGTTAAGGAAAAAATTAGAACTAACCAACAAAAATAATGAAAGTAAACCCACAATCACTGTGGCTATCTAGGAAATGGAAAGGCTACGAAATCCAATATCAATCCTGGCAATCCTCCTTTCCAATGACAAATCATGACCAAGAATTCACATGCGTATGCCATGCATTCCAAAACTAGTGAAGGAAACATACATGCAACTCAGTACCTGCAAGAAATTCTATTGTTGTTGTTGATTTCGATGCCCTCTTGTGCTTTCTTCTCTTCCTTTTCCTTCTTTCTCCAAGAATCCAAGTATGCCACACCCTCCAACAGTGCTCCAAGAAAACTCTAAGTCTCCAAGAGTATGAGAGAGAGAATAATGAGAGAGAGCTTTGACACTAAACTGACTAATTCTGAGCCAAGAGTTTACACTGACCAAGAGATTTCTAACTGGTCCTTAGAAGCCTTTTATTAATTTGGCATGTATTTTCATCATTTTTCATTATTTTCCTTTATTTTCCTCCTCACATGCAACCTATGACCTTTCAGCTTCATTTTCTCCCAATTTCATTTATTTTCATAAATAAATGTGCCAAAATTTATAATTTTCCTTTCCAAAGTCTTAACCATTGCCTTTGCCAATTTCCTAAGCCATAATAAACTAAATAAACACCCATTAGGATGTTTCCCCCACTATTCATCTTACATGTCCCATCATCCGTGGTATTTATATATTTTACATGAATTTTTAACTAGGGCTATTACAGAACCCTCCCCTTGGGTCAACACCGTCCTCGGTGTTCATTGACACCTATAACCAACAAGACTGATGAAAACAACAAAAACATCCCATTGAGCTTTATAAAACAACTCATTGTAGTATTTACAATGAACACTTGCTAAAACATGACAAAAATATCGTTTACTGGAACTTTATAACACAACTCATTACAATATTTACACTAACCACATATACACATACACATTTTCTTCAACCCACAAATAACCATATTATTGTGGAGCTTTATAAACCAGATTGATACAATATTTACAATAATATAAACATATACACATATATACATTTTCTCAACCAACAAATATAAGGATATGACGCTTGCATCCACAACAAGGGAATCCAAAGGCTCACACCTCAAACCTCAAAGTAATACCAAGATTCCCCTCCTACCCAGGAAGTCCAGAATTCGCTGAAATTCAAATCTGCACCCAATGTCTAGCACTTTAATCCTGCGCCACTTTTCCTCTCAATGAACAATTACTAACTCATTGTTCCACGTCAGACTCCTAATGTGCATCTGATTTCATCTGGAAATGATAATGACCAAAACAAATATATCCCCGACCTTCCTTTCTCTACTACGTAGTCCCTTGGGCAATCTAATCACCCCTTCTGTGCAGTCACTCACCTCCCAAGTTCTGCTGGCACCCCCATTCTAGGCAGTCCATCCCTTGGCAAGGCTTCCTCGTATTGGAAGATGCAAAAACCAATGCATATCGCTGCCTTAAAACGATCATAGCAGTCATAAAATTCTCATGGAAATTAATGGGCACTATTGGGTACCAGTGTCCCACAATGGCCCTACTCCTGAAGTATTTTACCAGCATATTGCTACCTGTTTCAATTCCTTTGACGCTGCTGCTAATTCTTGTAGTCAATTTCACCACTCAGTCGGGCATCTTCATGCATTCCTATACCAAGCACATAACTTTCATTAGATTCAAAATAACTTGAAATAACTTCAATCATACCTCATTGGTAGCTCATCAATAAGGTACATTTGAAATTATGTTCACTTCGTGTCACAATAAGTAAAACTAACATCTTTGACAAAATCATCATGTATAACATATCACATCAGGTTAGCTCGAAACACAACTATCATTGATCGAAATCATAAATCACACGTAACCATCATAAACTAGAATCATAGATCACATGCAATCATCATAGACTAGAATCATAAATCACATGCATAATAAAATAGAAATAAAATATTTATACTTATCCTTGAAGCAATTTTGAGCTTCTAACTTTGTCCTTATTTCACATGCACTTTGGATTGGTTGTTGCACTCGAAAAAAACCAGTGCCTTCTCCTCAACCATTGTGCATACACATAGTGTGCATCACACCCATACCACCACACACGACATAAAAACCATGTAATACATGCATCTACACCCAGTGTACAACAAAACACAATACATACTCCTATATCTGGTGTACGACACAACACAACATGTATACATACACAATGTACATCAAAAAACAAACATTTGCACACAACATATGACACTGCAAAATTCATACACATACACCCTATACACAATACAACTCATGCATCTATACTTTATTTACAACGCCACACAATACATGTACCTACACCTGGCATACAACACAACAAAATACATGCACTACACAAGGAATACACATGTCATGATACCACGAGTACACAATGCACATACATACTACTGCATGCCCACAATACATCATGTATGACATGTACATAATACCACATGTACACTAGTACCATATATACAACACGTACACAGTACAACCTGTACACCGCCCCACCTAACAATGTGTTCATAGCATCACATGCACTCGACACCACCTGCACAACATGTATACAATGCTACATGTACACCACACCATCTGTACAACGTGTACACAATACCACATGTACATAGTACCACATGCATGACATGTACACGAAACCACATGTACACAATGCCACATGCACAACATCTACACAAAACTACCTACACACAACACCACTTGTACAACATGTACACAACACTACATGCACACATCACCACTTGTACAATTATGCACACAACACCATATGTACATAGCACCACCTTTACAACATGCATGCAATACCATAAGTACATAACACAGCATATCCAACACAGACATAGCATCATATGTACACAACACTGCATATACAACCTATGCATAGCACCATCTATAGCCAACACTTCATATGCAATATTCACACAACACTATCTATACCATCATGTACATAACATTGTAGAAAAAAACACATACACACACTATATATGCGCAACACCACCTGCACACAACAAAACATATGAAACATGTACAACATATACAACATATGCACGATAGTAGTATCACACATCCAAAACCACACTGTCTTTACTAAGCAACATTGTTTCCACCGTCTTATCCATGTTTGTCCTAGCATGTCACAGACCACACTGCTTTCATTTCGGTGATGTATCCCTCGAGTTACATGTCCATAGAATAGACATAATATAATTACATTATACCAACTCATAACCACATGATACTGACCTCATAAATATGTCAGGCTACTCCTCGCAATTTATTCCTTGTAAGGCCTGAAACCTCTTCATGTCATTCACCTGCATAAGCAATCATTGCTCCACAAGAATGATTCCTAATAACCCTGTCAGACATACATACATACATACATATATAAACATCAACACAATCATGATCACACATAATTACCAAATATCATAAGTTCAAGGTTAAGATAACTTCCTTTATTCATGCTCAACATTGAGAACAATCATTCCCAACATAGCCAATGCATCCAACACCATAGATCCATTTAATTTACCTTTTCTAGCTACCTTTCACATGTTTGTACTACCACCATCCATTTACCACAATGGACCCAACTAGTCTAACCAAATGTCATAGTCTTATCTTCCGCTATGCTTACTGGAGCTTCATCCATGTCTTACATTACCTTTCATGTACAACAAAACTCTCCCTGAGTTCCATCAAATTTCGTCTTACCCAACCAATTCCCAAGACTAAAAACATAAAAGGAAAGCAAAAAAACAAAAAATAAGAAAACCATGAAAGCCAATAACAACAATACAACAACACAACCAAAGTGGTTAGGCCTTGCACCAGACATAAAAAAACCACAATCAAGCACAAAAAATCACCAAAAGACCAAAATAAAAGGACTAACAACATACACCATGACTCAATCCGCATGGTTCCTAGTGCTTCTGAGGAAAATCTCAACACGAGCCTTCTTCAGAATTTCATGGCAAACTATTTGCCATGCAATCCCCTACATCATACCACCGTAAACACATAACTGTCAGTGCATTTAAGTAAATATAACCATACACTATATACTTATATTTTTGTGCTAATCACGTTGCCTTGTAATTGAACACGTCCATGCCATCTCTCAAGGGACTCCAATTCCCTTGACAAATCCACTTGTAACTAGAGTCTGTCTAATATACTTGTCAAGTACATGTTCATGACTATAGAACATATCCACATAATGTTAGACAAAATCAAGCTTAAGAAGACTTTCTATATGCAAGGCACTCATTCATTTGGAATTAGGGTTTCCAAACATATCCAAAGGAATTCTTGTCCAATTCTTTTCTTTTAGCCTTTTTTACCTTGTTGCAATCGAGGCTTACTATGTAGTGCCACATCAACCAACTATTAGTTATATAAACATATCAACTATTACCTTGTCATACTAATACCAAGAATGTTTACTGCAACTGCTCACACATGTCAACCACATGTTCCAAATATGAAGACAATCATATCTATCAATTTGAAATCAACCTTTACCAAGACTAACAATCATGTCGTAATCCCTAGTAAACTCATTGTCACTAGACATAATTCTACAACTATCAACTACATCCAAGTACATATCAATTGTATCAAAACATATGTGTTAGTACAATCATCTTGAAAAGATCATTTGAGCACATACTCATATTATGAAATGCATCAAACATTAAACCAACTTGTAAGAATACCATGTTAAATAAATCAACTAGACACCAAACACTCAAACACCAAATAGATGTCACAATAAAACAGTCAAGCACAAGGTATATGCCATTAAACAGTTTATACCTTAATGCATCTCAGAGGATGCAATCTTTTTTTCACAATCAATATAGTTAGCATGATATAACTTGTCAACACATCAACTTAAACATAAATAAGATCATGATATCCATAATAGTCACTAAAAAATATAAAGAATTATAATTCATGCAGAAGAATCACAGTTGCACACTCAGTCTAGATTAGTATGACATAATATCACAACATATTAACTCATACCTAAATGTCATGACCCTAACCATTTTCATAGACCAATCCAAATTAGTAAGATACATAAAATATCAAGATCTTAATGTAATAACCGTAATCACCAAGTTAGTAGCATATAACAACAATAAGCTATATATCATGCTCATCAACAACATATAACCTAATCATCAAGTTATCTAACATAAAAAAATAATAACAATGCATACGACTGCATGTTACTATGATTCATGACTGTCTGAGACATGTGCATATGACTACACTAATCAACTATCATCTATCATGTATGTAACCATAACATCAAAAGTCATGTACATAAACCTAATGCATATAACATTCCTTAACTTACTTACCTACTTTCCAAACATGAAAACTTGCATGACGATCTGCTCTTATCCCAAAGTCTAATGTTGCAACCTCATTATGATGATCTGCATCTCCTACTCTATCTCAGCAAACACATTAGCATCCTAACACACCAATAGCATCATGATGACCTAAATTGCATACAATGACTTCACAAGGCATGTTTGACCTACATTTCATGTATAACTATAAGCAAGACGATGCATGCATAACAACTGCATATAGAAATATAACACATGATTACGAAATCATATACACATCATTCTAGGTAGGCTCTAGGCATCAACTCATGACCATATGAGCTACACAAACCATTACCTCATTCATGACAACAACAACCGCCTCACGTGAACTTAAAAACATGTGAACATTGACGTGCATAACAAATGCATATACAACCATACACTCATGATGACACATCCTAACAACAACATCATCAACCTTCACATGGCGACATCACTCCAACCATGATCAACACCATGCAAATGCAACAAGCACATGGACTGAAAACGAAAGAAAAACATATAAAAATGAGATGAATGCATGACCAACACACCACCCATTCATTCAGAGGGGTGAACCATGCCCTGATACCACTCTGTAACACCCTCCTCACACATCTACCCAAGTAACCAGCCAACCGGGGTAAACATTCGATGAGAGGATGCTATGATTGGATTCAAACTCCTATGTGACCTTAAGAAAGTGGAATCGATGGAACACATCAACCAACCTATCCACATCAGCAACAGAACCCTGAGGATACATGTCAGCCACTCATATATCCTGTCCCTCAGTCCCACTAATGTTTTGGAAATCTTAAGCCTCAATCACTTTCATGCTATAGGAATGACAACATCCAGAAACACAAAGTCGCTCTCACAGGCTTGCCTGCCAACATTTAGAGACCCAATTTCTAGTTCTATGTTAGTGTCCCCAAGATTTGAGCCACGTTTTCAGGCCCAGAGCCCATGTCATTGCCAAAAATGGAATGATAGCTTAAGATCAGTAAAATAACATGGAAACAGTTATGAAAAATCAATAAGTTAAACAAGACCTTAAGCAGACCCTTACTAGCCATGACAAGCATTTTGTTAAACATATCACGAATATGTAAACTACAGGTGTAAATAATAGATCTGAGCATAGGGGTATTGTACTTATATGGGATTCTCCATTAAGCATTGATGCCTCACATTAACTACCATTCCATCCATTAGACCATAGATACATTGTTCATTTATATACAAGTAGAGACATGATGAGATCCATAAATAGCTACTGTCATAAAACATATACATAACCAACATAATAAGGACATAAATACTAGTGAAATCACCACCATATAAACCTCATATAATCCAATATAATGATCATAGAAATAAAATGATAAATAACCTCTTATTGATGATGCAAAATCCAACCCAGGGTGGCACTTCCATGTTCCACCCGACCATAGAATGGCTGACCCAAATCTCTCTTCATCCATTCACCCCAGTGCCATATTCCAAGCATGAATGTGGGATCTCATATAATACATCAATAAAAACTCATATAGGGCTTCTAGAGGCCATCCACCTCAACCCATCAAACAGTGATTCCACCTCACGGTCAAACACAACAAAACCATCATCAAATTGGTCTCCATCCAACCCTTACAGGGCTTCCAAAGTGTTTGTTCTAGACAAGGATTTGAGGACTAGTAACTCAACCCATAGCTTATACAGGGATTCCAAAGCATTTGTCCAACCAGGGCTTCCAATACTAGTAACTCAACACATCAAGGGCTTCTAGAGCATTTTTCTAGCCAAGGCTTCTAGGACTAGTAACACAACCCAAGTTGTTGCAAGGCTTCCAGAGTGTTTTTCCAACCATGATTTCCAAGAACTAATAACTCAACCCAAGCTAAGGAAACATGAGAACCAACCAAAAGCAAACAATGAAAGTAAACCCATAATCACCATGTCTCTCCAGGAAATGGCAATGCTAGGCAATCCACAACCAATCCAGGTAATCCTCCATGCTAATGATAAATCATGACCGAGAATCCACATGCATATGCCTTGCATGAAAAAAATAGTGAAGGAAACACACATGCAACTATGAACTTGCAAGAAAATATGATGTAGCTATTGATTCAGATGCCCTCTTGCGCTTTCCTTCTCTTCCTTTTCCTTCTTGCAACAAAAATATAAGTATGCCACACCCTCTAAGAGTGCTCCATGAAAACTCTAAGTCTCCAAGAGTATGAGAGAGAGAATAATGAGAGAGAGATCCAACATTGAATTGACTGAGTCTAAGCCAAGAGCTTACACTATCTAAGAGCTTGCCAACTGATCCTCAGAAGCCTTTTATTAATGAGGACTCTATTTTCTTCATTTTCCATTATTTTCCTTCATTTTCCTCCTCACATGAAACCTGTGATCTTTCACCTTCATTTTCTCCTAATTTCCTTTATTTTGATATATAAATGTGCCAAAAATGCCATTTTTCCTTTCCAAAGCCTTAGCCATTGCCTTTACCAATTTCCTAAGCCATAATAAACCTAATCAACACCCATTAGGATGTTTCCCCCACCATTCAAATTGTAATATGTGTCCTATCATCTGTGGTATTTATATATTTTACATCGATTTTTAACCAGGGCTATTACATCCAATTTGCGTGATGATTATGTTTAGTCAAGTGGTTTTTGTTTTGTCATCAAAATTTTCATCAATAACTCATTTTGATGATCAATATAGAGTTATTTCTCCTTGAAAAATTTATTGTACGTCTATTGTTTTTCTTTTTCTTTTTTTGATGTCATTCTCGTGATTTGTAGGAATAGCCCATGATTTGAAAAAAAATGTGGTCGAAGGACACCTAGGCCATGAGATAACACAAGAATCACAAATGGTCAAATAATTAATGGAAAGCTGTGCAAAATATGCATAAAGTTCAAAACATTGTCACTAATGATCAATTTAGCTTCAGGCATGGTACTTTGAATCTCGGTAGTGAAATTTAAAACCTCAAGGTTCTTGTTAGAATCTTGCTTACAATCTTGCAACCTACATATTTTAGTAAAAGATGCTAATGAAGAATTGGACACGTAAATAACTAATCTTCTTGGAAATTTGCTTTCTCCTTTTTCAATAATTAGAGGCTCTAGAAATAGTTTGGTACAAGACCTGCTTAGTAATGTATGCTTGAAATATTGATAACATACCTCAAGAATGTAGAGGCTCTAGCAGCAGTTTGGTACAAGAACTACTTAGTAATGTATGCTTGAAATCTCAAAAACGGACTTAAAAACCTCAACCTTCTTTATAAGATGTCTTGTCACAACCTTGGGACCTATTTTCTTGCCAAAAGACCCCAAAAAATCATTATACACATAAAAAAAAACACTTAGTCTTCCTGGTAACTAAATTCTCCTTGTTTAAGGATGTAGACACCATAGTAGAAAATATCTAAAGAATTTGATGATTAGTATATATCTCTTCGACCCTTGTCCAGTTAACATAATGTGCAAAATATGATAACACATATACATGTTCTTAAATAGTTCAAGAACTTATGCATATGAATTAGAGGCTCATGAGAACTTAGTGGTTCATTACAATATGTTTTAAATTTTTCTCACTACTAGTGTGTAGATTTAGCAATTGGTATTAAATATGAAATTATTCACTAGAATTAATGCTTGCTATTTTACTATATTTTTATTCTTTGCTACTCATTTATCAATTTCACACATTTCAATATTCAAAGTTCCTTACGACCACTTCCTCTACTTCTTTGTCACAGTGATAGGTACTCACGTTCACACAATTTCCAAACAAAAACCAAGAAAAAAGAACAAACACAAACACAAAGAAGACTACATATTATATAGGACATCTAAGAATGTTCTTCTATGATACCTGGTAATTAAATAGTCAATGTAATTCATGCTCTTTGCACTATTAATCATTTTTAAATTTGTACAATTTTCCACATTGTCTCGATAGACTTCACGATAATAAAAAATAGCTTTGAATTGAATGGATAAAAATTATGAGAAATAAATCACAAATTATTTAGATTCAATCTACATATATTGGAGCATTTCTTCTATTATCTTGACGACTTTCTATTTGACTCATTTGTTGTTCTTCTTCACTTCCGCTATACTTAAGCTAAAATACGACATGGAATTGTAAACCACTTTGGACATTGCCTATCTCATGGACATGATGTTTCTTTGCATTCATTGCATACAGAATTGACTCCTAAATGTCTTCAAGATGTTCACCATGTTAATGATTTTGAAATGTGCTTGGAAGTATTGTCTACACCTTCTTCTATTTGTGCTCCATCTACAAGTAGCTTATGGCGATATGCATTCTGTATCAAATGGTTCTCCAAATGTTTTTCAATTCTAGTCAATGTTTAACCCTTTACAAATTCCCAATCATATCTATGTTTCAATCAAGACATTCATGGCTATCAATATTATGTTTTTCTACATAACTAGAACCCAAGATGTCGACATTTTGAACCACTCTTGTTACATCACAATTTAGATATTCTAGCTTGAATAGGTAAAGCAATTGCCTCATGCATTTTCCCATACCAATGCTCACCTAGACACTTTGACATATTGTAAATTAAAAAAACCTTATTCAATCAAGGCTTCTTGATTTATGGACAAAATTTCAATGACTTCCATGACTCTTTGTTCAAATCAAATGGTACACTTGCACCATTTTTTGATATGTTTGCTATGAGAAAAACAATTGCACAAAAATTTTACAATTGTTTCATTTGCAATGATAATAGAGATAAACATTTCTTAAAAGAACACCTGCATACTAGAAACATTGAGCAAGAGAAATGTATCAATGATTGGAAAGGTTATATTATTAACTTATCAATTCCATATGCATATGTACATATAGAAGGAAACGGTTTTGCAATAAAATGGATATGTGAACTACGATGTTAACATATACATCTGAAATGAAGAATGAAAAGATATTTCCTTGAGATTCTATTCATCAAAGACTTCCTCCAAAGTATTATACCTTATGGATTTACCAATGTACACATCACATGCACATTTCCATGCACTTCTTCAAATCCATAGTCTTGAAAACATTATCCATAATGACAACATACCATAAGTGCTCCAAATAATCTCGAAAAGAGAAACCTACAACTCAATTTCAAGTGTACCTTCTAGAGATCTTGTTAACAAAGAATGTAATTTTACTACATCTTGTACCCAACTAAACCATTGGCCACTTGACAATACAATATAAAAAAAAGAAATATTGTTGAAGTATCTAAATATTTCACAATCATGAAAACAAGACAACGATCCTTTGTCAATGGAGACACAAAATAGAAGACTAGTCTCTATCTCTTTTCCCAAAGGATATAGTAAGAGATACACACACTTGCATCAGTTAAAATCTACAATGTGAACACTAGGTGCTTGATTACGAGAAGAACAAAAGCAACATGTCATGTCATATAAAGAAATTAAGACATATTTTCAATCAATCCAAGACACACCTACATATGCATGTTGCATTTGTGATATATTGTACTTTAGACAGGACATGCAACCCATTGAGAAAATCACATTATCAAAAATTTGCTATCTCATGCTTGCGCCCAACCTCAAAGTTATCAAACTAGATGAACAAATATGAAAACCTTGTAATAATGAAATACTCGATGAAAAAGTGCCTACATTTGCATCACCTCTTCATATTCGACAAAACAAAAAATTGATCTTTGTTGCACAATTGACACATTTAAAGGAGTAGCATGAGGAACGACTTTTGCACAAATAAGACAACTTGGTTACAAAAGATCACAGGTTGGATTAATAGGGACAATTATAAATGTTCCTTCTAGTATGGATAGAGTTCAAACAACACTACCTAGAGATATTGATGAAAACATGACAGTCACAGTTATGCTAAAAAGAAAAATGGAATACAAGAATGCTTATTTGTTTGGAAATATTCAGCCCAATAAAAGAGATGTCTACATTACATGATTTGTGCAACGCATCTCTATACAAGAGTGAAAAAATAGTGATTAATGATTAGTGGAAATTTTTTTGATCAAAGTAAGCAAAATCATGAGAGTGATAGTCCCAAAATGAAGCAACTAGACTCACTAAATGGAGATAATGATCTAAAGACAGAAATTAAAACACTTGTTACATGGTTATTCAGAGGCCCACCTTATCCGTGATATTGACACAATAATAATATGGATTTCTCCTTATGAGGGGTTTCATCCCTTGTGTTTGGTTATATTATATTCTTTCCATGACTGGCCCACACGCGATGGGGCACAGTGGGTGCAGTAACTCCCCTTGTATGTTGTGTCAAGTGCTGCCAGGGGGTATCCTGGGGGGCGGTAGCCCCGTTACACGAGGGAAATTTTTTTGGGACCCTATATCAGGTGGGCAGACCTACCTATGGTTTTGTGCATGGATTTCGCACATGGTTTTGGGAACAATGGTTTTTGGTACATGGTATTTTATAAATCCGGTCAAAGGGAACTATGATTATGTTCTAATCTAAGGTTAATGGATTAGGGTTTATGGATGCTTCGGAATGTATATATGTATTGTAACATTGAAAGGAACAAAATGAAAAATCAATCTAGTAGTCGCAGTTTTGGGATCCAGGGGAAACTATCTGTGCCACTGTTTATTTTTTGTTTTTAGAATTCTTATGCAGGTAATTTATGTATGGGGTTAAAACCTACATTTGATATCAAAGTTATTTTGGCTTTAAGGGGACGCCTTTGCTGCTGAGGGGTTTTGCTCGGGCCTATGGTAGACCCTGTTTAGTGGGATATCTGCGGGATCGATTCTTGTGGTGAAAGAAGATGGAGAGAAATGGAAAGATAGAGATCGAGAAATTTCATTGTCAGAGTTTTGAGTTGTGGAAACTCAAGATGGAGGATTTGTTGGTGGTTAAATATTAGTGGATCACGGTAGATCCAAGTACTAAACCAACGAGAGTGTCCGATGAAGAACGAACGGAGTTGGATCGGAAGGAAAAAAGAACAATATGATTGTGTGTCTCAGATTCAGTATTGTTGAATGTATTAGGGGTAGCTACAGTGAAGGCATTGTGGGACAAGTTAGGGACTTTGTACCAATCTAATTCTTTGGTGAATAAATTGTTCCTACGGAAAAAGTTGTATAACTTGAGGATGAAAGATAGAGACTTAGTGACAGAGAATCTGAATGCATCTAATACTATGATAAGCCAGTTATTGTTTGTTGATATTAAAATTTTAGATGAAGATAAGTCCATCGGTTTTTTGTGTTCTCTACCAGATTCGTGGGATAGTCTAGTTGTTGCAATAGGTAGCAATGAAACTGCCTTGCAGTTTGATGAAATAGTCTCATCGTTGCTGACGGAGGAGATGATATCGAAAAATATGGAGAGCCATAATGGTGATGCCTTATTTGTATCAGGATGGTCCTAGAACAAAAACCAAAATAAGTCCTTGAGTGGGAGATCTAAATCTAGAGGGAGATCTAAATCTCTAGGAAAATCTTTAAAGGTGTGCTGGAAATGTGGAAAGGAAGGGAAATACAAAATGGACTGTAAATCTAAATCTCTTGAGAAAGGAAAGGGATATGATGATGCTCCTTCTACAGAGGTGAAAACCACCTCAGATGAAGGTGGGGATGTGTACATGGCTTCTTCTTCAAGTACACATGTAGATCATGAGACATGGTTGATTGACTCAGGTGCATTCTTTCACTTCACTCCCCATAGAGAGTGCTTCTGCGAGTATGGGAAATATGATGGTGGTGATGTCTTCTTAGGGGATGACAAGAAGGATAGAATCATTGGTCACAAAAAAGTCAAGTTGAAGTTGCAAGGTGGAAGGATTAGAACACTTCCAGGTGTTCTCCATATTCTTGCATTAGCTAGAAATTTGATTTCTGTAAGAAAGTTGGATGATGCAGGTGTGAAAAAAGTGTTTGGGAAAGATACCTGAAAGATGGTTCAGGGGAACTGGTATTGATGCGGGGAGTTTGGATTGGAACTTTGTACAAGCTGCAAGGTACCACTATTATTGATGGGTGCAATAGTTCTGTGGTACCTGAAAGTGGAGTAGAAAATCTAGTGGTCTTTGGAGTAAAGACCATGCTATGGCATCAAAGGCTTGGACATATTGGAGAGAAGGGCCTTAGAATACTTCATGGTAAATGTATGGTAGAAGGTATGTCTAATAGATCTCTAGATTTTGATTTCTATGAAAATTATGTATATGGGAAGAAGAATTGAGTGAGTTTCCCCTCTAGTGGTAAGAGGGCAAAAAAGATATTAGAGCTTCTGCACAGTGATGTGTTTGGACCCGTGTCGGTTCCATCACTAGGTAAGTCTCTGTACTATGTATCATTTATAGATGACTTCTCAAGGAATACATGGATATATTTCCTCAAGAATAAATCTTAAGTCTTTGAGGTATAAAGAATTTAAGGCTCTAGTGGAAAACCAGACATAGAAGAAGATAAAGGTGCCGAGGACAAATAATGGTGGAGAGTTTTGCAAGAAGGAATTTGAAGAGTTATGTAAGAAGTGTGGTATAACATGACAAATGACTACTCCATACACACCTGAGAAAAATGGAGTTGCATAAAGAATGAAAAAGACATTGATGGAAAGGGCAAGAAGCATGCTTATTGGTACTGAGTTAAGACATGAATAATGGGAAGAGGCAGTGGAGACTGCATGTTACCTGGTCAACAGATCACCTTCATCAATGTTGGAGGATAAGACTCCAGATGAGGTATGGACTGGTAAGAAACCTTATCTTTCACATCTAAGGGTATTTGGATGTGATGCATATGTACATGGTCCAAAGGAGAAAAGAACAAAGTTGGATAGTAAATATGAAAAGTGCATCTTTATTGGGTATAAGGATGGTTTAAAAGGTTATAATCTTTGGAACCCAATAACAAGGAAGGCTATGTAAAACCGAGATGTGGTGTTTAGAGAGGTGAAATATGTTGTTAAACATGAAGTCATACCAAAGGAACCTGACAAGATAGAGTTTGAGCTAAAGGAAGAAGAATCAAACTCTACAGCAGAAGAGGAATCAGAAGATGAAGAGCCACAAACTCCAGTTGTGAGAAGATCAGTTCAAGAAAGAAGGTAGCCAGAAAGGTATACTCCATTTTCTTTCTATTCAAAATTTTCTTTCTATATTATTGATGATGATCCCAAAATTGTGAAGGAAGGGGTAGACTTAGAGGATGGAAAACTCTGGAAAGAGGCCATGGTTGATGAAATGGCATCTTTGCACAAAAATGAGGCTTGGGATCTGGTGGAGTTTCTAGCTGGAAGGAAACTCATTGGCAACAAATGGGTGTTCAAGAAGAAGATGAATGCAGAAGGAAAGGTGGTGAAATAAAAAGCTCGATTGGTAGCAAAAGGTTATTCCCACGTGCCAAGAATTGATTTTGGTGATATTTTTTCTCATGTTACCTAGGTAGCTTCTATTAGATTAATTTTATTTGTTGCTTCTGCTTTTGATTTTGAGGAATAAAAGATGGATGTGAAGACAACATTTCTTCACGGGGATCTAGAAGAAGAGATCTACATGAAGCAACTTGAAGTCTTTGCGGTGAAGGGTAAGAAAGAACTGGTATGCAAGTTAAAAAAGTATATGTATGGGTTAAAATAGTCACCAAGCATGTGGTATCAGAAATTTGATACATTTATACGAGGACTTGGCTTCACCAGAAGTAAAGCAAATCATTGTGTGTATTTTAAATTAATTGGTGGCTATGTAATTTATCTGGTCTTGTATGTGGATTATATGTTGTTGGATGGAAATGAGAAAAAAATTATCTAGGATTTGAAGACCAAATTGTCCTTCAAAATAGACATGAAAGATCTTGGTGCTGCAAACTATATTTTGGGCATGAAAATTAAATGAAATCGAGCAAAGAGGAAGCTTTGGTTAAACCAAAGGAAGTATGTTAAGACAATACTGCAGAGGTTTAATATGCAAGACAGTAAACCGGTGAAGGTTCCTATTCCTGTAGGTGTAAATTTATCTGTTGAATGGTGTCCCAAGACATAAGAAGAGGAAGAGGACATGTCCTGTGTTCCATAGGCAAGTGTAGTCAGTAGCTTGATGTATGTGAGGGTTTGTACTAGACCAGACAATGCACATGCAGTGGGAGTATTGAGCAAGTTTATGTCAAAACCAGGGAAGGAGCATTGGACAACAGTGAAGCAGGCTTTTAGGTATTTGTGTGGCACTAGTGATTATGGTTTGTGCTACCAAACAAGACCAGGATTGGATAGAGTTTTGGACATTCGTGGCTTTGTTGATGCGAGATGGGATGGATATCTGGATCATAGAAGATCTACAAGTGGACATGTGTTTAACCTATTTGGAGGTGTAGTTAGTTGGACGAGTAAGAGGCAATATGTAGTGGCACTTTCTACTACAGAGGTAGAATACACGGTAGCCACTCATGCAAGAAAAGAAGAAGTTCGGTTGCAGAGATTGTGTTCAATTATGGGGTTAGTAAAACAAGGTATAAGGATAGACGGTGATAGCCAAAGTGTTTTCTTGGCAAAGAAACCTACTTATCATTCAAAGACAAAGCAAATTGATGTTTAGTATCACTTTGTGAGGGATATGGTAGAAGACAAAAAGGTGTTGCTGGAAAAGGTGGACACTTTGAAGAATACTGCAAATGTATTGAAATAGTATGTGAGAACTGAGAAGTTCTCTTGATGTAGAGAAAGAATGGGCATTGCAGGGATGGATCAATGACTAAGATCTCTTGTGGAAAGAAAACAATAGGTGGGAGAATATTGGGTTGTGTTATATTCTTTCCACGATTAGTCCATGTGTTTTTTTTTTGGGGGGGGGGAGGAGCTTCTCCCATATGTTGTGTTGGGCACTGCCGGGGGGTTATCGGGGGGCAATAGCCCCCCTGCACGAGGTCTAGAGTAGTGCCCTAGGAAAAAAAAATTGGACCCTATATTAGGTGGCCAGACCTACCTATGGTTTTGTGCATGGATTTCGAAAATGGTTTTAGGCATGATGGTTTTCGTTCCATGATATTTTGTAGATCCCGTCAAGGGAACTATGGTTATGTTCTAATCTAGGGTTAATGGATTGGGGTTTATGGATGCTTCGACATGTATCTATATATATATATATATATATATATATATATATATATATATATATAGTGTTAACATTAAAAGGAACATAATTAAAAATCAATCTGGTTGTCTCGGTTTTGGGATCCAGGGGAAAATATATGTGTATATTTGTTTTATGTGTTATGCTCTCGCCATTGTTTATTTTCTATTTTTAGAATTCGTATGCAGGTAATTTCTATATGGGGTTAAAACCTACGCCTTGGGAATTTTTCAATTAAAAATATCTCAAGAACTTAAGTTCCAAACATTGTTCTATGGATCAAGTCGACGTAGTGATGTTATCAATCACTTTTCCTATCGAAAAGTTGCAGAATGGGAGCTGTTGCACATGTCTAGTGGATTTTCGACACATATTACAAATTTATATTTTAGAGCAATCCACATATTGATAAATCAGGTCTCTAGCTCAACACAGATTTCTATTTGCAAAGGAGAACTGAAAGGAAAAAAACTAGTAACTAAAAATGTCAAAAACCAAAGCAATCTTCAAATATTATTAAAACCACAAATTGCATATATTTGTTTAAAGAGAATTCGCACATCCCCTGACTATTTTGAACATATACAAAAATATATCTTTGTAATGATACAATAAATTGGCCCACCAACTTTCTTTGTCACATTCACTAGTGTTGAGCATCTTTGGGATCCATTGGTAAATGCACTAAAAAAACAAAGAACTGACTTTGTAAGAAATAAGAATAAAATTTTTGTTGATGAATGCATTGACACATTGATCAGACATCAACCAATCATTTTTATTTGATATTATAGCATAGAATCACATCACTACATACCTTGAATGTGAAAAAAAAAGAATTATTTGGTCATGTACAAGATTATTTTTTTATCACAAAGTTCCAAAGTAGAGGAACAAGGAATTACCATGGATTGATTTGGATTCAAGACACACCAATATATCAACTTTCCCTGGATGTCAATATCATAACATTCATTTATCATTATTTGACTTCTAATTCAACAATGTTATCAAATGAAATGATTGAAATTCAAACTCATCACCACACAAAAGCTTGCAAGAAGCATAAAAATTCTACTTATAAATTTGGTTTCCCTTTTCCACAAATTGATGAAACTTGTATCTTACACCCTTTGACCAATGAAAACAATGATATCTAAGAAATGCAAAAAAAAACTTTCTTTTCTTCTACAAAACAAAGCCTATTAATAAAACATAACATTTGACATGCTTCTAGCCAATATTGGAATTACAAAACAAGAATACATCATGCTCCTTCACTTTTGTATTACTCGGCCAATTGTAATACTAAAAAAAAATCTTTGTGATGTGTGGATAAATGCATTTGCAAAAAAAATCCCTCCAGTGTGGAAAGAAAACACAGATGATCAATTCGTTTTAAATGCCTATGTTGCAACAACATATTGCAGCTCTTACAAGACAAAAATGGATTGCTCCATGAAATCTTCTTTCAAACAAATTTGAGAAAATGGCATGTCTGATGGAGACAAAAAAATGAAACTATTCATAAACTTGGAAACACAATGATAAATATGCAACAAATGCCAAGTCTACAAGCAGTCCACATTTCTCTCTCATTGCCTTTGTACTCATCCTCTAGAAAAAAATATTCGTTAACATTGCTCCAGTTGAAAAACAAACATATGTGCTAAAAACACCTATCTTTTTGCAATAAGAACCCGATAACTATGAAGATATTGTTTGCATGAAAACCATTGATAGATATGTCACATGACCCACTGCCCTTGAGAATGTTTGCTTGGAATAATATGCTTCCTCCTATTCAATCATGAAAACAACAACGTAAAAAAGAAAACATCCATGTGTCATAAGGTTCATTCGATATAATGAACATATGAACCCAGAAAAGCATTATAGAGAGAAAATGATTCTCTACATCCCATACAAAGAGTATGAACACACATTTAAGAAGGAATGAGACATGGATTGAAGCATACTTCTCCCATAAACAAATTGTTGATGCCAATGAAAAACAATTTTCTCGCTTAATTTCACCATGGGGTGATATTCAATCTTCTTCTACTACAATTGCATCCAAAAATGATGAAATATTTATGCTTCACTTCCCATTGGAAGATGATAGTAGGAATTTTTCTATTGAAAAATATGATGTTCAACATGACCTATAGGACAAAATGAAATTTTGAAATACCCAAACTAGATATATAAAAAACAATGAATGCATTAAGCATCCATTTGTTTTGGACACATTGGAAAAAAAACCAATCTAGGAAATCCCTTTTATTCGTTCATCACTGGAGGTGGAGGCACATGAAATACATTCACTGCATGAGCACTTTACCATGTGCTACTGCAACTCTATAACAAAGAATTTCAAAGTGACCCCTTGAAAAAAGGGGTTTCATAGTTGAATTTACTAGAAAATCTGCATATATTGCAAATGGTATCACAATCCATTCAACTTTGCATTTGTGACTTTCACCATGTGATATGATGCCATTGAATTCTAACATACTTTATATATTGAACAAATAATATGAGCAACTTAAATTTTTTCTCATATATGAAGCTTCATTAATTGGCTCTCAATTGTTATATAACAATGACAAGTGACTTCATGAAATCACGCACACTCCATCTTCCTTGTTTGCTAATCTTGACATAATATTCTATGGTGACCTATGTCAAGCAACAACTATACATGATTACTAGATATTTCAGAAGTCATGTCTTAAAGGAACTACTGTTACTTACAATTTCTGGAAAGACAACGTGAAAACTTATGAACTAAAACAAGTAATGAAACAAGACAATAAAGAGTTCAAATCCATCTAAAATAGAATTAGGACATTTTCACATGCTAACAATGATATTGCATTCTTAAACAAACATTATTATAGATGTGCACCAAATGATCCGACGTTTCCCTACCTCTTCTACTTAAAAAAGAATGTACATGAAAATAATGAAAGAATATTGTCTCTCATCAACACAAAAGAAATCACATTAAACACATATGATAAAATAATTGATTCAGAAAATACAAATTGAAATACAAACATCAAAATGCAGTTGCCATCTACCATTGTGCTCAAAGATAATATGTTTGTTGAACTAATTGGAAGAAATTACAATATTCAGGATGGATTGGTCAATGGTGTTGAAGGAATTTTTAGAGCATCCAAGTCATTTTAAAATGCGCAATTTGGATTGAATTTGTTGATCCAACAGTTGACACTATTCAATGAAAAAAAATGGCCGACCCGTTCAAATATGGAATAATTTCTTCTTAGACACCTATTACTAGAGTTTGTAGGCATAATGAGTTAAACAACAAAAATAGTTTTATTGGACAACAATTCCCTATTTAATTGGCATGTGCATGAACCATACATCAATCACAATTATTGACAATAGAAAATTTGGCTTTTCACCCAAAATGAGTTAGGCAACATGGACTTGTCTACACTGCGATTTCTCATGTCAAAGATATTAAATCCCTATATTTGCTAAACCAATTGGAACACAAAAACTTCCCCCCAATGAAAAAGTTGCTTCTGAGCTACATAGACTTAGAGAAAATGCGTCTTATCATCTTGAATATAGCATATACTCAAATAAAACAAATGATGGTTTGAAAATATGTTCATTGAACACACACAATTTCTCGTTGCATTTTCAGGATATTATTGCTGACTATGATCTAATGAGTGCTAACATTCTTTGTTTCCAAGAAATAAAATATAAATCACCTCCATCAAATCCATTTTTTACAATCAAATATCACTACATACATCTATTATACTTACATGGAATTCTCTCATACTACACAAAAAATATTGCAGTTGACAATCATCTCACTTATATAGCAAGCCAGATTGCATCAACAATTGCAAAATTCCATCTTGAAAAAAATGGCATTACACTTTCAAAAATATACATTGCACCAAATACAAGCATTGAAGAAATAATTAATTTCATCAAGTTCATTTTAGAGCACACACACAACAAATACCCAATTGTACTTGTTGGTGACTTCAATTTGGACATGTTGCAAAATAGCCACCAACAAAGAAAACTACTTTTATTCATGCAAAATAATGGCTTCAATTTCCATACAAAAAATGCAACAACTGACTATGGCTCTATGCTTGACCACTTTTGGACAAATCTCTCAGCTAATAGTGTTTATTTCCATGTCTTTGATGCTTATTGGATAGATCATCATACGATTTGTCTTACCATACCTTTGTTGTTGGCTTGAGTCATTTTTCCAATGTTCATGTTCTATAATTCCATCATTCACTTGTCACAATAGTTGTCACATTTGCAAATGTGCATTCTAGACATATGCTATTATTTGCAACCATGGAAAAAAAAAGGAGTTGCACACAACAACAAACTAGAAAACAAAAAAAATTCAAATATCAAATTCTTGTAAATCTTAGAAACATCGACATAAATATGTTCAGTTTGTCCTTTGTAACTGCAATTTTTATGTCATAGCTACCATAGAATTTATGGGTCTCATCTTTCACTTTGTAACATTTAATTCTTTATACTCACTAACATTGTTTGCTTTATTTTCTAAATCATGTTTCATTTTTTCTTGTACAATTTCCTAAAGAAAAAGAAAAATCTTTTACTATCCATAGTGATTCTCAATAATGCATTCCACGAATGAGCTTTATGTGTGGTGGTAAATGAAATCTATAAAACATTTTTTTTGTTGAAATTTATGCACATTGACTACATAGCAATCAATTATGCGTGATAGTAGTATAAAAATAAAATAAATAAACAAAATAAAAAAATGGCTAGTGTTCATAGAGAGGGATGCTCATTTTACTTTTTTTTTAATTCCCTTTGTTCAATTGGTCATTTTATCTTCATATCCATTTGTTTTCCTTACACACACACACACACACACTAGAAATAGCTATGTAATTATTAATGTATTACTATAGAGAATGCATAGTTTTGAAGCTTCTCTATAAATTTGAGTGACCATCTCTTCCCACATTTACCCTAGTTCACCTGTTTACCGAGGTAAAAATGTGAAGAAGAGTTACTATGGTATGACTCAACCTCCCACATCACTTAAGGAATTGGAATCGACAAACCTAAACCTTAATGACTTCCCTCAGGTGCTACAAGACCCCCTAAGGGCTAAACCACCCTTTTAGGTTCCCAAACCCTATGTTAAACCTCTTTTTCAGTGCCCTGGGCTCCTATAGATTGGCACAACACTGCAAGAATTCGACTGTAACTCTGTAGTCACATGCATAAGATTGAAAGGCATCGACTACAATATTTTTCACCTAGATCTATGCCTGTAGCTATAAGGTTTGAGGCACTTGTTTAGGGCTAGTCCCGAGACCACTTCCCATAACTTAATGAAACTTTCTATAAAAATGAACGACACAAGGAAAAGGCCTTCTATACAAAACTTAGACAATAATTTGACCTAACAAGATCTAACCATTACATACATTCCATCAAACACATCATGAACATGTAATGTATAGGTCACAATTACATATATGAACATAGGGATCTCATAATTATCTAAGAATCGTCAAGAAGATCTAGAGCCCCCTTGTAATGGTTGCATTAACATCTACTAGCTCATACATTCATTAACCATTCCTCAATCATTCAAAACACATCAAGAGCCATAACCATTATATACCTCATGATCAACATATAACTAGTCAATGAACAACATATACATCATGATAAAGTAGCCATCAAAGCCACATAATAATAAGCGCAATTACTCATGAAATACAAGAGGAAATAACTCTCATTAACATATGGAAAATCCAACCAACTCAGGGACTTCCACGTACCACCCAACCATACATTGGGCTGAACCAAATCTCTCTTTCAGCCAATCACCCTTGCACCATGTTCCAAGCATGAATGTGGGATATCATGAAATAACCAAAATAAAACCAAACCAACGCTTCCAAAGGCCAAACTGCCTCAACCCTTAACCAATGATACCACCTCATGGTGATGCATCACTAACCATCACCAGATGAGTCTCTACCAAAGTTTTCGAGGGCTCTAGAGCATTTGTTACAACTCGGCTTTAGGACTAGTAACTCAACCTAGAACTGTCGCAGGACTTGAGAGCATTTTTTTAACCAAGGCTCTAGGACTAGCAACTCAACCCACTAAGGGCTCCAAATATTTTTCCCAACCAAGGCTTCCAGGACTAGTAACTCAGCCCAACTTGTTCCATGTATTCTAGAGAATTTGTCCAACCAAGGCTCAAGGAACTAATAACTCAACCCACATCCATAAGGAACATGAGCACCAATCAGGAAACAAAAAGGAAACCCATAACACCATGGCTATCTAAGAAATGGTAAGGCTAGGAAAAGCTAATGTTAATCTATGTAATCCTCCATGCCAATGATAGATCATAACCAAATAATCACATGCATACACAATGTATGCCAAAACTAGCAAGTGAACCACACATGCAACTTAGTACCTACAAAAAAATCCAATTGTAACTGTTGACCCCACTATCCCCGTGTGCTTTCCTGCTTTCCTTTTCCTTCTTTCTCATAATCCAATGTACTCAAATAATTCTCCAAGATTTATCTAAGTGTGCAAGTGTGTGTGAGAGATAGAATAGAGGAGAGCTCCAAGTTAAAATGACAAAATATTGTGAACTAATCCTCAGAAGCCTTTTAATAATTGAGGCCTCTATTTTCTTCAATTTTGCTTCATTTTCCTTCAATTTCCTCCTCACATGGACCCTATTACCTTTTACCTTGATTTTCTCCTATTTTCCATTATTTTCATAAATAAATGCCTCTTTTCCTTTCCAAAGCCTTTTTCGATGCCTTTTCTAATTTCCATAGCCATTAATTAACCACTAGTTATCCCCATCACTACTTTTTTCCCAACATTCATCTTGGAATATGAGTCCCATGACCTTGGTCTTATTTTGCCTTTATTAACTTTAGTACATGGATTTTTAACTAGGGCTAGTACAGAACCCTCCTCCTCAGGGTAACACTGTCCTAGTTGTTCAACAACACTTATAAACTAGAAGAACACGTGTTTCCCATGGAGCTTTATAACACAACTCGATGGAGAATTTACATCATATCATACTGCTAAAAACAAATCCAACATATCATGAGCACCATACCACTTATTGGAGCTTTATAACATAACTTGATGTGGTATTTATAGACATATACATATACATAAACATAACCAAAATAGAATACCAAAACATTTACCAAAAGGCATATGCTCAACCAACAGATAGATTAGGATACATAAGCCGCATATGATCAGCCATATCCCACGTAGCTTCGTTGGGTCCAAAATGCTTCTATGGCAATTTAACTTGCTCAATTGCGCGATTCTAGAGCATGATCATCTTTCGCTACAAAATGCATTGCGGTTAGGGCTGGAATTATCCTTCTGGATCCACTTGCAATACAAACCAATCAATCACATGATCAACATATTTCACATATTTCTTAAGAAATGACACATGGAAAACATCATGGAATTTCACTTTCGAAGGTAGTGAAATTTGGTAGACCACTAGTCCAATCCTCTTAATAATATTGAAAGGCCTGCAATACTTAGGTGTTAGCTTTTCACATTATCCAATCCTCAAGGATCTCTTATTGGGCTTGATTTGCAAGTACACTTGTTCCGCAACCTGAAAATCCTTAAACATCTTATGCTAATCTTCATAACTCTTCTTCCTATCTTGTTCTACCTTTAAGTTTTTTTTGATAACCTACATTTCGTGTTTAATTTCTTCCAATATGTCTGGTCCTATCAATACCATTTTGACTGGATCACTCCAACTGATGGGAGTATTACAACTCTGCCCATACAATTCCTCAAACTGACCCATTCTCAAAGATTCCTGATACCCTTTTTTGTAAGTAAACTCAACCAATGGAAGATACTCTTCTTACTTCTGCTGCTAATGCATAACATACATTCTCAACATGTCCTCCAAAATTTTCTTGCCACTTTCTCTATTTGTCAATCTATCTATGGATGATAAGTTGTATTGAAGGCCAACTCTATACGCAAAACTGAAAATAACTCTTTCCATAACCTGGAAGTGAGCTTGGCATCTCTATGTGACACAATCTTCTTTGGAACACCATGTAACCTCACTATATCTCTGATGAAGACCTATGCTATCTCACTAGCTGAATGAGTAGACTTCACTAGAATAAAGTGAGATGCCGTAATCACCCTGTCAACTACAACCATGATGTAGTAATGTTGTTTAGATTTCCTTGGTAAACTTGTAATGAAATCCACAAAAATGACCTCCCATTTCCATTTTGGAATCGGGATAACTCTTTCCATAACTCTTTCCATAACCTGGCAGTGAGCTTGGCATCTCTATGTGACACAATATTCTTTGGAACACCATGTAACCTCACTATATCTCTGATGAAGACCTATTCTATCTCACTAGCTGAATGAGTAGACTTTACTAGAATAAAGTGAGATACCGTAATCACCCTGTCAACTACAACCATGATGTAATAATGTTGTTTAGATGTCCTTGGTAAACTTGTAATGAAATCCACAAAAATGACCTCCCATTTCCATTTTGGAATTGGAATCGGTTGTACTAATCCAATAGGATGCTCACACTCTACCTTTACCTGTTGAAAATACGAACATCTAGCTAATGTCCTCACCATTGTCAATGTCTTATGATATCCCAGATGACCTGAATGTGGCTTGACATAAAATTCCCTTAAGATAATCTTCTTGAGCTTGTTGTTGTCCAACATAGATCATGCTCCTAAATCTTACTAAACCATCTGTCATGAGATGACAATCCACATCTTGTTCACCTGTACCCTGCTGCTGTAACCTGTGCTTAAGCTATTGGTAATTGTCATCCTGTTGGCTTGGCTACAAGAATCGATCCTGTAAATTTGTCCAATAAGAAATCATAATTGTTATGTGATTTACTTGTACCCTTCTGCTAAGAGCATATGCAAACCTGTTCTCTTTACCTAATCTCGAAATCAAACTTATTTATTGTAGCCAACCACCTATCTTGCCTGCCATTAGATTCAGTTGGTCAAATAAGTATATCAATCCACTGTGATCACTCACCAAAATGAACCTCCTACCAAGAATATAGTATCTCCACATCTTCAATGCATGGATAATCATTGCCAAATCAAGATCACACGTCACATACTTATACTCATGCTAATTTAGTTTCCTTGACTCGTAACATACTACCTGTATTTCTTGCATCAGAACCACACCAAGTCCTCTCTTACAAGGATTTGTATATACCCCAAACTCTTTATCAGGATCTGTAACTTTTAGAACTGGAGAATTTGTCAACATCTGTTTCCAACTGCTCAAAACTTGTTGCACATTTCTCTATCCATTCAAACTTCTTTCCTTTTCTCTGCAATGATGTAATAGGATAGGAAATGCGTGAGAATTTATGATGAACTACCTATAATATCTTTCCAACCCCATGAATTATCTAACCTCATCCACATCTTTAGGAGTTCCCATTCCATGAAAACTCTTACCTTTTTCGTATCCACTACTATACCTTCCTTGGAAACAAAATGTCCAAAGTAATGTACCTATATCTGAAAGAAATTGCAATTACTAAGCTTTCTGTACAACTGATGTTATCTTAGAAATCTAAATACTATTGCTAAGTGTTTATCATTCTCTTCCTCATTATTAGAATATATCAATATATCATCAATGAATATAATAACAAACTTGTCCAAATAAGGATGCAACATAGTATTCATCAAACACATTACAGTAGATGGAGCATTAATCAAACCAAAAGGAACCACAAGAAACTCATAATGCCCATACTTGGTCGAGAAATAAGTCTTGTAGATGTCCTCTTCTTTGATGTGTACCTGATGATATCCTGATCTCAAATCAATCTTCGAGAACACCCTTGCTCCCTTAAATTGGTTAACCAACTCATCAATCCTTAGAAATGAATACATGTCCTTAATCATCACCTTGTTCGACTGCCTATAATCATGACAAAACCTGAGAGTACAATCCTCCTTCTTCACAAACAACACTGGTGCACCCCAACATGATACACTTGGCCTAATGTATTATTTGTCAAGCATTTCCTTCAACTACAACGCCAGTTCCAATAACTATGGAGTGCTCATATTTTATGGTGCCTTTGATGCTGGTGCTACTCCTAGTACCAACTCAATAGAAAATTCCACTTCCCTATGAGGTGGTAAGTCTAAGATCTCTGCTGGGAATACATCATGAAACTGTTGCAAAACTGGGTACCTATTCAAGACCTCGACATCCTCAACATCCTTACCTTTTTCACTGGAAATATGCACTACAAACAAGACACAAACTTTCCTACGATTTCACTTTGATTGCATGGATGTAGCCATTCTAACTATTGTTTCCTTCTTCTTACCCTGCAAGATTCATTGTTCCCCATTGGAATCCAAACACTCAATAGCCTAGTTATCATAATAATCATTCTTAGTATTATGAAGATACAACCAATCCATACCCAATAGCATACTATATGATACCAACATAAATATATTTATATGTGCTAACATGGGCATACCATTTAACTCAAAATTTGCACAAGTTCTTACCGAATGATGAACTCTTTTCTTTGTACCTATAGCCAACTCCAGTAACCAAGATTTTGAATGTACCTCTTTATTCAAAGCACACTTATCCACCGAGTTAGGGTAAAGCTAAATATAATTAGATCCAGGTTCAATCAAAATAGAAACAACTTGATCACAAAGCTTACCATCCATCTTGATAATAGATGCTTGATGATCAACCTGTCACGTTATCTAATGCTGCATAGATACGTGGAATACTCTGTCCAACATCCCCCATTGTTTGTGCCTCATGAGCATTGTAAATATGTGGTCTGCCACACTGATGTTGTGGACAATCTCTCCTGCGATGATCCTTGCCACAATTCCAACATTGTAAAGGCTTCTTACAATCACCCTTGTTATGCTCCTCAAACTGAAATCCCTATCCTCTATTAGTTGTGTTGAACTTCTTATGCAGTGCTACATTCTCCTTGTCATTTGTATCTTATGGTTTTCATCTCTTTGTATCCCATTTTCCCTTATTCTTATCATTACCTTTCAAATCCTACTTAGTCTCACACCTACGCTACGATTGCTAACAACAATGCATCAAATTTCTAACAGATTCCTCCAATGATCTAGACTTGTCAAACTCAACTTTTTCCTTGAATGATATCAAAAGACCATTAATGAATCCTTGAATATGTGTTTTCTCCTCCTTAAGATAAGGCACATACCTCAATAAATTCAAGAAATAGCTAGTGTACTCCTCATCGATCATAGACGGTGATGACATTGTTGTCTCTCTAATCTAGAACTAGAATAGAACCCATAATCATCATCCCTCCTAATAGGAGTATCCATGAACCTACCATATCTAATTGTATCATCCTTGTCAAACCTATATCCTGATTGAGACCTGAGGACATCTTTCCTCCTATCCATGACTAATTCTAACTGAACCCTATCTCTATAAGTCTGACAAACTCTAAAGGATAATTGCATTAACCTCTTCTTGTTTCTTCTTTGTGCTCTAGCAAGTCTCTCCTGTGACTAAATGATCCTATTATTATCTGCTTTGCAACTTCTTATCCTTGACTTCAAACTTCTCAATGTATCTACTATTTTAGGGGAGTACTCATCACCATGTTTCTCATCTGATCTATAGGGAGAATCACGTGAACTATATTCTACCATCTTTCTTTTCATCTTTGATCCTCTACTTCTAGCAAACATACCATGTCAGATAACCAAATATAAACAAAATCACACACACCTAGTGTAGTTCAGGGGAGACTATCTCATCTACACCAATTATGATATCAACATCATCACTTTTACGTGACGACACAATTGCAACAATGACCATAACCATGCATACATAACAAGAACATACACTACCTACATGCATACATGTCAAACATGCTACTCCCATTCAGTGCAAGTGTTAAACCTAGAAGCTTTGATGGAACTCTATAACCACCTCCTCCCACATTTACCCAAGCTCACTAGCCTACGAGGGTAAAAATGTGACGAAACCTTACTATGATATGACTAAGCCTACTAGATCACCTTTAGGAAGTGGAATCTACAAACCAAAACCTTACTAACTTCCCTCATGTGCTACAGGACCGTCAAGGGTTAAACCACCCTTCCAGGTGCCCAGACCCTGAGTTAAACCTATTTTTATTTTCCCTGAGCTCTTACACGTTGGCACAACACTGCAGGAATTTGATTGTAACCCTCTAGTTACATGCATAATCCTACAAGGGAGCGATTATAGTCTATTTCGCCTAGTTCTATGCCTGTTACTATGAGATATGAGGCACATTTTGAGGGCTAGTCCATAGACCACTGGTCAAAACTTAATGAAACTTTCCAGAACAATCAATGACAAAAGGACAAGGGCTTCCATACAAAACTTAGACAAGAACTTGACCTAACAAGGCCTAACCACTAGGTGAAGCCCCACTAGAAAAACAGGTTGAGGACAAGCCCAGTTAGCAAGCTAATCGACGATAAAACATTACGAGGGTGGTTTCTCTTATAATAGGGGGAGGAGACCTTGATCTGAATCAGATCCATAAACGACTGTCATAGAACTGTGACTAAAACAGGTCGAACAAATCCTTGAAGAATCCAAAACAGTAAACGAAAACACCCTGAACCAGTGGCCATGGCAGCTAGCGTGGAACAACGAGGACCTCGTCAAAGCACGCTGACCAAGGGCCATGGAGACTGCACAGGAGGTCAAAATAGCCCCTGGGAGCCCTGGAATGGGAAAAGGAGCTGGTTTTCGATGCGCTTTAGCGCTGGGCAAACAGGGCCGAAATGGTAGGGCTTAAGCAGTCGGTCACATCGAGGAGCCAGAGGATTACAGGCAGAAAAAGGAAAAAGTGCCAATGTACGATGGTGGGACGCATGGCTTGGAAACTAGTGGTTTGATTGGGACGCCCTTAAACGGTAAGAGGTTTTGGAGAAAGTGGAGCGATCACAATCAGTGATTGACGCGTGGCAACGGATGAGAGAGAAAGAACTGCCATGATTGCGGGTTATCGGTCGAGTAAGTCAACCGTGCTCGACATGCGAATGACATTGGATTTGGACGAGCCCAAATCAGACGGCTGAGATTGCACTCGATAGACAGAGCAGAATTGACAAGGGATAAAGTCACAATTTAAGAGGATTTGGAATCCGTTGACTGGCACGGTGGAGAAAGCAATGAATCGAAAAGCGGGTTGGTGCAGTTCCGACGGAGAAATGTGGCTACTTCCTAAGCATTATGCTGATGTCGAAAACGGAATTACAAGCACACGGGCGACATGCGAATCGACGCAGGAAGAAGAGGAAATGAACAGACTGAGGATCGAATGACTAAAACCATGAACGGGGGCAGTCGAATGTGAGAGATTAGAAGGGAGATTCAGATCGAAGAGTCCAAGTGACCAAGAGAGATAGTGAACAGTGAACCCTAAGAGGAGGATTGAGCACAGAGAGCAGTAAAGCCAAGCCGAGGAGACAGAGGGCTAAGCTGACCACAGGCAGCATCGAGCACCAGAGATCTTGAAGAATCAAGCCTTCCCATAGAGGAATCTGTCCAGATTGAGCATCACAGTTTGCTCTTTCCATTGTAGACTAAGGGTCACAGAGTGGGTAGGAAGAATAAGAGTCTGTGTACTCCAAGTGGCTTGGGGAATCCAAGAGCCACCCTGCCAAGAAAAATCTGCTTCAGGAGAACTCATATTAAGTCCCTGTATTGTAATTTCTCTACTCAAAGATATAATAAAACAAGGCCACCACTGAAGCTGGACTAGAGACGTAGCCCTGGAGAATAGGGTGAACTCCTCATTAAAAATTGCTTGTGTCTTTGTGTCTTCTTACTTCATTTCTCTGTTGTCTTTCCATTGAAAATGTCTGTGTATTAGCAATCTGATTGATTCGTTGTTTCAATAACACAAAACACACACACCAGCACATGAGTCTGTAATACCTTCTGTTAAATAAATCTTTACTAAGGTCACTCATAGGGTGATTATCAGATCAAGTGGTATCAGAGCTCTAGGCTGTAAGGTTAGACAAGCTTGTGTTGGTTTGGCTGTGAATGATCACTAGATCAAAGCTCAAATTAGGAGAAGGAGAATTGGTGGAAACTGATCCTGAAATTGGGAGAGTCTATTCTTGAAAGGCAATGTCAGAAGAAGGTTCTGTAGGGCTAGACCCTCAATTCCTAGCTAAAAAGTCCATGGTGGAAGAAATGTATAGGGAATTTAGAAAGCATAGGGGTGAGGATTCATCACGCTTTAAGTAAGATAAAGAAGAAGATGAACCTCATTCCCATGACCACTCCAAAGGGAAGGGAAAAGAAGAAAGCTTCCCTACACCTCCTAGTAGCCCTGTGCATAATAAGAAAGCATATTTGATTAAGTTAGATGTTAAATTTGATTTGCCTATATATCATGGAGAGTTGAATGCTGAAAAGTTCGACAAATGGATAAGGCAAATTGATGTGTATTGCAGGGTGCAGAACATAGACTCGGACAAGAGTAAGATTTAGCTGGCAAGCCTACGCCTAGGAGGCACTGCCTTGGTTTGGTGGGAAGACAGAACCCAAGTTGATGTGAAGAAACATGGTAAGACCATCTTTGTCTGGAGTGACCTTGTTTCTACCATCAGAAAGCAGTTCTATCCATTGGCCTACATGCAACAAGCCATGATGAGTTGGAAAACCCTTCGGAAGTTGGAAGGGAAAAGTGTACAAGGGTATACTCAAGAGTTCCAAAAGAGAGCATTGATGTTATGTATTTCATTAGACTCACCAGAAACTCTTTTGAAGTACATTGGGGGTCTACACAGCTACATGAGGCACACTATCCTCATGTTTAATCCCACTAGTATAGATGAGGTATCTGTACAAGCTACTCATCTAGAAGCAAGAGGAAAGAATGGAAACCCAGAAGTTGGGGGACCATCCCAACCCAGTATAAGCAAAAGAAAGGAGAAAAGAAAGAAGAAATGGAGAGCAAGGAAGGCCAACACTGCACAAAAAGGCAAAGATTCATGCACTCACTATAAAAAGGAGGGGCATGATGATGAGCATTGTTGGATTCTGCATCTAGAGCTGAGACCTAAGAAGTCTGAGGGCAAGAAGAAGACAACTGCTAGAGTTATTCAGAAAGATTTGGGGTCACACTCGGGAGATGAAACAATCATAGCAGCCACAGGTATAAAAGGTAAGAATTCTAAAGCATCTACTAGTAATTCTGCTCAATCTGTTATTGATGAAGAACATGAGAGAAAAAGGCGTGAGCTTTTCCATATTTGAGTTGTTTCCAAATATCAAAAGATTGATACTTTGTTTGATAGCGGCTCACAAGTAAATTTGATTTCTGAAGCAATTGTAAAGAAATTGGGATTAGAAACTACACCTCATAAGAAGCCATACCCGATAGGATGGTTGAATGATAAATCAAAACTACAAGTGACTAAACAGTGAAAACTCAAGTTTTCTTGTGGGTCAACATTTGTAGATGAGGTTGAGTTAGACGTAATTCCTTTGGATATATGTGGAATTGTTTTAGGAAGTCCCTACTTGTATGATAGAAAGGCTATTTTCTACAGAGCTGAGAACAAGTATCTACTTGTTAAATATGAAATCGAATACTTTGTAAGAGCTCATAAGCTCAAGAATAATTCTACTCTCATAAACTTAGGATAGATGAAAAGAATGATAAATTCATGCAAACAGTTCTTACTAATGGTTGTAAAAGAAAAGAAAACTGATAAAACTGATGTATTTGAGGGTTGTAATTCTGATCAGCAAGCTGATATAGAAAAGATTGATTCAGAGTATGATGTCTTGTTTCAAGAACCTCAAGGTCTGCCACCCAAAAAGGAAATAATACATGATATTATTTTGCAGCAAGATGTTCCTTTGCCTAACATTGGGATGTACAGGTTATCTGCTTTAGAGAATGTTGAAATCAAGAAGCAGGTGCAGGAGTTGCTTGAGAAAGGGTTCATTACGCCTAGCACATCACCATGTGGGTCACCAATTGTTTTGGTGAGAAAGAAAGATGGCTCATGGGGAATGTGCATTGAATACCGAGCACTGAATAAAATAACGATAAAAAATCATTATCCCCTTCCTCGCATAGATGATCTTTTAGATCAATTTAAGGAAGCTGTTTATTTCACCAAGCTAGATTTGCACAGTGGATACCATCAAGTCAGAATTGCAGAGCAAGATGCATGGAAGACTGCTTTGAAAACAAAGCAGGGATTATATGAATGAATGGTTATGCCTTTTGGCTTGACCAATGCCCCTGCTACTTTCATGATATTAATGAATGATGTACTCAGACCTTTTCTTAATGATTTTGTTATTGTGTATCTGGATGACATTCTGATTTTTAGTAAAATGTGTGAAGAACATTTAAAGCATGTTAAGCAGACATTAGATGTTTTGAAAAGAGAAAAGCTTTATTTTAAACTCTCAAAATGTGAATTTGGCAAAACCTATCTAAATTATTTGGGTCATATAGTAGGGGGAGGTGAATTGAAAATAGATCCCTCTAAAGTGGCAGTCATTGTAAACTGGCCTAAACCCAAGTCTACTACAGAAGTGAGAAGCTTCTTAGGAGTAGCACATTATTGGGGGAAGTTCATTTCAAACTTTTCGTCAATTGTAGCTCCCTTACATGCTTTGACAGGATTGAACAAGGTGTTTCAGTCGGGAGGCAAACAGCAGAAAGCCTTAAACACCTTGAAAGATAAAATTAGTACAACACTTGTACTAGCACTGCCAGATCTACAGAGACCATTTGAGATACAAACTGATGCCAGTGACTATGCCATGGGAGCAGTGTTGACACAACACAATAAACTGATATGTTATCATTTTGAGACTTTTAATCCTGCAGTAGTTAACTATCCTACCTATGATAAAGAATTGTATGCATTAGTTCAGAGTGTGAAAAAGTGGAAACATTATTTAATGGGAAAAGAAACAATAATACATACTGATCATCAGCCACTTCAATATCTACACTCCCAAACTAAGTTGCAACAATGAGGACATTATAGATGGATGGGTTTTCTACAACAGTTTCATTTAGTCATTAGATATAAACAGGGCATACATAACAAGGTTGCAGACATGTTATCTAGACCCATTATAAATGCATCTACCATCCTTAAGCATAATTTTGTACTACATGAAAGCTACATAGAACAGTATTCTCAGGATGTGGACTTTAAAGATGTATATGCAAATTTGAGTCAAGGCAAGAGAGTAGAAGAATTGGACTATCATGTGAAGGACCGACTCTTATAACATTGTGGGAAACTTTGCATTCCACAAACTGAGAGAGCAAAGATAATTAGGGAAGCACACATTCTCTGATATCAAGTCACTTTGGGATAAGTAAAACAGTTTCATAGCTACAAAGGTTCTGTTATTGGCCAAAAATGAATGAGACGGTTTCTAGATATGTAAAGGGGTGTCCTATGTGTGCTAAAAGCAAGCCCAACAATAGAAAACTAGGCTTGTACACTCCATTGCCAGTTCCCTCTCACCCTTGGGAGAGCATTTTCATGGATTTTGTTGGAGGACTGCCCAAATCTAGGAAAGGTCATGATTATCTATATGTTATTGTGGATAGGTTCAGCAAAATTTGTATTTTGATACCCTGTAGCAAACATATTACAACTGAACAAACTGTAAAATTATTCTTTGAACATGTATGGGTTCATTTTGGATTACTCACTTCTATTGTATCTGATTGAGACACCCGATTTGTGGGGAAGTTTTGGTCCAGTCTGTGGGAACTAATGGACACCAAATTAAAGAAAAGCATAGCTTTTCATCCACAAACAGATGGCCAGATAAAAGTTGTAAACAGGACAGTGATCCAGTTACTGAGAGGATATTGCAGCAAACATCCTAAGCTTTGGGATGAGCACTTGTGCTATGTGCAACATGCTTACAATAGAGCCAAACACTCTTCTACACAGAGATCTCCTTTTGAGACCTGCTTTGGTTTCATACCAAGGTCTCCCTTGGATTTTGTCTTTGGTAAGGATACCATGGTTGATGGACACAGTGATGTGGACAAAGCAACTAGGTTCATTGAACAGATCCAGGAGATCCACCAGGTATTACAGGAACAACTGGAAAAGATCCAGGCCAAGTACAAGGCTAGGCATGAAAAGCATCAGATGGAGCATAGTTTTCAAGTTGGAGACCAAGTCTGGTTGTATATCAGCAAGGACAGGATGCAAGGTGAAGGTAAGAAGCTAAAACCTATCAGGTATGGACCCTTCAGGATACTTGAGAAGATTGGTGAAAATGCTTTTTGCCTTGATCTGCCAGCTTACATGCAAATCTACTCAGTCGTGAACGCAGCTTGCTTGAGATTGTTTGAACCTTCAATGATTGAGGACCCTGAAGAGCAGAGTCAATTGCCTTCTGTTGATGATCTACTACTGGAATATCTTAATGGGCTGTAGGAAGATACAGTGCTGGACAGAAATGTAAGGATGATGCATAGTGGACAGGTGGAATACCTCAGAATTGGGCTTAAAGGTTCAAAGCCGAGCAATGTGAAGTGGATTGAGATTGGACAAGTGAGACAACAATTTCCTCACTTAGTCGATGCTTAAAAGAAATCCAACTTTTGGTGGTTCAAAAGCTTTTTAGTTGGGAGGCCGTGATCTGAATCGGATCCATAAACAACTGTCATAGAATTATGACTAAAACAGGTTGAATAAATAAACAACTGTCAGTGAAAGCGCGCTGACCGAGGCCCATGGAGACTGCGCAGGTGGTCAAAATAGCCCCTGGGAGTCCCAAAATGGGAAAAGGAGCTGGTTTTCGATGCGCGTTAGCGCTAGCGCGCATTGCTGGGCAAAAAGGGATGAAATGGTAGGGCTTAAGCACTTGGTCACATCGGGGAGCCAGAGGACCACGGGTGGAAAAAGGAAAAAGCGCCAATGTACGATGGTGGGACCGACGGCCTGGAAACCGACGATTTGATCGAGAGGCACTTGAATGGTAAGAGGTTTTGGAGAAAGTGGAACAATCACAATCAGCGATCCACACGTGGCAGCAGAGGAGAGAGAAAAAATGACGCGATCACCCATTATCAGTCGAGCAAGTCAACCATGCTCGACGTGCGAATGACGTTGGATCTGGAGGAGCCCAGATCATACGGCCGAGATTGCGCCCGATAGACAGAGCGGAATTGACAGGGGATAAAGCTGCAATTTAAAAGGATTTGGAATCCGTTGACCGCCACGGTGGAGAAAGCAACGAATCGAAAAGCAGGCTGATGCAGTTCCAATGGAGACACGTGACTACTTCTTGAGCATTATGTTGACACTGAACAAGGAATTCCAAGCACACAGGCGACAGGTGAATCAACGCAGGAAGAAGAGGAAACAAATAGGCCGAGGATCAAATGACTAAAACCATGAACGAGGGCAGTCGAATGGGAGAGATCAGAAGGGAGATTCATATTGAAGAGTCCAAGTGACCAAGAGAGACAGTGAATAGTGAACCATGAGAGGAGGACTGAGCACAGAGAGCAGTAAAGCCAAGCAGAGGAGACAGAGGGCCGAGCTAACCACAGGTAGCATCGAGCACCAGAGAGCTTGAAGAATCAAGCCTTCCCATAGAGGAATCTTTCCAGATTGAGCATCACAGTTGGCTCTTTCCACTGTAGACTGAGGGTCACAGAGTGGGTAGGAAGAATAAGAGTCTGTGTACTCCAAGTGGCTTGGGGAATCCAAGAACCACCGTGCCAAGCAAAATCTGCTTCAAGAGAACTCATATTGAGTCCCTGTATTGTAATTTCTCTACTCAAAGACATAATAAAACAAGGCCACCACTGAAAATCGACCGGACACATAGCCCTGGAGAATAGGGTGAACTCCTTATTAAAAATTGCTTGTGTCTTTGTGTATGCTTACTACATTTCTCTGCTGTCTTTCCATTCAAAATGTCTGTGTATTGGCAATTTGATCAATCCGTTGTTTCAATAACAAAGAAAACACACACCAGCACATGAGTCTGTAATACCTTCTGTTAAATAAATCTTTACTGAGGTCACTCATAGGGTGATTATCAGATTAGACCTGCTAAAAAATCCAGTCAGCATAGGGCTAGTGTGGCCCAAGTCGGGTGCAATCCTCGGGTGACTTTGACAGATTAGTGTAATGACCTCCTCCCACATCTACCCAAGTAACTGGCCAATCATGGTAAACATGTGACGAGAAGTTAGTATGATATGATTTGACCTCCTAAGTCACCTTAAGGAAATGGAACGAATGGAAGAACACAATACAGACCTTCCATACCAGCAACAAGACTCCCCAGAACCATCCCAACCTCTCAGGTAACCAGCGCCTGGGTCCCACTGAGGTTTTAGACCAATTAACCTCCATATGCTCCCATGATATGGGCATGCATGCATACAGAAGGCTCTCGACACTCCCACAACATGGTATGCCAACGTCTAGGTAGTTTTTTGCTCAATGTTGTGCCAACATCCCAGAGATTTGAGCCACCTTTTTAGGCCCAGAGCCCAAGTCACTTCCCATAATTCAATGACACTCTCAGGATCGATTAGTTCCATAATAAAAATACTTACAAATAAAAAACTAACTCCATGACTAGGCCTAACCATCCCAACCAGGACTGACATTTTTTCAAACACTTGGCATCATTGCAATCTACAAGAAATGAATACAAGACAAAGAATAAATGGTTGATAACTCATATGAGACTTGACAAGAAGGATCACCACCCTTTTCCCTTAATTTTTATAACATCAATTAGGTATTACATCCATTATCCTTTGAGTTACAAGTAAATAAATGAAATAAGTATTGGAATTATGATACAAGTGTTGTCCTTGATGGCAACTCATTCACAAGTCAATTCAATTTTGGTAAAAGGAAACTCACAGTACAACAAGTATATTCAGAGGTAACAGGGCAGTGGTGCAAAAGAACAGGAGGATGGAACTAAGATCTACTAATCAGAATAAAGAAGGTAAATGAAAAGGATGATGAAAAGCAATTTAAGAAGTATACACATGTCCACTTAGTCAAAATAATGTATACACGCTGGTCCACAGAACAAAAGGGGCATATATGTATACATGCACTCCCACAGGAGGAAAAGCACGTACATGTTGGAAAACCAAGGTTTTGGTTCGAGGTATTTGGTCCAAGGTATTGGTCCTAAGTGGTTGTGGTCCGAGGTATTGATACATGATCTAAGTAGATAAGGAGGAGAAGATCAAAGGGCTAAGAGAAGAAGGAATGAATATCTTATGAAGTGGTAGATAAAAAGCAATTGTGCAAGTGTATGGGTTTCTAAGGAATACTTCTATCTGAAGTATATTTTATGTTGTAGGGGCTATGATTTTGATATGATCTGAAATACTTTGTGCACCTTGAATCCAATATTGGATTAGGATCATGAGACCTGAAATGAATTATTATTGAATGATATGATATCGGTTGGGCTAGGTCTGATTATGTACACCTGTTTTATTCTTTAAATATCGTGATTTGGGTTTGTCTTAAGTCCGAAAGTGCAATGAAGTTATGAAGTGACTATTTGCAGATTTGTATGCTGGTTCGCTTTGGTGAAGGTGCATATACAAATTGGTTCAACTCTTCCGAGTATTATATGAAAAAGAAAAGATTGATGTTCAAGGATGACTGATCTATCAGATCAATGTTTCTGTTTTACTGTTGTCTGTCAATGAATTCTTCTTAGGTCTGAATGTAAAATTGAATGAATAAGGAGTTTGATATCTGATTGACTGATTGTATAAGTGAGAAGGGTGATCTTTGCTGCTGCATGTGTAAATATATGTAAATAGAGAGTAGATGGTCAGTATATTATTGGTTGGTACAGACATGATTCAAAAGTTTAATGTTTTCAGTAGCTTTGAAGGTATATGCAGGTTTGATTATAGGAAGTAGTGTATACATGTAGGTTGGGTTTAGTAAAGTGGCGTGTACATTCTGATGCATGATTTTTGAGGTTGCAGCTGATTCCTGGGTTTAGCACAATGTTCTAGTAACAATGATCTGATTGTTCAGATTAACTGATTGTTGGTTGATGAAATTTGAGTTTCAAAGTTTCTAATGGGTCCAGTATGAAAATTTGATGAAACGAGGCCTTCATGTGTATTGTTGTGTACCAGTAGCATCTAGTCTGAAAATTTATGAAACGTGGTCCCTAGAGGAAGAGAGAAGGTCGTAGCCTTCTGTAGGCTGTTGCCTATGTACTAGTAATCGCATTTGCTAGTACAAGAGCTAGGGGGTTGCAACTCCCTTCCAGTAGAAGCTGGAAAATGAGAGAAGGTTGTAATCTTCTATAGGTGGGTGCCTGTTTACTGGTACGAGTCTGCACCAGTACAAGATTGTAAACATATTTTCTTATTATTAAAAGAAGACAGAGATGACAGCAGCAGGTGGTTTTCACCCACATTGGGTTTCCACCTTAAATCTTGATGTTCATGTGTGTTTCTTATGTGTGATGCTTTATTCTATTTTACTGCACTGTTTAATAAGTTACTGTTGCACTAGTTAAAGATTAACACATGATAAATTATCTAAATCACAAGTTCTCTAGGTATACGCTAGTTTCTCTAATCAAAGTTGTGTGTACACGCTAGTTCACTTCATGGAAGTAGCATATATAAATAAGTTTTGGAAATAAAATTATTGATCTAATAATAATGATTCACCCCACCTCTCATTATTATTTCCAACAAATTGGTATCGGAGCAGGTCCTTTAGAAGAAGCTTGATCACTTGAAGGTAGATATTTAAAGATGAATAATCACGAAGGCATGGGATCCATCAAACCACCCATCTTTAATGGGAGAAACTTAGTATATTGGAAAATAAGAACCAGAGCCTATCTACAATCGCTTGGAGAAAATGTTTGGGAAATTGTTGAAGGAGGATATCAATTCCCAGCAGTAATTCCTACAGACTTTGCAGGTAAGAAGTTATATGAAACCAATGCCAAAGCAATCAACACATTATTGGGAAGTCTGTCAGAATCAAATTTTTCAAGGTCATGCAGCTCAAGACAACCAAAGAGATATGGGAAAAAATCATTTAGAGCTACGAAGGAGACTCTTAGGTAAAACATTCTAAGCTTCAAACTATCAGAATTCAATATGAAACTCTTAAGATGCATGTCAATGAGATTATTGCAAGTTACTTTTTATGCATAGATGAGATTGTTAATTGTATGAAGAATCTGGTTGAAGGGATAAAGGAAGTTACTTTAGTTGAGAAAATTTTGAGATCCTTGTCTTCTAAATTTGAGTCAAAAGTGTCTGCCATAGAAGAAAAACAGGATCTTCAGACTATCGCTATGACTCAACTTCATGGAATCCTAACTGTCTTTGAAATGAGAAAAGGAGGTCCATCAAATATGAGAGAAGCTGCATTTAAAGCATTAGCAAAGGGAAAAGAAAAGTAAGAGCACCATGAATCAGGACAAATTTCAGAAGAAGAGGACGAGGTAAATTTTTTCAAGAAGCTTCAACGGGGTTCTGGAATATTCAGAGGTATGCTACCTTTCAAATGTTTTGCTTGTGGTAGATTTGGTTACTATGTTGCCAAATGTCCTCATAAAGATAAATATGAAAAAGGGAAGGAATATGCAAAAGGCATTAGAAAACAAGTTGTGAATAGAAGGAGTTACTATACACATGAAGATAGTGATGGTTTATTTAATAGTGATGAAGATGAAACTGAAGAAGATTATAGACCTATCATGGCCTATGACAATGATGATTTTTTGGATGCATTAGAAGAGGAAGATTTTCTTGAAGAAATCACTAAACTCAAAATTTGTTTAGAAGAAAAGAATATGATCATAGATAGTTTGACACACCAGCTTGCTGAAAGAGAAAAACACAAAGAAAATCTAGAATGTGAAATTGTGGGTCTAAGAAAAGATCTTGAGAAGAAAAAACCTCTAAATCTTATATTTGCTAAAGGATCAAAAACTTTAAATGAAATTATCAAAGTTCAGCATTCTCCCCTGATAAAGAAAGGTCTTGGATATACTAAATAATCATCTAAATCACAGAAGCCGTCAACCTCCACCGGAAGCTATCTTGATGAAGAAAAGACCAGTGAACAGTAAAATCGTCAACAAAGGCATAAAACTACTCATCAGGTAAATCATACTCAATTTACTCCAAGGATGAATATCAGTAGAAGCACAACCAACAGGTAAACAATGCCAAAAGATTCTGTGATCACATAAACTTCTTTAATGGGCAATGTTTTTCATGTCATAACTTTGGACACAAGGCTGCTCAATGTGTTGCTTACAAAACCATCATGACTAGAGAAGAACGAAATCAAAGAAGTGCAACAGGAATTAAGATAAGTTCCTATAGTAACTTTTCTCCTCTTGAAAATGGAATAGAATTCTCAATTTGTAACAACTTTGGTCATGAAGAATCTGAATGCAAGAGCAAATTTCGGCCAACACTTCAAAAGGAGAAAACACCATTAAATCCCAAGATATGGAGAAGGAAGGAATCTCATTAAGAAAGATGTGGAATGGATTTGTATGCATAAGGACAAGAAAATCAGTGGTACATTCATAGTGGATGCTCCAAACACATGAAAGGTGATAAAGAGAAACTTCATTCATATAATACTTTAGAAAAAGAAAAGAATGTCTCATTTGGAAATGACACCCCAACTGTCATTAAAGGTAAAAGTTCTATTTTCTTGAAAGAATAGGTTAAAGCTGGAAATGTCATGTATGTAGATGGTATAAAGCGTAACCTGTTGAGTGTCAGTCAAATGTGTGATCAAGGAAATGAAGTGGTGTTTCGATCAAACAGATGTGTCGTTCATGAACTTGATATAGGAAAGACCGTGATCAAAGGTACAAGAACTCAAAACAATTTATACATACTCAAAGGAGGACAACAACAATGCTATCAAAGTAAAACATATGAAAACTAGTTGTGGCATAGAAGATTGGGACATCTAATCTTTTCTCAAATAAGAAAAGCATGTAGGGTCAAGGAAGTTCATGATATTCCAGATATCAGCATCCAGAAAGTACCATATGCAAACCATGTCAAACTTGTAAGCAAACCAAAGTTCACTTCATTGAAAAGGAAGGGTTAGCAAGTAAGCCTCTTGAACTCATCCATACTGATTTATGTGGACCAATAAGTAAAAAGTCACCTTGTGGAGAAGAATACTTTATTTTTTTTATTGATGATTTTTCTAGGATGTGTTAGATATGTATTCTAAAGCATAAAGATGAAGATTTTGAAAAGTTTAAATCCTTCAAAGCTTTAGTTGAAAATGAATCAAATTGAAAAATCAAATGTCTCAGATCTGATCGAGGGGGAGAATTCATATTAGATGAATTCTTTGACTTTTGTGAACAACATGGAATAAAAAGGAAATTTTCCACCGCAAGAACAAGTCAACAAAATGGTGTGGTATAAAGGATGAATAGAACAGTTCAACAAGTGGCTCGACCTATTCTAGATGAATCTGGAACTCCTGCAACCTTCTAGGGTGAAGCTGCATTTGCTGTCGTGACTATTCTCAACAAAGTGAATGTTCGGGTAAATAGGAATCAAACTCCACATGAACTTTGGTATGGCAATCCTCCTACTATAAAACACTTTAGAGTTTTTAGAAGAAAATGTTTCATCAAAAGGACTGATGAAAAGCTTGGTAAGTTTGAACCTAGAGCAGACAAAGGTCTTCTTCTTGGTTATTCTTGCAAAAGTAAAGGATACAAATGTTATAATAAAATACTTCGGAAAATTGTTGAAATAATTGATGTTGTAGTTGATGAAGTATGCAGAAATCCAGAACAAATGAAATCAACAGAGGAATATGACAATGAGGAAGATGGGGATTGCTTTCGCACATCAAATCAAAATTATATTGAAGAAGAAACCAATGAAGCACCAGAAGAAGATACGACAGATAGGGAAAAGACTCCATCCAGGTATGTTCAGAAGAATCATCTAGAATCTCAAATTCTAGGAGAAAAGGGGACTGGTGTATACACAAGAAGAACTCTTACAGGGACCTCAAGTTATCTAGCATTACTATCCTCCACGAACCTCAAAATGTAAATGAATCTTGAAAAGATGAATGTTAGGTCAAGGCCATGGATGAAGAACTTGAGCAATTGAAAAGAGTGATACTTGGGAATTAGTTCCTAGACCTCATGATAAAAATATTATAGGAACAAAATGGATCTTTAAGAACAAGATTAATGAAAATGGAGAAGTTATTAGAAACAAGGGAAAACTTGTTTGTAAAAGGTATGCTCAACAAGAAGGTATAGATTTTGAAGAGACTTTTGCACCTGTTACCAGACTTGAAGCCATAAGGATTTTGCTTGCTCTTTCTTGTTTTCAGAAATTCAAGTTATATCAAATGGATGTAAAATCAACCTTCCTTAATGGATATTTATAAGAAGAAGTTTATATTGAACAGCCACAAGGATTCATTCTTGGAAATGATGCAAAATTCATTTTACTGCCTTGACAAATATCTACAAAAACAAGGCTTTACAAAAGGTTCTACAGATAGAAATTTATACACAAAGATTGAAAATGATAAATTGCTAATTATTGTTTTTTATGTTGATGATATCATTTTTGGTAGCAATGAAGAATCCATGAGTCAGAATTTTGCTTCAGTAATGCAACAAGAATTTGAAATGTCCTTACTTGGTGAACTTGCTTATTTTCTTGGACTACAAGTTAAGCAAACAAAATATGATATCTTTCTTTCACAAACCAAATATCTCAAGCAGATCTTGAAGAAGTGCGGAACAGAAGATTCTAAACTAGTATGTACTCCAATGGTAACAGGATGTAGTCTCAGCGCTAATGATGAATCACGAGTAGTAAACCAACCAACTTACAAATCTATTATTGGATGTCTACTTTATCTAACAGGTACCGGACTTGAAATCATGCATGCAGTAGGAATTGTTGGAAGGTTCCAAGAAAATCCAAAGGAATCACATCTCCAGGCAGTCAAAAGAATTTTCAAATATCTTCAAGGAACTTAAGAGTTTGGACTATGGTATCCTAAAGATATAGACCTTGCTCTTCATGCAAATAAATATGCATATTGGGCAGGAAGTGTTTATGATCGAAAGAGCACTAGTGGAGGTGTATTCTATATGGGTTCTCAGTTGGTGTCTTGGTTCAGCAAGAAACAAAGTTCGATTTCTTTATCTACAGCTGAAGTAGAATATGTGGCTGCTGCATCTTATTGCACACAACTACTTTGGATGATGCAAACTTTGCAAGACATTCCGATCACATGTACTCCACCCATCTCCATTCTATGTGATAATACAAGTGCCATTAGTATTTCAAAAACTTCAATCATGCACTCCAAGACCAAGCACATACCCATCAAGTACCATTTTTTATGAGAACAAGTGCTTGAACAAAAGGTAAAATTGGAGTATGTTCCCTCCAAAGAACAGGTTGTTGACATATTCACTAAACCACTTCCCAAAGAAACATTTGAATATCTCAAACAAAAGCTGGGAGTAGTTGTTGCATCATCCTATTGTTAAATCCAATTTTTTTATAGAGGAAGGTTATAATACATGGATTTCATGAAGTATAGTCGTGTATACATGCGGATTTCTGTGGCTGAAGGAGTGTACATGTTTTTCTGATAGAAAAACAGTGAGTCAAACTCTTATATGGGTAACAGAAGTTTAGGGGGAGCATTAACCTTCACACGCATTCTACATTGTTGGGATTATGGTTGTTGAGTCCAGCTATGGCTTAATATATTTATACCATTTGTTGTTTAAGTCATGTAAAGGTCTATGGTGTGATATGACTTCTCATATATTTGAATGAGTCCTATTGGAAAAATGATGTAATTTGCATCCCCACTTTTCATGGGATGGATGATGTAATATTTATTGTATTTTTGTCATGTATAAACAATTGGTATATCCCCACTTGGTTAGGTGGATGAGTCAAATGTGGTGTATCCCCACTTGGTTGGGTGATTGATGTATGAATGAGTCATTGGTCATAATGAGGTCATACTCATTTAGTTGAGTTATAGAGTCATGTTATTCTTTTGAATCATATCTCCGTAGACGCAACATGTACTTAGGGGGAGCATGGATACCATAATGTATATCAAAGGAGGAAATTTGTTTGGTCCACCCTTTTCCCTTGATGTCAAAGGGGGAGAGTATTTTGGTGTTGCATGTTATCTCTAACAATTTCTATAGCTTGCAGTAATCAACACCATCATGGTTTCCATCAAGTCCAAAGGGGGACATTATTGGCATTATGATACAAGTGTTGTCCTTGATGGAAACTCACTCACAGGTCAATTCAATTTTGGTAAAAGGAAACTCACAGTACAATAGGTATATTTAGAGGTAACATGGCAGTGGTACAGAAGAACAGGAAGATGGGACTAAGGTCTACTGATCAAAATAAAGAAGGTAAAAGAAAAGGATGATGAAAAGCAGTTTAAGAAGTATACGCAGGTCCACTTATTCAAAACAACAACAATGTAAACTTTGAAACGGGAACTATAAACTCAAAACGGGAACTTTGGCCAAAAAAAAGCCCAAAAAACATCAAAAACAGTGCCAAAAATGAAAAGTTTGTATACTGGAATGATGTTTTTTTTTTTTAGGGACAATTTTGAACATGTTTTTAAAATGGAAGTGAAAGCAAAATTTTCGTGCAAAATACAACTTAAAAATGAAAAAGTGATTATACTAGAACGATTATTTTTTTTAGAGTCAATCTTCAAAATAAAAAAAAAATGCTAGTAAAATTATCCAACAACATAAAAATGACTCATAACTTCTCATTTAACTCCATATGGAAATCAGAAATTTTATCTCAAGATACGATGCATACATCAGTTAGATAAACTATCTTAAACAATTATTCAGAATCACTCATATTTTCTTGCACACCATCAGAATTCACATCTTCAGATAAGTGACTGGATGTTGACGAAGATGTTACATATTCTTCTCTTTCATCAACTAGTGCCCCATCTGAGTCCACATGCATGCCCATCATTTCAGGTTTCAAACTTCTTCTAGATCTACGACTGGTCTTAGCAAACTCCCATCTCAACATTGTTCCTTCTGGTAACAACCTTTTCAGAATATCTATTGTCTTGAAGTCAAGAGTTCCTCCCTTTGTTAAATTGAAGTCATAAACATGTCAACATCCTCCAATTTCAATATGTTTGTGCGGCGACAATTTCTATTCGTACCTTTTCTTTTTCTCTTTCCGCCATTTTTTTTTCAACTACCATCTCTGGCTTATACACACCATTGAATTGGTGTGTATTTGTGGCACACCAATGTACTTCAACAATTTTAACATCCTCATTTTCTGTAAAGACCTTTATAACTTTAGCAACCTAAAATGGATAGCCATTGGGATCTCCATCTTCTAGCACCGCGATCATGCAACCCTCCTTAATATCCTGTACTGAACCCCTGTAAAGGTCTTCCATGGATTCACGTTGTGCACGAGATCTTCTGGAACCAATATACATCTCTCTTTCCTCTGCCTGTGAAGAATTAATAATGCCTTGAGATTGTTGCTATTCAACAATGTTTACTTCCTCGTGTGCATTCGACACATTTTTTGGCCAAATAAATGGATTTTTCAAAGGTATATCTTCATTTGTTGTTGTTGAAATGATATCACTTTGATTATTGAAAAATTACTCCCACCAAACTAAATCAGCAATGTCAAAGTACTCATATGTATATCTAATATGTTTTTTAATTTCTTCTAGGCAATAAGAATAATTTATATCTCTATTTTGTTTGCATGCATTATGAACTTCACCAACTGATTGTAATAACAATATTTTTGATGCAAATATTGGATGATCTAGAATGAGCTTAAAAAATTGCAAACTTGATGACGGTGCCCATTTTGTTGTAGTTGAATACTTCTTGCCCCATATTAGTGTTTTCCCATCAATTTTTTTGATATGAAATTGATGTTGGAAGCTAATGTCATTAAGTTGTTCAATGCATTTCCCCTCACCATATGATTCCATAATAAACCCTCGCATGTCAACAATTTCTTCCAACACATCAAAAGCAGGCTCTAGCATGTATGATTTCTTAATACATTCAATTAATGATGACAAGCTCCCAACTTCCTTCCTCCTCAATGTGACTGAAAAAAGATTGAACATCTAATCAATATGGTCATGAGTGTGCCCAACAAGAAGGAAACCAACCTTTACCTTATGAAAAATTCTCAATTCAACAAGCATGCTTAGATATCAAAAAGCAACATGATTTTTGTTTTCATGCAAGTGTTGTCCAATTGTAGATACAAAACTTCAGGAAGATAACCAGACCAATGAGAAAGCACATCATGAATTATGGTTATGGTCGGATTTGAATCATTATGAATATTTGGAGCTGTGAAGTACACCTTTGGCAACACTTTTCCATCGAAGACCATACAACTGACAAAGTGATACTAAACAAAATTTTCCTCCTATAAATTTTTGGGTGTGCGAACAAAATGTGGTAAAAGTGTTTTCTTCCGGTCCATACCATCAATTATCAAACCCAAATATTTATTTAGATTATCATAACACTTCTTTTGATGCTTGTACAACTTTTTCCTTTCACTTGTTTGTTGTTCACGATGCTCCTGAAGTTCTTTAACAATTGAATCTACACAACATAAAAGAAAGCCATTAAGAAATATGTTTTCATAATTGATGAATATACAATTTTAAAAGTTAAAGTTATGAATGCCTACCTCTTTCTGACCCTTCACATTTGTCCATTTTTTATTTAAGAGGAGCACATGTACTACAAATCCCCATCCTTGTCTTCTTAGTAATACTGACATTGTTGAATTCTTTCTTCCATACCTTCACATAATATTGATATGTAATAAACCGGCCATGTCCCTCAGCACGTTCTACATATTCTTTGTATAAGTTGTAGATTTATCGTCTTGAAAAATTATCTGGAATATGTATTGTCTCTCTATTTGGCATACACTCTCCATGCTTTGAAAAGAAATCTTTCATCAATGACATTGCAGTATTTGATAATGGCCCAAACTGTCTTTTAATACGTACTTTAGAATAAAATGTGGGATCCTTTTCCAAATTTTCTTGAATTCTTGAGAGACGAAAATTTCCAATCGAATGAAACATTTTGAAAACTTTTCTACAAATAAATAAAGTCCTAATATGATAATCATAATGTGACAATGTAGATTGCATGCACCCAACTAAATATGAATTTTGCATGCTTTTATTCATTGACAAATATCTCTTCCTGCTCTCTAATGCAAATTTGAAATCCATATGTTTCAAGCAATCTTTTTGGCAACATTCACTTGATATGAGTGCAATGATAGAACTTCTTCTCATCAGGTATTCTACTATACCCCTTGTATAACTAGAACATCTTGCATTAATACGAAAAGGTCTGCTCCTACTCCTCGATACAATATTTCTTGGCAACATCTCCATCATTGGATCATCATTTGTATAAGAATTTTCATCATCATTAAGAGGAATGTTATCCACACTATGATCAACTGTGCTTTTCAAATACTGACTTGGAGGATATTTTTCATCTTCCCCTTCTTCAGTGTTATTTTCATAGTCCTTAGAATTTGGACTCAATGGAAAATTCGACTCGATGTTTATTGGATATTCTTCCTCGTGTGCATTTTCAGTGTTGCTCTCATAGTCCATAGAATTAGGACTAAGTGCATCATCTTGTCCTTCATCACTACTACCTTTATACTCATTAGAATTAGGACTAAGTGCATCATCCTATCCTTCATCACTGGTGCTCTCATAGTCCTTAGAATTATGACTAAGATGACATTGTGACACTCCATTCTTTTGAAATTCATCATCACACTCTTCATCATTGTTGCTCTCATAGTCCTTAGAATTAGGACTAAGTGGACACCATGACACTCCATTATTTTGAAATTCATCATCCTGCTCTTCATCACTGTTGCTGTCATAGTCCTTAGAATTAGGACTAATTGGACACCGTGGCACTCCATACTTTTGAAATTTATCATCCCGCTCTTCATCAAAGCTGATCTCATAGTCCTTAAAATTAGGACTAACTGGACACCGTGACACTCCATACTTTTCAAATTCATCATCATGCACTTCATCACTGCTGCTCTCATAGTCATTAGAATTAGGACTAAGTGGACACTTTGACACTACATTCTTTTCAAATTCGTTATCACGCTCTTCATCACTGCTGCTCTCACAGTCCTTAGAATTAGGACTAAGTGGACACCGTGACAATCCATTCTTTTGAAATTCGTCATCATTCTCTTCAACACTATTGCTCTCATAGTCCTTAGAATTAGGACTAAGTGGACACTATGACACTCCATTCTTTTGAACTTCACCATCATGCTCTTCATCACTACTGCTTTCATAGTCCTTAGAATTAGGACTAAGTGGACACCGTGAGACTCCATTCTTTTGAAATTTTTCATCAAGCTCATCATCACTGCCGCTTTCATAGTCCTTCGAATTCGAACTAAGTGGAATCTGTGACTCGTTATTTATTTGAAATTATCCATCCCCTCTTTCATAAATGTTGCTCTCATTGTCCTTAGGATCAGGACTAAGTGGAAGAATTGACTTCCTATTCATAGTGGAAGAATTCCCGCTATATTCATCCATATGAATAGAGTTGTTATGTGATGAAGATGTTGATGTTGTATAAATTGAAACTTCACTATCAGGACAATCCATCCCTTTCAAATAGAAGATGTTGAATGATACAAATGGAGAGTCTCCTAAAGATATTTTATAGCTTAGAGAATGAAATTTTCCCTCCAAAAATTCCCCCCCCAACAAATTTCGCGAAAATATTTCCCTCCAAAAATTTTCCTCCCAAAATATTTCGCGAAAATATTTCCCTCCTAAAATTTTGTGACATTTATTTCTCTTCATTATTTTATTCTACAATTTAATGAAAAATGTAAACTAAATTTTTTAATGAAATAAATCATTAAAGTTAAAATTGTAAACTACAACTTCTACCTAAATTATTTTAATAGTCAAAATATATAATATTTACTAAACGATTGAATGTTTTCTTTAAATTTTGATAATACATTATGAAACAAATTAATCCCACATTCACCCCGCTGTAAAAAAATTCCATAATATTCTCTTTATCATATTTTCCTTCATCGCCATAAAAAAATTAACATGTCAAAATTTATTAAAACTGATTAATCCCGCATTCACTGTACAGTAAAAAATCTCTGTAATTTCACCTATATATTAAATTCCATTATCACTATTACTCACATTACATCAAGGTTTTCTGAGGTTCGTTGAAAGACTTGGAGCGAATTTGTGGAGCAGCTACATTGGTATCAAAAACATATTCAACGAAGAATTCTCACAATTGAAAGGTCAGTTAAATTTTTTTCCTTGAAAATTCTCATATTAAATTAGTTTAACGAAGTAGATATTTTTTTTTAATCTTAATATTTTTTGTCAGCCAAATTAACCAATATTTCTGTCATGAGCATGGTGGGCTCGGGGCACCCCCATCCTACAATCATTCGATCACTCACCCCCTCCGCACACCCTACCGGCCCCCTCCCCAAACTCACCCACCCTATCCCCTCGACCACCCCACCCCCACATTCGTGCTCCACCCCTACCCCCTACCCCCCACGTCCTCCCCCCTAACCCCATTCCCCCCAACAACCGCCCTCCAACCCCATGCCTACGCGCCCTCCCCCCCTCTCACCTCCCACCCCTCAACCCCCATCACACCCCACCTCCCTACCCCCCCAACCCCCTACCCATCCCCTCTACCTCCCACAGCCCACCCCTCCTACCCATCAACCCCCAGCCCACTCCATCCCCCTAACCCTCCCCCCTCCCCTCACCTCCCACTCCTCAACTCCCATCCTACCCCACCACCTGTCGCCCCTACCCCCCCACCTCACCCCCCTACCCCCCTTACCCCTTTCGACACCCTCACCCTACCCCCTTCGGCCTCCCCACCCTACCACTCTAACCGCCCCTCACCTGCACCCCCTCCCTTCACCCTCCCCACTCTACCACCACCCTACCCACCTTACCCCCCTCACTCCCCCCCCCCTACCCTCCTACTTGGCCCCCCTCCCTTCCCCCTCCCCCACCCACCCCACCTGCCCTCTGCCCCCTTGGCTAGCCACCAGCGGTGGGGCATGGAATTGGTCGGCCACCCCGGGTGGGTGAGCAGGCCATCGGGGTGGCACGGGGTGGGGTGTGGCTGCCCACCCCGGCAGCCCGCTCACCCGCCCGGGTGGCCGGCCAATTCTGGCCACCCCAGGTGGGAAAGCGGGCCGCCGGGGTGGCATGGGGTGGGGTGCAGCTGCCCACCCCATGCCATCCTGGCAGCTCGCCCGCCCGCTCGGGTGGCCGGCCGATTCCGATAATCGGTCGGCCACTCGAGCGGGCGGGCTTGCCACCAGGGTGGCGCGGGGTGGGCAGCGGCACCCCACCCCATGCTACCTTAGCGACCTGCCTGCCTAGGTGGCCAATCGAGGGGGCAGAGGGTGGGGGGTAGAGTGCGGGGGTATGGGTGGGCGGGGGAGTGGTGGAGGGGTCCAGAGGTGGGGGAAGGGGGGCGAAGGGTAGGGTGGGGTGGGGATGAATAGAGGGTGGGGTATGGTGGCCGAGGGAAGGGGGGGTGGGGAGGGTGGGGGAGGGGTGGGAGAAGGGACGGTGGAGGGTGGGTTGGGTTGGGGTGGGGTGGGGAAGAGGGGAGGGAGGGGGGGCGAGAGCGTGGAGAGGGGGAAGGGAGGGGGGGTAGGTGGGGGCTAGGTAGTGGGTAGGGTGGGCGGCCCAGATAAGGGGGTAAGGGGGTGGGGAGGGGGGCCCGGGTAGTGGGGTGGGGTGGGGTGCAGTAGGGTAGGTGGGCCAGGTAGTGGGGTGAAGGGGGTAAGGGAGGTGGGGTGGGGTGGGGGGGGGGGGGCAAGTAGTGGGGTGGGATGGGGTGCAGAGGCCCAAGGGGGTAGGGGGGACGAGAGAGTGGGGAGGGGGAAGGGAGGGGGCTGGGTAGTGGGTAGGGGGGTGAGGCAGGGGGGCTGAGGGGGGTAGGGGGAAGGGCGGTGTAGCGGTGCGGAGGGCGTTGGGGAGGGAGGGAGGGTCGAAGGAGAGGGGGAGAGGGGGGGGGGTTAGGGTATAAGGGAGGGGGGTAGGAGGGAGGGCCAAGGGAGAGGGGGAGAGGGGGGGTGGGGTTAGGGGATAAGGGGGGAGGGTCGGGGGAGATGGGGGGTAACAGGTGCATTAGGGCGGTACGAGGGAGAGCCGAGGGAGAAGGGGTAGGGGCGGCGGGGTTGGCGGGGTAGGGAATGGGGGTAGGAGGGAGGGTTAGGGGAGAGGGGCTGGTAGGGGGAGGGCATGGGCGTGGGGGGGGGGGGGGGGTTATAGGAGGGAGGGCCGAGGGAGGGGGGGGTTGGTTGGGGGGCTAGGGGGGAAGTAGGTGGTGTGGGGTTAGGGGTGGGTTAGGGTGTGGGAGGCAGGTAGGAGGGAGGGCTGGGGGGGGGTTGGGGATAAGGGGAAGGGGTGGAAGGGGGGTAAGGGTGGGGTAGGGTGGCCGTCTAATTGCAGTGTGGGGTGGGTTGGTTGGGAGGGGCGGGGGGGGTGGGGGATAGGGGGAATGGATGGAAGGGGGGTAAGGGTGGGGTGGGGTGCCTGTTCGATTGTAGGGTAGGGTGGCTCGGTTGGGGGGGGAAGGCGGGGTAGGTTGTAGGGGGTTGCGGGGTGGGGGGGAAGGGGGTGGAGTGGCGTGGGGGTTGGGCGGCGGGGGGTAGGGGTTGTGTGGGGGGTGGGGGGGTAGGTTGTAGGGGGTTGGGGCATGGGAGGGGAAGTGGTTGGGGGGTGGGTTGGCGTGGGGGTAGGGGGGAGGGTTGGCATGGGGGGTAAGGGTGGGGTTGGATGGCCATCCGATTGCGGGGTGGGGTGGTGCGGCGTGGGTCTGTTGGGGGGGAAGAGGGGTAGGGGGGAGCATGGGGGGTATGGGGTGGGGAAATCGCCTGCCACTCCGCGGATGGACAGGGTGGTGTTGGTGGGCTTTTACCATTTCTAAGTGTTAATACTTTTTTAATTTCAATTATCTGATTATACAAATTAAAAATTTATGGTATATTTTCATTATGGATCTAAGTTAATATGTTTTCATTATTTACTGATTTATGTGTTTCTATTTTTCAGGAAAATGGCATCAAAGAAGATTTCTGTGAATCTTTCTGGACCAAAGACTCTTAAAGGTGCATTTTCAAAAAACATTGGTGAACGAACTCCACCTGAGCTCATGGCTACAAATCTTTCAACTGCCTCAAATGATAAAAAGATGATTTCAAACTGGAAGAATTCAAAAGAGATGAAATTCCCATCAAGAATCTGATATGTAAAAGAAAGAGAAAGCCAAAATGTGAATATATATCTATATATTGATATACCAAATGAAAATGGAATTTTTGAGCTGATGGGAAGAGTCATAGATATGTGTTTGGTACCAGACACTAAAATTGTTTACATACTTACAAAAGCTCGCAAGTCACATGAAAGGATTAAATATCGACTATCGTGTTCATTGTATGACACGAAAGAGGTATCTACAAAGTTGTGTAAACAAATCGTAAATGAGATGAAACAAAACATTGTAAGTATTGTTATTTATATTTGTATTTTGCTTTCTTGAAAGTGTCTAGCTATACTTTTTTAATTTTGTTTTTATTCACATATGATATTTTGTTTGGAAGAATTTTGTTGAAAGTTGTTCAATTAGGTTGGGAGGCATTCATTTCATAGAGCATGATATCATGAAAGTTGTCAACAGTTTTTATTCAGTGTCAGAAGAAGATATGGAAAACAAACAAAATGTAGTAATTGATGATGCTACAAAACTACATCCAAAGGATCAGAAAAAAAGGCCTCTAGTGGATAAATCTAGCAAGGGTAGACAAGTTACGTTTGAGGACGATGAAGTTGAAACTGACAGTGAACCATATGTTGCCGTTATTGAAGATGACATTGGAACTGAGAAGAGCCGTAAAAGACCAAAAGTAACAATGCCCAAGAATAAATCTTTTGAGAATTTTATGACGAAGAAAATTAAAGTTGAAGATTTTGAAGTAGTCATTACCAACAGTCAAGAACGTAGTGAAACTTCAAAAGAAAGCAGAGAAATTGTTACACCAGGAGCTGATTTAGAGGATGGCATTATCAAAACAAAACAAAATGCCATTCGACAGAATTTGACAAAGAAAAATTTAATTGATGGTGGTGGTACATTTCAGCATAATGTCAGACAAACCTATAAGGCAAGTGAAGGACAATGTCAATATCAAGTCAGAAAGCCACACCATCTGCATGTTCACAATTTGAAGACATTGATGAGGTACAGTCCTGTTGAGGGCCCTAAAATCGGGTCAACAACAAGGGGGATACCCACCCGGTCGGGAACCTGGTTGGCGGCTCCTTGCCCGTTTGGTGTAGCGGGTCCGACTGGGGATAACGGGACCAACTTCCCGTTCTAAGGGGGTGTGTGTGTGTAGAGTTTGGTGATGTGTGTGTGTGTAGAGTTTGGTGATGTGTGTGTGTGTAGAATATGATAATGAAAATATGGAATTATTTCTAAGCTAATCTAGTTCTAAACTCTGAGACTGAATTTTATACTACTTTAATCTATCAAGAACAACACATCTAATCTACGCTAACCCGGGATAGAACTTTTTCTATTATGCGATCTAGAAATATTTCACACAATAACTGGTAATGAAGATTATTCAGCTATTATGAGAATATAAATCAATTAAGATGAACCATCCTGCATAAAAAGTTAAGCAAAACGGTTGTGAACATCATATCGCATAATCAGTTATTCATGTATTAACCACAAATCAATGACTCCACCGTACAAAAGTGCCAAATGGTAGTCCACTCATTCATACGTTAACATATAAACAACATCAGCTGTATATTACTCTAAGAATGCAAGCAGAAACTCGTCAAGAGATAAAAGTACCATTTATGACTGACTTTATACTCACAAACCTGAAGCAATAATGATCTATTTCTACTTACTTCTAATGCCTACTAAGAGTACAGAAGTGCAACATCAGTAGCAGGTATTAAAATGCAAACATAAATAAATCTTGATCCGTCCATTCATCAAAAACCCCCTCCGAGGGTGCAAAAGTGCATGTTCTGAGGACAAGTTTTTTGACAAATTGCCGGACCCTTCTCCAATGGAACGAGAAGGGTTAAATACTACTAACCGGCTAACTTTAATTACACAAATTTAGGGAACGGCTTCAAATGACCGCCCTTTTACTAAAACAAATTTATTTCTAAAAACTGAATCTAATTTCTAACCATTTCTGTATCTGCTCCTTAGTGCTGTAAGCAATGCGCTGTTCGCCGTGAAAGAGTCGGCTGCTTGTCCTTTCCTTTTGTTCAAGCTTGAAAATTAGAAATAACAAGAGCTGGCACCTCTTTCTGACAAACTAGAAGATATTTTTGAAAGTGTTCTTCTGGAGGAGTGTCTTCACGGCGTGTATACTTAGTACAACTCAGTTTTCTTTCGAACTGATTGTGCTGTTGCTATTTCGGTTTCCGGCCGTGCGAATGACTCAATGAGCTGGGGATTTTGTTGCCTGAACGATTTTCTCAATTGAAACTTGTTTCCATTCTTTGTTCCAGGCTTTTCTGAGACGTCTTTCCCCTTAAGCGTTTTTCTTTTTGCTTTACCCAATTTGGGACTCATGATCTTTCATAAACGCTTTGCTTTTGTGCGCCTTTGACTCTGAGTCCTAGATAGCCTATTTCCATCAGCATTTTTTGAGTGATACTCTGGGATCCGCGGTCCTGCTGTATGCGGTATCCATCTGCGAAGTCATCTCCTCTTTTTTCTTCTAGTTCTGGCGCTTTTCCTTAGATGTTTCCTGCATATATATTTATATCAGTTGCTGACTTATAGTTCACGTAAATGAAAAGAGACAGAAGAAAAGATTGACATGAAAGCAATTAAGTTCTAATGAATGCATAATCATGTCACCCATTATGACTTGACTCTTCGAAAAACGCAACATAATCATCTTTGGATACACAGGCGTACAATCATTAATTTCCCGTAAGGTGCGCGCCTAATTTTAGGCTCACAGATCCTGCCGAGGAATGCCTACGGCGAATGGCTTCTGCGATTTGCATCGCAGCATCGAAGATTGCGATGTAAATAAGTGGTATCGCAACAATTGATGGTCTCATTTGTCGCACGCCATAGATCGCAGGTCGCAGCTTTGCATGGTCGCAGATCGCATATCGCAATATCGCAAGGTCGCAAGGTTTTTCGCTTTGTCACTTCGTGCTGCTTATGCGACATTGCGATGTGCGACGTCGCATATCGGCCGTCGGTGGTTCTTTAGGTTTTTCCCTTTTGAGCGCCTTTAATGCACGCGATGCGATGAGTTCTCGCGTCGCTCCTCCTCAGTGTGTTTATGCGCTTTGGGAAAGTGCTCCTTTTTCCTTTGCGACGCGATATAGCTCTTAGGGAGTTAATACAAAACATTTTTCAAACAAAAATATTTTTTGGATTTTTTGGTTAAGGGTCCCCATTTTCTTGATGTTATTACTAATATCAAACAAAGAGGGGGGTTGTTGGTGACCACAACAATGGCGATTCACTGTGAAGAACCAGTTATCTCTGCATTTCTATTGACCGTTCACTTCCGAAACAACAAAAATTTTTATATGTCTAAATTTTGTTATGGACAGATAGAGTAGATTGTCCCTCACCTTGTCGACGATATTTTGTCTCAACCCTTTTTATATCCCAATATCTTGCTTCCTCAGATTTTCTTCTTGCATTCGCATCAGACATTACTTGGTCTTGATAAAAGATAAAATAAGGTCTTCTCTGCGTACTGGCTTAAAAGTATGCTCATTTGTCGTAGGTAGAGCCTCTGCTGCCCACAAGTGTCCATAGCCTCGACAGGGTTACCATGTTATCCAGCAATGATCCTTTTTCCTGCTTGAGGTTACTCGCAACATTCCAGAGAAAAATCCTTTTTGACACACTTTTCCTTTTTTTTTTAATTCTCTAAAGAACAATGTCTTGGTTTGGTGGCCAAATTATGACACAGTCATTCACCTGATTTACACTTTTGCTGAACAAGCCGGCTCGTGATGAGACCTCTTGTCTTTTGATTGCAACAATCTTAAGTCGTTGCCCTGTTTTGATAGACAGTATTGGCAAAGTCAGCAAGTTATAATATCTGTGATCATGATAAGTCGGCTCGTGATGAGACCTCTTATTCTTTGAGATATAGTGTTTTGTTTGGATTGTTTCTTTGAATGCTGTAATTTCCTTTTAGCAGGGAGGAAGTCATTGTTTTTCCTTAAGAAAGCTCTGGACGACAATAATAGAGTTTTTGAAAACAACAGTTTTGCAGAGAATGCCTATTTTATTATTGATGATACCTTTCATGGTTCTGATACAAAACAATTCTTTTACCAGAGGTTGCTTTTGTCAAAGTTTTTTAGAGGTTGAAACGAGTATCGTAATCAAAGTGAAGTTAACTCTATTTGTCAATAATAAAATTCATATTTTCAAAAATTTTGCTATTTGTACAAGCGAAATCAAAATCTGATAGAGAATTGGCGTGCTCTTTCATGAATCCTTTTTAAATGATCATTTACAACGGGTTTTATTCATAAAAAGAGAAAAACAAAACAAAATAAAAACTAAAAACTAAATCTATCCTACAAAAAATAGAAGATTTCTCTTCTATGGAAAGTATAATTTAAGAATCAGTCCGTTGACTGGTAAAGAATCTCTCCTCCCTGCCAGATCCTGCAACACGAATGTAGACGGGCCTAAGACTTCTACAATCTGAAAAGGGCCAAGCCACAGCTTCTGAAATTTCGTATGTTTGCCCTTTTCTTCATGAGCCTTATCCCATTTCAAAACTAAATCACCCATCTGAAAGTTTTTTCTGGTTATGATGCTTGAGTCAAAAGAAGATTTTATTAGCGCTTGGTGATGAGCATGGGTTTTCCTAGCTTGTTCTCTTTGTTCTTCTAGTTTGATTATTTCCATTTGTCTTAATTGTAAAGAGGAAGTAGATACTTCATCGATATATTGCACTAAAGACAAAGAGGGAATGACTAGGTGAGTCGGAAGAACCACTTCTCTCCCATAAACTAAATTAAAGGGAGAAGTGCCGATTGAAGCTTTCTTTGTGATTCTATCAGCCCATAAAGCATTTACCAGTGCTTTGTGCCAATTCCTTTGGTTTTGGTCGACTGTTCTTTTGATAATTCTGATTAGGTTCTTGTTTGTTGATTCAGCCAATCCATTACCTTGCGGATTGTAGTTGGTAGAATATTTCAGTTTGAACCCTCTTTTAAGCGCAAACTCAGTCATAGTATTTCCAGAAAAGTATGAAGCGTTATCAAACATTAATGCTGTTGGCAATCCAAACCTAGTGATGATAAATTGATCTATGAATTCAATAATATTTTCAGAATGAACTGTCTTGAGAGGAACTGCTTCTACCCATTTGGTAAAATAATCAGTTGTCGTAAGGATATACTTATGCTGCTTAGAAGAGTGAGGAACGATATCACCTATTATGTCCAAGCCCCATTGACTGAATGGTTGGTCGATGATGACTGGTTGTAGCGGCATGGACAGTTTCCTTTGTTTTCCTGCAACAGTCTGGCAGACTTGGCATTTCCTTACGTGATTGTATGAGTCTTTGAACAGCGTGGGCCAATAATATCCTGCACGCAAGATTTTATGTGCAGTCGCATCTCCGGCATAGTGTCCGCCCGCTGGTCCATCGTGGAGTTCCTGCAAAACCTTTTCAGCTTCAGTTTTCTCAAGACACCTAAGAAGCACAGAATCGTAATTCCTTTTAAACAAGACATCATTTATGAGCTGGTATTGTTTAGCTTTTAATCTCAGAGCTCTTTTCTTGGTATGATCCAGACGTGATGGAGCATACCCGTTCTTAAGAAAATAAATGGTGTCAGCATATGATGATTCTGCATCGTTTAGGCTTACCTCATACGTTTGTACCTCTTCAGATGAGTTCTCCGGGATTTGCGATGCTCCGGCTAACATCTTGCAGAAGCCTTGACCTCTTACGATGTTTGCTGGTTCGATCTCGAGATCATATTCTTGTAAAGCGGTAATCCAATTAGCTCTCTTTTCGCCCACGTCTTTCTGCACCAAAAGGTTTCTTACCACCGGAAATGGTACTACGACTTTAGTGTGGGCTTTAAGCAAGAAAGGTCTGAAATATTTGATCGCTTTGAAAACAGCATATGCTTGTTTCTCTACGTCTGAGTAATTAATTTCAGCACCTTGTAAGTTCGAGCTAAAGAATGCGATTGGAGCTTCCGCTTTCTCTTGATTTACTTGGGTCAAAATCGCGGCATAGGATTTCTCTGAGGCAAAAGTGTATAAGGTAAAAGATTCCGAAAAATTTGGGGTGGCCAAAGATGGAGCATTGATGATAGCTTGTTTGATTAAGTTGAACGCTTCGTGCTCATCTAGACCCCATTTGAAATTTGAATTCTTTTTTATCATATTTTGTAAGGGAGAAATAATACGTGAAAAATCCGGGACAAATCTATTGACAAAATTGATCTGTCCAAGGAAGGATTGCATGGCTTTCTTGTTATGAGGTATGGATATTTCGGAAATTTCCTTGATTCTGTCGGGTTCTATGTGAATTCCAGATTTCGACACTATGAATCCGAGCAATTTCCCTTCGCTTAATGCAAAGAAAGATTTCTTTGGGTTGAGCGAAATCCCATACCTCAAGCATCTTTGAAAGATTTGTTTCAAATCTTTGAGGTGGTTGTTTCATTTTTTGGAGTACACTGTTATATCATTCAAGTAAATCACCACTGATTTATTGACTAACCCTTTAAACGCGATGTCCATGGCTCTCTGAAAGGTAGCTCCGGCATTGATCAGACCAAATGGCATCTTCCGATATGCATAAGTGCCCCATTTGGTTCGGAACGTAGTCTTTAACTGATCATCGGGATGCACCAGTACTTGATTGTAACCTGAAAATCCATCCAGGAATGACATTAATTCTGAGCCTGCTACCGCCTGTAATATTTGCTCCATAGGTGGGAGGGGAAAGTTATCTTTCTGACAGGATTTGTTGAGATTTCTGAAATCGATACAGATTCTAATGTCTCCGTTTTTCTTCCTAAAGGGCACCATATTGGATACCCATTTAGAATGCCTTACGGGGAAAATTATTCTGGCTCTCAACAACTTATTAAGCTCAGTTTTTATCTGATTTTCTAGGTTAGGGTGTATTTTTCTGAGCTTCTGCTGGACAGGTTTTTCATTGTCAATCATAGGGATAACATGTTGAATGATAGAAGTGTTGTATGTTTTTAGCTCATCGTAATTCCAGGCAAAAACGTTTTTGTATTGTCTCAGAAGACGGATATATGCTGATTTCTCTTCAGGGTCTAGGTCGTGACCTAGGTTAACGTTTTGTGGCTTCTGATCGGTCCCTAGGTTTACTAATTCATAGTTCAGGGTAGAACTGCAAAGTTTAGCATTGGCGGACCTTTTAAACCGACTTTTCAAATCATATAAATCTTCTAACTTGACCACCGATTTCGGTATAGCATTGTCAGAGCCATTTTGTTGTATTTGATGATCATGATGGTCTTCGTCGATTATCTGATTTGAGTAGGATCCTTCAGAAGTAAGGAAATTTACGATGTCAGGATCGTCGTTGAACACTCTCCAATTGGTGATATTGTCAGGGATGGATGGTCTAAAGATTAATTCTATTGAAAACCTATCAGGACTAAAATCTTCAGAAGGGATAAGTCTAGAGGCTACATTAGCTAACAGGTCTGCGCTCGTGTTTTGAATTCTTGGAAATGACGAGATGTTGAATGCTACGAAATGTGCAGTGAGATCTTGAACTAATGATTGATAATGCTTTAAATGACTTGACATGCCATGTATGGTGTTACGTACCTGTTTTACGACGATCTCCGAATCTCCAAAGACTTGAAGATACTTAACGTTTAATCCGATTGCTTTGTATAGGCCTTGAACCAAGGCTTCGTACTCCGCTGTGTTGTTCGTGCAATCGAACTCAAGTCTGCATGTGCGCATAATCTTGTTCCCGTCTGGGTTAATCAGAACGCATCCTGCTCCTGTTCCCTCATTGGATTTAGATCCGTCAAAATATAATTTCCAAAATAAAGATGTATTTACAGAATTATCTAAAAAACTAAAACATTTTGAGTCATCAGTTTGGGAGAAATTTTCAACTTGGGATAAAACTGAATTCTCTAAGTATGGTGAAATATGAGCATTGAAATTACCTAGGAAAGAATCTATTGCGTAATTGCCTACAATGCTGCTATTGTACGTTATGGCCTCATTTTCTCCTTCCAGTTCTGTCACTATGTATTTTTGGTGCAATTCTCGTTCAACCTTTATCTGATTTGGTTTAGCATTGTATGGTAACCACATGTGCGACCAATCGGTTGAAAAATATCCGTGGAGTTTTTCCGACCAATCCCTGCTAAGAATCGAACCATAGAACTCAGGGATATCAGCTACTAGAATGTCGATAACCTGACACACTTTTGGGTTAGATGACAATCTTATGGTCACCTGATTGAGTTCACCAATCACTTTGACTTGGGATCGATCAAGTTGAACTATACGTACTGTGGATTTTTGAGGTTGCACATTCAATTTGGCACATATTGACCTGGGTAAAATATTCGTTGAAGCACCAGAATCGACCAAGCAATTGTGCCCGTTTTTGTTGAAGATTTCATATGTGAGAAGAAAAGGAGGAGTATGAGATCTTGATCTTCCTCCAATCAAGGCGATGTCATTTGGATCAATTTTATTGATCATGTTGGTTGGAGGCCTTCCCAGATTGTGAGAAGCTACAGCTGTAGGTAAAGATGTAGCAGGCACAGCATGTAATTCTTTCATCATTATTTTCTGCTGGTGTTTCAATTTACTCAATTCATACAAAGTGATATTAGCCCTAGCCTTCTTCATGTCATCAATGATGTTATACTCCATTTCATCCGAAACTATTAGTGTTCTTGATGGAGGCGTTTGATCAGATTGGACTAGGCTAATCTGGGTCGCTTTAGCAGTTGTCTTTTTTGTTTCTTTTGTTGTAGGGCTTGCGCCCTTTTGTTTTGGGGTAGTTAGGGGAGGATCAAGTTGATTTTTGTTTCTCGTGTTAACAGGAAATGCTTCTTGATCCTCTTCTTGTGGGAGGATGAAGTCCCACATTCCTTGTAGTTCTACGACCTCTTCCTCGTCGGTCTGCCCTTTAGTGGTATTCTATTCTTCTTCGTCTTCTTCAGATTCAACGTTTGAGACAACACTAGGTGGTCTTACCTCCATGGGAGGATTTCTTTTAAAAGTCCTAAAGGGCTTTTTTGAAGAAGTCTCTGCTACTTGTTTCTTAATATCAATCATCTCGTTTGACATGGCTTTCAACACTTTTTGTAATCCTTCCAAATCGAAAGGATCTTTCGTTTGCTTCTTCTTGGTGTCTTCTTTGAAAGAGATCTTCTTAGATTTGCGTTCTTCTATAGCGGATCTCTTTTCTAGGGCTACCACACGTTTTTCCACTGCTAACGCTTCTGTCAAGTTGTCGACTAAGGTGGTCTTGTTTGCCCTATCTACGAAGATAGCCAAGTTTGGAGGTAAAGCCGTGATGTACCATTCACATCTTACTTCCTCGCTGGGTTGTGAGGCAGCGGGGATTTTGTTGAGGATCTTATTGAACCGTAAGTTAAAATCTTTAATGGGTTCTCTAGCCTCAGCCTTAAGATTAGATAGGTCATTGATCAATGTCGCCGTGGATCTATCATCACCAAACTTGGTAAGGAACTGACTTTGAAAAATGTCCAAACTTGTGATGGATCCGGAAGGTAACGAAAAGTACCATGACCCAGCTGTTCCCTGCATTGTATAAGGGAAAAGCCAGACAATAGCGTCTTCGTTAGTGACTCCGTTGAGATTAACAGAAAGCATCAAAATTATTGATATGTTCCTTGGCTAGCATTCCTGCTTCCGGATTGAATTTAGGCAGCCATTTCTCAGGATGGGCCGGTATAGGGCTCAGGGGTGGAGGCATTAAAACCGCCCCAGGATTGTTCCATGGAGACTGGACCATCGTTGAGCTGCTAATTAATGGAAGTGCAGAAGATGATTTCTGATGCTGAGAAGATGAAGATATTAAGATCTTTGATGTTTGAAGAGGAAGGTTTGTAGAAGATGGGTGAGTGAGTTGGAATGGAAGAGTGGGTGGTTGACTTCGCGGTGAGGGAGTTGATATGGACGAAGTGGATGAAGGAGTCTGACTGTCAGACTCTGGTGGTGTTTTCCTTGCTCTTTTCCTGGTAGGGAGAGGGAGTTCACTTGGTTGTATGCCAAATTTTTCACTCTTTGATCTGGTAAGGGGATGAGTAGGGTTGTACTGCGAAGTCACGCTGCTTTTAGATTTATCAGACTTCTGGTTAAAAATAGAGAATCCCTGGAGTTTATGAATCAAAGTTCGAATTTCAGGGGGTTCAAAGATAGATTGGTCTGATATATTCGAATATGTAGCAGCGGTAGATACTCGAGCGACTTCAAATTCCGGGTTTAACCGTGTTGGAGAAGTCGAGGGAGTTGATGAGGGTGTATTACTCTTAGAATGGTATTTAGATGTTGCTTTAGGTGCCATTCATAGTTCGTGCCCTCCTTCTAGCGCCAAATATGTTGAGGGCCCTGAAATCATGTCAACAGCAAGGGGGATACCCACCCGGTCGGGAACCTGGTTGGCGGCTCCGTGCCCGTTTGGTGTAGCGGGTCCGACTGGGGTTAACGGGACCAACTTCCCGTTATAAGGGGGTGTGTGTGTGTAGAGTTTGGTGATGTGTGTGTGTGTAGAATATGATAATGAAAATATGGAATTATTTCTAAGCTAATCTAGTTCTAAACTCTGAGACTGAATTTTATACTACTTTAATCTATCAAGAACAACACATCTAATCTACACTAACCCGGGATAGAACTTTTTCTATTATGCGATCTAGAAAGATTTCACACAATAACTGGTAATGAAGATTATTCAGCTATTATGAGAATATAAATAAATTAAGATGAACCATCTTGCATAAAAAGTTAAGCAAAACGGTTGTGAACAGCATATCACATAATCAGTTATTCATGTATTAAGCACAAATCAATGACTCCACCGTACAAAAGTGCCAAATGGTAGTCCACTCATTCATACGTTAACATATAAACAACATCAGCTGTATATTACTCTAAGAATGCAAGCAGAAACTCGTCAAGAGATAAAAGTACCATTTATGACTGACTTTATACTCACAAACCTGAAGCAATAATGATCTATTTCTACTTACTTCTAATGCCTACAAAGAGTACAAAAGTGCAACATCAGTAGCAGGTATTAAAATGCAAACATAAATAAATCTTGATCCGTCCATTCATCAAAAACCCCCTCCGAGGGTGCAAAAGTGCATGTTCTGAGGACACGTTTTTTGAAAAATTTCTGGACCCTTCTCCAATGCAACGAGAAGGGTTAAATACTACTAACCGGCTAATTTTAATTACACAAATTTAGGGAACGGCTTCAAATGACCGCCCTTTTACTAAAACAAATTTATTTCTAAAAACTGAATCTAATTTCTAACCATTTCTGTATCTGCTCCTTAGTGCTGTAAGCAATGCGCTGTTCGCCGTGAAAGAGTCGGCTGCTTGTCCTTTCCTTTTGTTCAAGCTTGAAAATTAGAAATAACAAGAGCTGGCACCTCTTTCTGACAAACTAGAAGATATTTTTGAAAGTGTTCTTCTGGAGGAGTGTCTTCACGGCGTGTATACTTAGTACAACTCAGTTTTCTTTCGAACTGATTGTGCTGTTGCTATTTCGGTTTCCGGCCGTGCGAATGACTCAATGAGCTGGGGATTTTGTTGCCTGAACGATTTTCTCAATTGAAACTTGTTTCCATTCTTTGTTCCAGGCTTTTCTGAGACGTCTTTCCCCTTAAGCGTTTTTCTTTTTGCTTTACCCAATTTGGGACTCAGGATCTTTCATAAATGCTTTGCTTTTGTGCGCCTTTGACTCTGAGTCCTAGATAGCCTATTTCCATCAGCATTTGTTGAGTGATACTCTGGGATCCGCGGTCCTGCTGTATGCGGTATCCATCTGCGAAGTCATCTCCTCTTTGTTCTTCTAGTTCTGGCGCTTTTCCTTAGATGTTTCCTACATATAGATTTATATCAGTTGCTGACTTATAGTTCACGTAAATGAAAAGAGACAGAAGAAAAGATTGACATGAAAGCAATTAAGTTCTAATGAATGCATAATCATGTCACCCATTATGACTTGACTCTTCGAAAAACGCAACATAATCATCTTTGGATACACAGGCATACAATCATTAATTTCCCGTAAGGTGTGCGCCTAATTTTAGGCTCAAAGATCCTGCCGAGGAATGCCTGCGACGAATGGCTTCTGCGATTTGCATCCCAGCATCGAAGATTGCGATGTAAATAAGTGGTATCGCAACAATTGATCATCTCATTTGTCACACACCATAGATCGTAGGTCGCAGCTTTGCATGGTCGCAGATCGCATATCGCAATATCGCAAGGTCGCAAGGTTTTTCGCTTTGTCACTTTGTGCTGCTTATGCAACATTGCGATGTGCGACGTCGCATATCGGCCGTCGGCGGTTCTTTAGATTTTTCCCTTTTGAGCGCCTTTAATGCATGCGATGCGATGAGTTCTCGTGTTGCTCCCCCTCAGTGTGTTTATGCGCTTTGGGAAAGCGCTCCTTTTTCCTTTGCGACGCGATATAACTCTTAGGGAGTTAATACAAAAGATTTTTCAAACAATTTTTTTTTTTGGATTTTTTGGTTAAGTATCCCCCTTTGCTTGATGTTATTACTAATATCAAACAAAGAGGGGGGTTGTTGGTGACCACAACAAGTCCATATGCTCATGTGGTTAATTATGTGCTTCTTGTTGATCCAGTCCAAGTTCCTAACAAAGAAGCATTTGATAAGTAAAAATGTTTTGAATACAATTATTATGTGCTTGGGGGGAACCATTATAAAGAAGCTCAAAGATAATTGATGGAGGAATATCCCAATAACCCACTTTTTAAAACAATGAAATGTATCATTTTATGCTGGTTTATCAGATACAGAAGAAAAGTTAGTGGCATGGGATCATAATTCAGATAATGAATATAGGATGTCTATGACTTTCATCCAAATGGTTAGATTTATTCATAGTGAATTTCAAGAAAAATGTGGTGGGGATAAGATACATGCTACTACAGATTTCCGAAGGGAATGTTGTATGTAAATATGCTATCAAATTGAATAGAAACCCAATTCAAAAGGTTTAAAACGCAACCTTCCTAGTGATATATTCAGAGGTGTTGATAACATTTTCCAATTAGCATTTAGAATTGGAGATGTTTGGAAGTTGATTGATGAGATTTTTAGCATGTGGGAAAACATTGGCATTAAAAACTAGAAGGTCAAAAAGTCTAAGCCATTGATATGTGATGGCAGTAAATCAGATCCTGAATTGAAGTAGCTTCTAGAAGATATGACTATCAAACCCTGGAGAGCAATGCAAGGGGTGAAATATGAAAAAATTGTCAAAACAATATTAACTCGTGTGAATTCAGGGGAATTATAATTGGAGGAAATGTCGGAGGAATTTCAAAAGTAAGTTTGTTGAATTATTTTTATTTATTTCTAGATTATAATTTTATTTTAAATAAAACATGTTGTTGTTGGTAGTATTTGTTATACATATCATTATATTGAATTTTTGTTACTTTATCTATGCAGTCACAAAGTTTACATGAAAATTCAAGAACAAATGGTTAAATTGTTGAATGAAGATAGTTGGGATGATGTTGTACGAACCTCTTCAGATTCAAGTTCTACATCAACATTAAAAGTTTTTTATCTTGCATTTAAAAGGGTATCTTGATTTACACATTCATTTTTATTCATCTGTGTACTATTTTTAATTTATAACTTACACATATATTTGTTTATTTTATAAAAGATGAAGAGAGATGATAATGGAGCGCAAACTAGCTTTAGAACCTTTGTTGAAAAAATAAAGATTGAAAGACTGAGGAAGCAACGTGTTAAGAATGTTGAACTTGATCCAACTCTTACTCATTTCATTTGGAATGGGCTAGAGACTGTTCAATATTAAGTAATACAAGGCGACTGTGAAGACATTGCTAAACTCATACCTAAAAGAGAGTATGCACTAGTTATTGCATATATTCCCCATGGTTTCAATATTCCAAACATTGACTATGATAGTGACCCTTATACTTATCAAGCTCTTAGTAAAGTGGTTGCAGGATTTGTAGAAGTCACATCATCACCATTATGGAGATTTGTGACATTTCAATTAGACACACAATTGACAATGATATTGTCAAGCTTCAAAGGGAAAAAATATTCAAGGATGCACCTTACATGGTAAGACATTTAAAATGTATATTTGATTAATGTTGAATAATTCATTTATGTACAAGTTGATTGAAATTTTATTATTTCATGTTATAGGCAAAAGTCAAATCTTCTTAACCGTGACGATCAAGTATTTATAAATGATTGTGAGTTCATTCATATTGATAGTTGGGCAAAAGATGATAACTATATGTCAATGATTTTTAATCAGGTAGACAGAAAGAGTCATAGCCAAATACTGACTTATGATGCTGTTGTGAGAAAGCTAACATATGAAGACAAAGAAACGAAAGGAGAGATAGTTAACATTTATCAAAAACCACAATTATTGATTAACTATCTTATAGACATATGTTCAAATGAAGGAGATTTGGTTCTAGATTTATTTTCTGGCTCAGGTAAGTTTTATTATATAGAATTGAATTTCAATATGTTATTTTCTTAATTAATATGTCATTGTACTAGTGTCGGATAGGTAAATCCCCTCTGCGGACAGAGGCGATCCCAGTAGCCTAAAATAGAACTAGCCACAATCAAACCACGCTGCCACGCAAGTTCCTAGTTGTACATTAAAGGTGAATTAAAAAGACCAACCTGGAATCCAACGCTGTAGTCGAAGCAGAGTTGATATTCCCGCTCCCTCGCTCCAGCAGATCATAAACGAACACCTGCACATGCAAAGGAAGGAACAGATACCAGCATAAAATCCACCAAGGCACAACTATATTTCAGTCAGAAAGGAAATAAATCACACATCACTATAATAGACAATGAGATTGGAACTATAATAGCAGTCGCTCATTAATTAATAATAGACAGGAAAAGTTACAACCAAGGTTCTGATGTTGAACCTCTCCTCTGGCTGGGCGAGCAACTATATGTGTCTTGCAATGTATCTCCTCTCCGGCAGCATAACCTCTCTATGCTTCATTATCACTCATGATAATCATAACTAGCATTCCTCCAAGAACTCAAGAACTCAACAACTAGCACTAGCTTGTCTAATGCATGAGGACAAATATTTATAGATGGAGAAGGTAGAAAGATTCGATGAACCAGGACACCCATTGTGGATTGGCATTATCTCGGAAAAGCTACTGTGGATAGTTGTCAAGGATAGATGATGACTCTCGACCTCTATCCACTGGATTTTTCCCTCAAAAGGTTTCGTGATCTGAAGGGAAAAAATCATATGGGTGTGCTTTTGGCAAAAATCACTACTAAACTTGGCTGGCGCGGGTGTTGTTCTGTGACAGAGCGCCAGTGGTCGCGCCCTCTTTCGAGGATCTCAGTTATTGGTGCGGGTAAGATACTATGGACCTGCGCCAATGGAAAAAGAGCACTTTTCAGGGATAATTTGCAGAAGGTGTCTTCAGGGAACATGAAGTACATACTCAGGGGAACATAATGCAAGTGTTTTTGGGTTATGTCACTGCTCACAGGTCCCGGAATGCGTCCTCCAATGTATGGAAACGCGGCGATAGGGACGGTGACCAATGGTGAAAAATTACTGTGTAACATATGCCCCCTAAAGCATGAAGTCCGAGAGGTAGAGAGAGGGGTGAAATGCTTTACGAGAACACACAAGAACACATATATAGAGCTTCCGCCGAGGATCTGTGTTAAGAGACATGACTGATAGTTCAATTACATGATGTACGTGGTATGGTCGCAGCCATCCATAAGAGAGTACATAAATAATCTAGATCCATAGTATGGACGCAGCCATCTGGTTAGGATCAATGAATTGACTCAGGTATGATCGCAGCCATCCAGTGAATGAGTCAAGTATCAAGAATCACGCCTGGATTACAACAGACACAATCCAGGGTCTTGCGCTCCATCTCGACCCGAAAAAGAGTACAAGTTCAAGCATGTGAATATATGAGCTGAAGTCGAACATGCATGAACATCGTCTGATTACCAGTCAATAGTGGAAACTGTTAACAGACGCGAGAGGTACCACCAATAATGACAATGGCCCTCAAGGTACTATAGGTACAATCTACGGTGTGTGAATTAATGATCTGAAGTCGAACACCCGTAGAATCATTCGATCGGAGGCCAATGATTAAAACCTCACGTCGAACACGAAGAACCTGCCATTGAGGCATGCAGGCTCCAAGGCACCGGAAAGGAGTCTCTAGATCAACTTCCTGGATAATGAGTTGAAGTCGATAGGAAGTGACCTTGATCGAAGGTGGGCCATAATGTTTCCCACATCATCGACACGAGACAGAGAGATAATGTTGTGAATCAAGATTGTGCGAACTATGAGAGGGAGGTTGTTTCTTTGCAGAGGTCAACTTCTCTTGAACATATCGGCGGCACATTAATGGAATCGGCAGTATTTGACATCAATGTATCAAAGGTCATGATGACGAGGCAATGAGTGGATGAGAGGTCAAATAAGGTACCCAAGTCCATGGAAGCAAGTGAAAGATATGAGATGAGATATCCCCACCCTGGACACGAAAGCAGAAAAGTGCCATGTTCAAGAGCGACATACTGCCGTCACGGTAATAATTATGGTTCAAAAATTTTCTTTTCCCCCCGCCATTTCTGGCGAGTACCCCAGTTATTTTTAACAAGCTTGATGGGGATAGCATATGCTTGTGGTGTGACAAAATCCGATGTCATCAAGTTTTAACGAGTCTGACAAAGGAAGAACTCGGCGTATTTTCATGTTTAGAGAGTTTGAAAAGACAGCAGAAAAGGAAACTCCAAGGATGTCCTTTTTCGTAAAGTTGTGTCTCTCGGGCCCGAAAAGGTATAAAATAATACCCGAAAGAACCGCCTGATTATTACGATCGAGGAGTACTTTTCATAATTAGTGATTTCGACCTGAAAAAGTAAAAAAGCGGTCAAAACCACGTCGTTTCGTAACCATTAACGAGTTTGAAACGACAAAAACCCGGTAATCTTTTTATGTTTTAACGGTCGACAAAAAGAACTTAAAACGACCGCCCCTTATTAACATTTAACGAGTCGAGAGGAGCGACTGGGCAATCTTTTCCTCTTTAAATGGTCAGAAAAGAGCTGAAAGCAGACCTCCATTTTTATTTTCTTTAACGAGTCAAAAAGGAAAAATACTCGGCAATCTTTTCATATTTTACGAGTCAGAAAAGAGCGTAAAGGTGACTCGTCCTGAAGGAACGAGTGGTATAAAGGGTAGCAACTGGTTCCGGTAATGGTGGAACTTGCTCGAAACATGTAAAGGTCAAGAGGCTGGCTAATAAAACCACTCATCGCTGCAGTTCCTCAGGAAAGGATAAACAACCAGGTGAAAGCATATGATCGGCCAAAGAGATGGTGGCGATGGAATGAAACAACCAAGGCTCATCTAGCAGAATTTAGCAGATAAAAGGCAATCACGGGATGTAAATCAGGTATGGGTTCATTTTTTCCACAAGCTTGAACCATGGAGAACTCTGCTTGGATTCGGTTTCATGTTTACACAAGCTTGAAACGAAAAACTATGCTTATTAAATTTTTGCATGCCCCCAGCATGATAATGCAAAATCGAGGTACATGCCCCCCAAGCTTCATGGCATTCACGGAGTGGATGGAATGAAGGTTTACTTGGAAAGACTCGATTTTGAAGGAGGATGCATGCCCCCCCGGGCCTCAGTCACGCGCCCGGGTCAACTGCCGTCATCAGAATGACGGAGTGGATGTTGAGGCATTTCCTGTGGAAATAAGACCATTTAGGAATGGTAGATGACTATATGTGAAGTGTGAACCGGGGAATGAAAGTTGGTCTACGACCTTGATCGTCCTTCCTTCGTGCGGAAAACACATCACTCTGAAGAGTGAGGACACAATTGCACGTATGCGATAAATATAGTCTCGTCCAAGGAGTAAATTGTAATCTAACGGACCTTGGACTACCATGACGCCCATTTGAACAGTCTTCCCTTCTAATGTGATAGGTACATTGGGAAGAATTCCTAAAGGTCGAGTGGTTTCTCGATGGAAACCTGTAAGGTTTCTTATCTCAAGCAGAAGCAGTGGGGAACCAAGTGCTTCCCAAGCTGTTGAAGAAAGGATACTCACAGGAGATCCCTCATCAATAATTGTACCGGCCATAACCATGCGGTAGACTTGGACTATAATTCGAAATGGTATGGAGGCTGGTAACCGAGGATTGCCTAGTTGATCCCAATTGAAGGAAACAACTAGGTTGCTTGGAGGTGGGACTGGATAAACGGCCGGATATGATTCTGATGGACTTTCTTCCTGGTGCGAAGGAATGAGAGGGATGCTCACTTGATCATTAGAGTCTATGTTGATGAATAGAATTTGGACAGTGGGGTCTTCATTCTTTGTAGTGATAACATCATCTGAGGAGGGAACTTCTGAAGGCAAAACCGGGTCACTTGTAAGCTGGACCTTTTGACTTTTGTCTGGTTTGGATTCAGATGTAAGATCATCTAAGGATGGAACTTCTGTAGGCAAAACCGGGTCACTTGTAAGCTGGACCTTTTGAAAGACCGGGTCAACTGTAATCTGGAACTTTGGACTTTCGTTTGGTTTGAACTCGGGTGGTTCATCCTTGATGATAAAGTGGTGCATGGATGATGAATGTAAATCAACACTCGTTTTGACCAGGGACTTGTCTGGAATAGGTGGAGCACAGCTAGGTTCGGGAAGAGAAGGCTGGACCAAAGAGGAATCATGCTTGATCACTTGGTTAGCGGAGAGATGATCTGCAGTTGCAAAAAGACGCTGATATCCAGCGGGTAGTTGGGGTAAGGGAACTGACAGACTTTCCAAAAGACGGGAGGCTTCATCCATAAGTGGACAAAGGTGAAGGAGATGATTACCTTCACAAAGTCGACAAGGGAAACGAACCTTCCCTTTTCTCTTACCAACTGATAAGGTATCGTCGATCTGCGACGACAAGGGGTGAGTCGGGTCACGGGACCATATATCTAGGATCCTGGGAATACCAGGACAATCAGAAAGAAAATGGTCTTCCTTGCATAATCGACAAGGAGACTTAGCCTTCCGCGGAGGAGCAAAAGGTGGTTCCACTTCAGATATTTTTGTGGTAGATGCGACCTTTCCCTTAGGAGACTTCTTCTTTTTGGTCTTCTTCTTCTTCTTCTTAGCCACCTGGTTACTGAAATCCAAGGTTTCACCAGGCGAATTAGAAGATGAGGACGTAGCAATGGGCGAAGAAGGGGAGGGGTCCACCTTAGAATCAACATGGTGTTGTTCGGGTGGAGGAGGTGGTGGCGGAACAGAGTTATCACACTCGAGACCACCGAGTTTGAAAACAACCATACGGGTAAACCAATGGTCAACCCAGGCAAAGACAATGTTGCGATATACTGAACACCGACATTTCCAACAGAAGGAAATGGACGAGGGTTCCCATCAGGAGGAACACCTTGGCCGGTGGGCGCCGGGAAGGCTGCCATTGAACGAGAAATAATCCTACTCAAGCTAACGCAAACAAAATCTAATTGGGTAGATGTTATCGTGGCCAATAAATTTTAAGACACTGAACTTGACCTTTTCATATTTTAAGAGTCGAGAAAAGGATAAAAGATGACTCTAGTCTCCTTCGAATATTTAATGAGCACGAAGTGACAAGACGCTCACAGGCACCTTTTCTTTTAGGGAGTCCGAAAAGGATCAAAAGTGACTACTCTAGAGACTCTAGGTAAAAGGTTTACCAAACAATCCATAAAACAGCTTATACACCTTGGCAATCAGATGAAAACCAAGGACTTCCCGTACTGCAGTCAATCTTCCCGAATGCTGTGTTCAGTGCATTACGGCTTGTAAGGCGGCAGACTCGGCTTCCTATGGATAAAGGATAATAGCCTAGTGGGGTCTCCCGTATATACGCGACGGTACGTGGGAGCTCAGTCCGTATTGGCACCTATCGTTTCACCGTGGAGGAATCACCCAACCACTCGACGATAAACTACCAGGTTTAAAGACGCCGGAACACGTCTCTAACCTAGACCTCTAGAGTATTTGTGTTATGTTCCAATGCGTTGTTATGTTCATTGAGTTCATTTTAAAGTTTATCTTCGATTATGTTTCAGTTTTTTGGTCCTACCGTATGTGATATCTCAAAAACTTCTTAAATGCAAACTATATGCCAAAACTATATCATTTGATTCGATGAATTCTATCTACAGGAGGGTTGAGATCTTTACACAAACGAAATGATCACTCAACAAACAACAAAGATCCTAATGCAGCTAATAACAAGAAATGAAATTTTTTCTTTTTCTTTTTAATAGCAACAAATAACAATAAACGCTAACTAATATGATGCAAAAGATATTTTGTTTTTCTTTCCTTTAAGATGGCATGATGCATTTAAACAAATCTTAAGAGATATACACAATCCAAGTTCACTCAATGAAATAGAACCAACTCTGAAACACCAAAATGAACTATGCAAGCAAGGAAAAACACAAAGACTTTCAATGAACCATGTAATCTAAGTTCGAATGAAGTCAAGTAAAATCCAAAGAGGCTAGAAGTGAATCACTCAGAGCATAGAAGATCAAGCTTTAACAAATCACTGGATAGGTGCGGAACACAACCAACAAGTTGACTGGATAATCAAGAGACTGAAACTTCCCACAGAAGGCTAGACATGCAAAGTCACTAGATGTTCTAGGGGTGAGACGAAAATCAATAGAAATAAGCAAACAAGTGAAGGATAAAGGCTAAAACCAGTCAAACAGAGGTTCAACACACTTCCAGAGGTTGTAAGAGATATAAAAAAAGGCTGAAAGAGCTTTCCACCCATACACAGGAAAAATTTACAGGGCTGGCGCGACTGTCAGCCTGCAACTTGTGCTACCAAAGGATTGGCGCGAGTTGCTTTTGAGCAACATGCGCCAACTGGCGCGACTGTCAGAGTAATAACCGCGCCAATTAAGCTTGCCGACTAGAAAAATAAATAACACGACCTCAGGTCGGGCTGACAGTGCTTAGATGGATCAAACAGTAAAGAATAAACTCAAAACTGACCCAGGAAGCTCATTCACTCAAGCAAGCAAGAGAAAATTAACATGCAAGACAAACTCCAAATAGCTTCTCCCCAGCGGAGTCGCCAAATTGTTGGATAGGTAAATCCCCTCTGCGGACAGAGGCGATCCCACTAGCCTAAAACAGAACTAGCCACAATCAAACCACGCTGCCACGCAAGTTCCTAGTTGTACATTAAAGGTGAATTAAAAAGACCAACCTGGAATCCAACGCTGTAGTCGAAGCAGAGTTGATATTCCCGCTCCCTCGCTCCAGCAGATCATAAACGGACACCTGCACATGCAAAGGAAGGAACAGATACCAGCATAAAATCCACCAAGGCACAACTATATTTCAGTCAGAAAGGAAATAAATCACACATCACTATAATAGACAATGAGATTGGAACTATAATAGCAGTCGCTCATTAATTAATAATAGACAGGAAAAGTTACAACCAAGGTTCTGACGTTGAACCTCTCCTCTGGCTGGGCGAGCAACTATATGTGTCTTGCAATGTATCTCCTCTCCAGCAGCATAACCTCTCTATGCTTCATTATCACTCATGATAATCATAACTAGCATTCCTCCAAGAACTCAAGAACTTAACAACTAGCACTAGCTTGTCTAATGCATGAGGACAAATATTTATAGATGGAGAAGGTAGAAAGATTCGATGAACCAGGACACCCATTGTGGATTGGCATTATCTCGGAAAAGCTACTGTGGATAGTTGTCAAGGATAGATGATGACTCTCGACCTCTATCCACTGGATTTTTCCCTCAAAAGGTTTCGTGATCTGAAGGGAAAAAATCATATGGGCGTGCTTTTCGCAAAAATCATTACTAAACTGGGCTGGTGCGGGTGTTGTTCTGTGACAGAGCGCCAGTGGTTGCGCCCTCTTTTGAGGATCTCAGTTATTGGCGTGGGTAAGATACTGTGGACCTGCGCCAATGGAAAAAGAGCACTTTTCAGGGATAATTTGCAGAAGGTGTCTTCAGGGAACATGAAGTACATACTCAGGGGAACATAATGCAAGTGTTTTTGGGTTATGTCACTGCTCACAGGTCCCGGAATGCATCCTCCAATGTATGGAAACGGGGCGATAGGGACGGTGACCAATGGTGACAAATTACTGTGTAACAACTAGTTTACTTCATTATTTCTTTTGTGCTTGATAATTAGGTACAACACTAGCATGTTGCCTTCAAAAATGAAGAAATTGCGTTGCAATTGAAAAAGATCCATTACAATGCAATTTCATTCAGCAAAGAATTAATGCTCTTCAATTTCTTCCAGATGCAATGCAATAAATTGGGTTGAAGAAAGGGGACTTTAGTGAATCACGTGTGGCAAAAAAGGCAAAGGAAACTCAACCACCATTACATGGGATGTTTGGAAAGACATACATTGGGAGATTCGCAGACATCAAAGATCCATTAGAAGATGAAAATGAGCAAAAGGAAGCAGAAAATATAGTGGAAGAAGATAATGATGAAACTCTAGAGGATGAAGAGTTTGCATTACGTGACATTGTTGATTAAATTTAAGTTATTCTTGGAAATCAAGCTCATTTTTTGTAGCTATTAAGTAGTTATACTTGCAATGTTTTGACTTTGACATTTTATGACAAGAATATACACTCAATTAAGGTTGTTATGCATTCAATATTTGTAATATGTGATTTTCGCATTAATTTTTAAGTTAATCATTATTTTTTGAAATAAAAGTGATTATTATTATTTTTTTGACATGAAATTCATAAAAAAAAAAAAAAAAAAAATAAAAATAAAAATAAACTATTATTTAACTATTTTAGTTAAAATTTTCGTATAACAATTGTGATTTTTGCATGTCAATTGTAGCAAAAAATTATCAAAACGTGTATTTTTTAATTATATTTATGTTAAAAATGGCTATTTTTATGTCATTGTTAAAAAATGTTGTTTTTTAGAAACAATTATTTCTTGTGGATTGAAAAATTAATTAATGATGTATAAATATGTAGAATATTGAAAATTCAAAAGATCGACCTTCTTCTTTAAATATGCGAAACAATAAAAACCTCACTATAAAAAAACAAAATTAAAATAAAAACAAGAAAATATGAAGAAAAAGAGCACTTCAAAAATTATTAAATTTACAAAATAATTTTTTACATTTCATACATTAGAAAATAAAAAAATAAAAAAAAGCCTTTTAAAAAAAGGGTTTGGTGTAGAATTACCACGTTTTCAAATCAACATAAAAAACACTACCATTATAAAACACAATGTACATAAAAAAATTTATAGTGCCAAAAACTAAGCTTTAAAAAACACGTGTGTTCTGCATCATCCATTTTCAAAATCGGGTCACTTTTTTTCTATCTCTACAAAACGGGTAACAGTATGAGTTCCTGTTTCAAAGTTTACATTGTTCAATGTATACATGCTGGTCCACAGAACAAAAAGACCATATACGTATACATGCACTCCCACAGGAGGAAAAGTGCATACATGTTGGAAAACCAAGGCTTTGGTTCGAGGTATTTTGTCCAAGGTATTTGGTCTGAGGTATTAACCCTAGGTATTTGGTCCATGGTATTGGTCCTAAGTGGTTTTGGTCCAAGGTATTGATAAACGATCTAAGTATATAAGGAGGAGAAGATCAAAGGGCTAAGAGCAAAAGGAATGAATATCTTATGAAGTGGTAGATAAAAAGAAATGTGCAAGTGTATGGGTTTCTAAGCAATACTTCAATCTAAAGTATATTTTATGTTGCAGGGGCTATGGTTTTGATTTGATCTGAAATACTTTGTGCACCTTGAATTCAATAGTGGATCAGGATCATGAGACCTGAAATGACTTATTGTTGAATGATCTGATATTGGTTGGGCTAGATCTGATTATGTACACCTGTTTTATTCATTAAATATCATGGTCTAGGTTTGTTTGATGTCCGGAAGTGCGACGAAGTTATGAAGTAAGTATTTGCATATTTGTACAATGGTTCACTTTGGTGAAGGTATGTATACACGTTGGTTTGACTCTTCCAAATAGCGTATGCAAAAGAAAATCTTGATGTTCAAGGATGACTGATCTATCAGATCAATGCTATTGTTTTATTGTTGTATGTCAATGAAGTCTTCTTAGATCTGAATGTAAAACTAAATGAATAAGGAGTTTGAGGTCTGATTGACTGTTTGTATAAGTGAGAAGGGTGATCTCTATTGATGCCTGTGTAGAGCTCTGTAAATAGACAGCAGATGGTTAGTATATTGCTAGTTGGTACAGACTTGATTAAGAAGTTTAATGTTTTCAGTAGTTTTGAAGGTATACATAGGTTTGATTATAGGAAGTAGCGTATACACGTAGGTTGGGTTCACTAAAGTAGCATGTATGTTCTGATGCATGATTTTTGAGGTTGTAGTTGATTCCTGGGTTCAGCACAATGTTCTGGTGACATTGATTTGATTGTTCAGATTAATTGATTGTTTGTTGATGCAGTTTGAGTTTTAAATTTTCTGATGGGTCTAGTATGAAAATTTGATGAAACAAGGCCTTCATGTGTATTGTTGTGTACCAGGAGCACCCAGTCTAAAAATTTATGAAACGTGGTCCCAGGAGGAAGAGATAAGGTTGTAGCCTTTTGTAGGCCAGCACCTACATACTAGTAATCACATTGGCTAGTACAAGAGCTAGGGGGTTGCAGCTCCCTTCCAGTAGAAGCTGGAAAATGGGAGAAGGTTGCAACCTTCTACAGGTGGGTGCCTGTGTACTGGTATGAGTCAGCACCAGTACAAGAATGTAAATAGATTTTCTTATTATTAAAAGAATACAGAGATGACAACAGTAGGCGGTTTTCACCCACATTGGGTTTGCTTATGTGTGATGCTTTATTCTCTTTTACTACACTATTTAATAAGTTACTGATGCACTTTTTAAAGATCAACACATGATAAATTATCTAAATCAGAAGTTCTTTAGGTATACAATGGTTTCCCTAATCACAGTTGCATGTACACGCTAGTTCACTTCACAGAAGTAGTGTATATAAATAATTTTTGGAAATAAAATTATTGATTTGATAATACTGATTCACTCCCCCTCTCAGTATTATTTCCAACAATAAGCATGACAATAACTAGTCATATAACCATGGTTATAACAAACATTAAACCATGAAAATAACAATGAGATAATAGGCATTAAAACTACATATTAACAAGTACAAAAGAAAGAGAACTTAGCTTTTATTAAACATAAGCAAAGCTGGCCAGGTTCAGGACCTCCACGTACCACCTGACCATAGACATGGTTGAACCAAATATTTCCATGAACTAGTCACCCCCATGCCATATTCCAAGAATGAATGTGGGATCTCATGGATAAATTGATCCAAAAAAAACCAAGGGAATCCAAAGGTTAAACCACCTCCACCCACACCAAACTATGATCTCACCAAAACCGACACTAAGATCAGAAACCCAAACTAAGCTAGGAATGCCTCCCGACTCCATCACTATCCTTGATGAATTTTCCATCTCCTTAACTCTTATACTTTACCGCAATCCACACCATATCACTAGGCCCTAATCTGAGACACCATTCTCTCAAGATTTACCACAATCCACACAGTATCATTAGGCCCTAAACCGAGACTCCATCTTTGGTCTTTACCACATATCCCGCCAAACTGGTCAAGGGATTCCTAGGCTTTGGGGAGATTTTTCTTGAGATGGCCTCCCCCCTGGATTCCCAAAGAATCCGAAAATTCCAAAGCTCAAAACCAATAAAAAATCCCATCACACCATGGCTATTCAGAAGAAGGAAAGGTTAGGATGAAAGACACTGTCATAACCCGAAAAAACCATGTCATTGACAACAAGAGAACCATATACCAACATGCAAAGCCATTCATGTCAAAAGCATCTAGGAAATCACACATGCAATATGTTACCTGCAATTACTCCTGCTGAAGTTATTTGATCCTGCTCTTCCTTGATTGATCCTTACTTTCCTTCCTTTCCTTTTTCTTTCTTTTCCTTCCTTGCTCTAAGGTTAGAGTGCTCCAAGAAAAATCTAAGTGTACAAGAGTAAGAGAGAGGGAGAGAATAATGAAAGAGATCCAAAACTAAACTGACAAAATGTTACAAACCAATCCTTAAAATCCTTTTTCTCAATTACACCACTATTTTCTTGATTTTCCATTATTTTCCTTCAATTTCCTCCTCACATGCAACATGTGACCTTTCATGTCCCTTTTATCCTATTTTCCTTTATTTTCATAAATAAATGGGCCAAAAATGCCTTTGGATTTTCCTTTTCCAATTTCCCTTATCCATAAACACATCCAATGATGCCCACTGGGATATATTTTCCCAACATTCAGCTTGGAAGAAGTGTCGCTTAAACATGCTCTTATTTTTCCTTTATTAACTTTTATTACATGAAATTTTAACTGGGTGTTGTAACAAAACCCTCCCCCTTGGGGAAAAATGTCCCCAGTGTTAAGCCACACTAAGACCTCAACAAAACTACTGAAAAGAAAACATACTGCCCATGGAGCTTTATAACTTAGCTCATGGTGGTATTTACATCCATATATATATATATATATATATATACATATACCAAAACATTAGCAAAACATATCCTAAACATATAGCATACATCAAACCAAAACTTCTTTGCCTCAACTGGAAAACAAAGAAGGATACATGGCCCTAATCTGATCCACCATCTCCCATGTAGCTTCTTTGTGCCCAAAGTGATTCCACTACACTTTAAATTTCTCTATCTCTATTACCGAGTATTAGTTTCTTCTGTTGCAATATGCACTGAGGCTGCAGCTAGAATTCTACTTCTTGCTCCACTTGCAATACAGACTAATGAATAACATGATCAACATCCTTTATATACCTCTTAAGAAATGAAACATGGAAAACATCATGGAATTTAGCTTTTGGAGGCAGTGCATGTTGATAGGCCATTGATCCAATCCTCTCAAGGATCTCAAAATGCCTGCAATACCATGGTGCCAACTTGGCACATGATCCAATCCTTAAAGAGCTCTTTTTGGGATCGATGCACAAATAGCAAATATCCCCATCTTGAAACTCCTCGAATGCCCTGTGCTGGTCCAAATAACTCTTCTATCTATTCTTCATTGCATTTATATTTTTCTTTATAACCTGCATTTCTTGTTCCATGTGTGCCAACATATCCAACCCACTAAGTTCTTTGTTCACTGGATCACTCCAACTAATGGGAGTATTACAACGTTGCCCATACAGTGCTTCAAAATGACTCATCCTCAATGAATCTGGATAAACATTTTTTTAATGCAAACTCAACCAATGGAAGATGCTCCTCCCATCTTCTCTGTTGGTGCATCACATACATCCTCAACATATCCTCCAAGATATTATTGACCCTCTCTATCTATCCATCTGTCTGTGAATGATAAGTTGTAGTGAAGGTCAAATCTGTACCAAAACCTACAAATAGCTCCTTCCAAACTTGGAAGTGAGCTTCGCATCCCTATCTAACACAATCTTCTTCAGAACACCATGTAATCTTGGGATATCCCTAATGAAAACTTGTGCCGCCTCACTAGTTGAATATGTAGTCTGCACTGGAATATAGTTAGCTACTTTTCTTAACCTGTCGACCATGCCCATAATAGAATCATGTTGTCTCACTGTCCTTGTAAGACCTGTCATGAAATCCATGGAAATGACATCCCATTTCCATACCTGGATCTTAATAGGTTGTAGTAGACCACCAAGATGCTTACATTCTGCCTTTACTTGCTAACAATCGAAACATATAGCCATGAACTCTGCCACATCATTCTTCATATGCGGCCAATAGTAGAACTTATTTATCATCGTTAATGTCTTCTAATATCCTAGGTGAATTGAGTATAGCTTTGTTTGAAACTCCCTCAATATAAGATTCTTGAGCTCGCTGCAATTCAACACATAGATCTTATCCCTGTATCTCACCAAACCATCTATTGTGAGACGATAATGTACATCTTTATCACTGATACCTATACCTATCCCTGTACCTACACCTGTACATGTATCTATAACTGTACTCTACTGTAACCTATGCATAATATCCATATACTTGTCATCATGTTGTCCTTCCTGCAAGATCCTATCATGTAATTGTGTCCCAAAGGATCTCATAGATGCTATATGGTTTACTTGTACCTTCCTTCTAAGAGCATCTGCAACCCAGGTCTCCTATCCATTAATGTATCTGATCTCAAAGTCTAACTCACTAAGGTTAGCCAACCATCTAGATTGTCAGGAATTTAGATTCGGCTAGTCAAGCAAGTATCTCAACCCATTATGATCTCTCATCAATAAAAATCTCCGGCCAAGAAGATAATGCCTCCACCTCTTCAAGGCATGAATAATAACTCTCAAGATCATTAGTCACATAGTTCTACTCATGCTCTTTCAACTTCATAAACTCACAACACACCATATGTCCCTCATTCATAAGAACTCCACCAAGTCCTCTTTTACATGCATTTGTACACACTACAAACTCTTTATCTAGATCTGCAATCTTAAGGACTGGAGCATTGGTCAAAAATTGCTTCAACTGCTCGAAACTAGCTACATATTCTTTTGTGCATTCGAGCTTCATAAGTTTCCTCTACAAGGATGTCATATGATATGCAATGTGTGAGAAGTTCCTGATGAACCTCCTATAGTAATTGTTATCACCCTAAGAAACTCTCCTAGGTTGTATATCAGAGATGCTCGGGAACATTACAAACTCAACTAAAATGTTGGAAAATTGTGGATGAATGGAAGGAATGATGCATATTCAAGCTAGATAACCACTTCTACTATGCTTAACCCTAGACATGGGTAAACACCCCCAGACTACAAGGCTTTAGACCATGACCTACTCACAGTTTAAGGAATAGGTGAACATGGAGAATACTGATCACACCAGTAGATGCACAGGACCCTGTGATGGCCAGTTGCAACTAGTTAAAAGGTCTGTAAATCTGTTCTCTAATGCATAGACAGGATGAAAACTCTCTGGCATTAAAATAACAGAAACTTGCATAAAAATTCAATGATACATACTAGATTCTAACACAGAGGTAGGATGACAGCCCCTCTAATGCTAAACATCAAGAGCACATGAATAAATGCATAACAAGCACAACCTGGAACAAGGAAGAAGTGGAAAGTGAGTAATTAACAGCAAAAGAAGCTTGTATTAGCTGAAAATGAAGACCAGATGCTGCAGGTATCACAGTAGTTACAGTCTCCAGTAGTTGAACTTTACATCAAAATAACATTCATCAACCCTCATTACAACTTCTTTCTGGGTATATATGGAGGTTGATTACAAAAATGTCTGTTATCCTATGCATGGAGGGGCCATAATGGACCACCAACCACATTTACATTCTAATATGGGTCTCTGCTACAAACTGCATATTTTAATAAATCAATTTGACATTCACTGGTACTTTGTTGTCCTTCCTGAACAGGTCCAGTATTGTTTGAATAAATTTCAACAATTGTTGTAGGCATTGAACTGCTCGAGGATCGTCTTTTCTTTCTCGGCCATGCTGCTCTTTAAATGTGGTTGCTAAGGATTCAATGTGCAGAGTACCAGATCATGGCTTCCTTCCTCCTTTGCATGCACAGGACAGGCCAAAAACACAGAAACCGCATTGCAAATGAACGAGGGCCTGGGATTGAATGCTAGTTGTTGAATGGAACTGATGGATGGTTGCGATCTCATGGTAGGAGGCAATGGGAAGACGCAACACCGAGCAACTACGAGCCGTCGAATCAGATATAGGAACGACGGAGATCATTTGATGGAGTATATCAAAAGATAGGGGAGCAGGGAGATCGAGGGTTATTGGATCTCGGGTGGGGAGATCCAACAGTTGACGGGCGCAGAAGCTGTGGGGAATTTAATGAGCGGGAGAATGGGTGGGAATTGTACGGGACAGATGTAAGCAGTTTTCTTGCATCGCTTATTGGAGGCGGGCGGTATTCATACACGACCGCGCGATCGAATACAACAACGACACGTGGCAGATGTGATGGGTGCGAAACCATTCTCTCCATGGGTTATCGCATGCGCGGCTTGCAGGATGAGGATTAGAGAACGCTGTCAGATCAGATAGCAGGCACGATCGGATGGTGGGGGAGGTCTAACATATATGTTTGTTGGTTGACATGATAGGTGAGGGCCCCGACGATATTGATTTTCTTTGTATGGGCGCAGCTATAAAGGGTTAAAACCTTAGCACCGGGGGTTATACGACCATTGTCTCATGAGTTAACTTTGTGCCTGGGACCCTAGGGAAAAGGACTTATACGGGGTTTATGAAGGGTTATAGAGGAAATAGAAGTAATAGGGTTAAGGGAGAATAAGGAGCATGAAGGGGAAAGAGGAAATGGAGGTAGCGAGAGTTATAAGGGTATAAAGAAAATAAAGGGGGAAAGGATAAAGTGAACTGTTGCTAGCTCCCTTTTTACAAAAACACACGGCCTCGGAGTCTTTGACCCAGCAAATACTGAATTATGTAGCAGAGCTAACAGTAACCTCCAAATCCCATGAATGATCTCACCTCATCCACATTCTTAGGAGCTTCCCAATCCATGATGGCTGTTATCTTTTTCGGATCTATTGCTATGCCTTCTGCGGAAGCAACATGTCCCAAGTAATGCACCTTTTTCTAAAAGAAGATGCACCTTTTAAGCTTGTCATACAACTGATGCTCTCATAGAAATCTTAATACTGCTGCTAAATGCTCATCATGTTCTTCTTAATTCTTGGATTATATCAAGATGTCATCAATCAATATAATAACTAACTTGTCCAAGTAGGGACGTAACGCACTGTTCATCAAACACATAAATGTAGTTGGGGCATTAGTCAAACCAAATGGAACTACAAAAAACTCATAATGCCCACACTTGGTCCTGACCGCTGTCTTATAGATATCCTCTTCCTTTATGCATACCTGAGGGTATCCTTATCTCAAGTCGATCTTAGAGAACATTGTTGCTCCCTTCAACTAATCAAACAAATCGTCAATCCTTAGCAATGGGTACCTATTATTCATCATTACCTTGTTGAGCTGCTTGTAATCAATGCACAATCTGAGAGTACAATCTTTCTTCTTTACGAACAACATTGGTGCACCCCAAGGTTATACACTTGGCCTAATTTATCCCTTATCGAGCATCTCTTTTAATTGCAATTTCAACTCTACTAGGTCTGGAGTGCTCATCCTATAAGGTGTATTCGATACTAAAGCTGCCCCTAGCACCAACTCAATGGAGAAATATACTTCCTTGTGAGGAGGTAACTCTAGAATCTCTGCTGGAAACACATCTGGATACTTCTAGAATACAGGGTACCTCTTGAATAATTATGCATCCTCAACATCTTTACCCTTGTCAATAAATATATGCACTGCAAAACATCACACAACCTTTTCTGCAACTACACTTAGCCTGCATAATAGTAACCATCCTCGCTGATGTAGGCTTCTTCCCTCCTTGCAAAATTCTCTTTTCCCCACTATCATCTAAGCATTCAATTGCCTTGTCGAAGAAATCCACTTTGGTCCTATGAAGGTACAAACAATCCATACCCAAAAGCATTTTATACAATCCCAATGGTAGTACATTCAAATGTGTTGTTATAGGCATACAATTTAACTCAAATCCACAAGATCTTACCCAATAGTGAACTCTCTTCTTTGTACCTGTAGCTAACTATACCAACCAAGGTTCTGCATGCACTTCTTTTCTTAAACCACACTTATCCACAAGGTCATGGTTAATATAACTATATTGGATACAATATCAATAAAAGTAAAACAACTTGATCACAAAGCTTACCATCCATTTCAATGATAGATGCATGGTGATCTGCTTGCTTGTTTTCCACAACAACGTAAATCCAACGAATGCTATGACCAACATCCCCAAATGTATATGCTTATGAAGCACTATAGATCTGGGGTCTACCACGCCGAGACTGTGGATAATCCCTCTTAAGATGATCCTTGCCACATATCCAACACTGCAACAATGCTCTAGCATCGCCTCTAATCTACTGCTCTCCATGTCCCTTCTCAGTTGTATTGAACTTCTTGTAAGGGACTACATTTTCTTTCTCACTTACATCTTGAGGTGTTCCTTTCTTTGGTGTCCATTTTCCTTTAACTTTATCATTTCCTTTTGACAGGTCAAGCTTATGCTCCACTTTGTGCTTCGACTGCTCATAACAATGTTTCAACTTTCGGATGGCCTCCTCCAACAATATAGGTTAATCAAACTAAATCTAGTCTCTTTATGCTACTAGCAGTCCATTGATTAATATCTTAACCATGGCCTTCTCCTCCTTCAGGTAAGGAACATATCTCAACAGCTCCAGGAACCTACTAGTATATGCATCATCTGTCTTGGAACCCATCTAAAACTCATAAAAGTCCTTAGCTCTTTCCTCATAGTACCTTTCCGACAAATACTTCTTCTTGAAGAGCCTCTAAAACTCATTCCAAGTCAAGTCATCTTCCTAAATGCCTCTAACCTTCTTCACATCTTACCACCAAATATCTTCTTTTCCTTTGAGAGTGAAAGTGGTTATCTTTGCTTTCATGCTTTCTGAATAATCATGCAATCTAAAGAACTTCCTCATAGCAAGAAACCATGCCTCTACATCCTATGATTTCTTCATCTCTCCATCAAATGTAGGTGTCTTTTCTTTCTTAAACTCATCTAGAAACTGCCCCTTGTCACTTCTCCTAAAAGGATGATGACGATGACGATCATAATGCCTGTTAGAACTAGAACTAGAATGGTACCTATGTCTATCACCCCTCTTATTCCGAGTATCCAAGGACCTGCCATCTATGAGCGTGTCCTCTCCATCCATCATGTACTCACCATGAGAGCTGCTTCCATATGCCCCATTGGTTTTTTCCTCTTGCTCATGGTTGACCTGAAGTGGTCCCTGTCACTGCAATTCTAACAAACTATGAAGTATAACTGCATTTACCTCTGCTTGTTTCTCCTATTCCTGTATGATTTTGTCATTGCCTGCCTTACAACTCCTTATTTATGCCTTTAAGTTTCTCAATTTCTCTACCAAATAAAAAGAGTTCCCAACACCACGCTGCTCATTTGATCCATAGGGAGAGTCTTGGGAACTGTAGTCTACCACCTTGCTAGTCATTTTTAATATTCTTCCTGCAAGGTATATCATGTTATCTAAACCAAATCACAATAAACCAACGTACCTTAGTATAACTTGGGGAGGATACCTTGTCTTCAAGTCAAAAAGGTCAACGTAATACATGTATAACATAATCATGACAACATATAGAAATATAACACATAGTATGTAACCATATATCCATTACTCTAACTAGATTCCCGTCATCAATGCATGACCATATCAACTACACATACCATGACCTCATGCATGACAACGACAACCATATCATTGTACACCTGATCACATGTGAATACTAACATGCATAACAACTTGTAACCAATCATGCACTCATGACACACACCTCAGACCAAAAAACATCCTCTTTCACATAGAGACATCACTAAAACCATGACCAACATCATGCATATGCAACAAGCACATAAACCACAAGGATGATTAACACATGTGGAACCAACATGAATGCATGACTAACACATGGCCCATCCATTCCGAGGAGTGAACCATGCTCTGATACCACTATGTAATGCACTCCTCCCACGTCTACCCAAGTAACTAGCCAATCGGGGTAAACATGTGATAATAATTTACTATGATATGATTCAACCTCCTAATTCACCTTAAGGAAGTGGAATTGATGGAAACAGACAATACAGACATTCCATACTAGCAACAAGAATCTTAAGAACCATCCCTACTTCTCAAGTAACCAGCCCATGGGTCCCATTGATTTTTTGTACGAATTAACCGCTGGACGTTCGCATGATATGGGCATGCATGCGTCCATAAGGCTCTGGATGCTCCCACAACATGGTTTTCCATTGTCCAGGGACTTTTCTTCTTAGTGTTGTGTTAGAATCCCTAGGATTTGAGCCAACCTTTCAGGCCCAGAGCTTAAGTCACTACCCAGAATTCAATTACACTTTCAAAATCCATGATTTACATAATAAAAAGACATACAAACCAAAAGCTAACTCGAGGACTAGGCCCGACCATCCCCAACCAGACTAACATTTTTTCAAACACTTCACATCAATGCAATCTACAAGAAATGAATACAAGACAAAGCATAAATGACTGATAACTCGGATGAGACTTGAAAAGAAGGATCACCACCCTCTTCCCTTAACTGTTTTGACATGAATTAGGACTTTCATACATTATCCTTTCAGTTACAAGTAAATACATGAACTATTAATGCTAATAACCATTCATATAAGCATTCTCATAACCAACATTAAACCATGAAAATAACAATTATAAAACAACCATTAAAGCCACATATTAACGTGTACAAAAGTAAGAAAACTTAACTTTTATTAAACATAGGAAAAGCTGACCAGGTCTGGGACCTCCACGTACCATCTGACCATAGACATGGCTAAACCAAATATTTCATTCATCCAATCACCCCCATGCCATATGCCAAGCATGAATTTTGATCTCATGGATAAAGTAATCCAAAAATAACCAAGGGAATCCAAAGGTTAAACCACCTCCACCCTAACCAAACCGTGATGTCACCAAAACCAACACCGAGAGCACAAAGCCAAACTAAGCTAGGAATGACTCCAAACTCCATCACAATCCTTGAGGAAATTTTCCATCTCCTTATCTCTCAGGATTTACCGCAATCCATACCAAATCACTAGGCCCTAAACTGAGAAACCAGTCTCTCAGGCTTTACCACAATCCACACCATATCAGTAGGCCCTAAACTAAGACACCACCCTCAGTCTTTACCGTGTATCTCATTGAACCAGTCAAGGGATTCCTAGGCCTTTGTGATATTTTCCTGAGACCACCTATGCCTTGGATTCTGAAACCATCCGGTAATTCCAAAGCTAAAAATTGAGAAAAAAATCCCATCACACCATGGAAATTACAAAAATGCAAGTCTAGGCTGAAAACCATTGTCATAACCCAACAAATCCATGCCATCAACAACAAGAGAACCATATACCAACATGCAAAGCCATGCATAACAAAACTAGCTAGGAAATCACACATGCAGTATGTTACCTGCAAGTATTCCTACCGAAGCTGCTTGATCCTTGCTTTCCTTCCTTTCCTTTGGCTTTCTTTTCCTTCCTTTCTCCAAGGCTAGAGTGCTCCAAGGAGACCCTAAGTGTCCAAGATTGAGAGAGAGAAAGAGAATAATGAAAGAGCTCCAAAACTGAACTGACAAAAGGTTAAAAACTGATCCTCAAAAGCCTTTTTATCAATTACGCCTCTATTTTCTTCATTTCAATTATTTTCCTTCAATTTCATCCTCACATGAAACCTATGACCTTTCACCTCCCTTTTCTCTTATTTTCCTTTATTTTCATAAATAAATGTGCCAAAAATGCCTTTTTTTCCTTTTTAATTCCTTTTCCTTTGCCTTTGCTAATTTCCCTTAGCCATAAACACATCGAGTGATTCCCATAAGGAAATATTTTCCCAACATTAAGCTTGGAATAACTATCCCTTAACTGTGGTCTTATTTTTCCTTTATTAAATTTTATTACATGAAATTTTAACTAGGGGGTGTTACAATTAGATTCCCTTGGGTCACGGTTTCTTAAGCCACAAGTCAAGCCTAGAGGATCATATACAACTTGAGGAAAAAAAAAGAAGGCCTAACCACAATAGACATTTCATCAAAAACATCATGAATATGTAATCTACAGGTCAAAATTACATATCTGAACATAGGGATCTCATAATTATTTGAGAATCGTCAAGAAAGTCTAATTGCCTCTCATAATAGCTGCATTAAGATCTATTATCTTGTACATTCGTTGACTATTCCTCAATCAATCAAAACACATCAAGAGCCATAACCATTATACATCTCATGACCAACATATAACCAGTAAATGAACAACATATACATCATGATAAACCAACCATCAAAGCCACATAATAACAAGCACAATTACTCATGAAATACAAGAGGAAATCACTCTTATTAAGATATGAAAAATTCAACCAATCATCCTCATGCCATATTCCAAGCATGAATGTGGGGTCTCATGGAATAACCAAAACAAAACCAAACCAGGGCTTCCAGAGGCCAAAACGCCTCAACTGTCAACCAATGAGTCCACCTCATGGTCAGACATCACTAACCATCACCAGATCAATCTCTACCAATTTTTTCGAGGGCTCTAGAGTGTTTGTCCAACTCTAGGACTAGTAACTTAACCCACTGTTTCCACAAAACTCCAGAGCTTTTGTCCAACCAAGGCTCCAGGACTAATAACTCAACCCACCAAGGGCTCCAAGAATTTGTCCAAGCAAGGCTTCCTGTACTAGTAACACAACCCAATTTATTCCAGGGCTTCCAGAGCATTTGTCCAACCAAGGATCTAGGAACTAATAACTCAACCCACATCCATAAGGAACATGAGAAACAATCATAAAACGAAACGGAAAACCCAGAACACCATGGCTATCGAGGAAATGGAAAGGCTAGGCAAAACCATTTCCAATCTACGAAATTCTGCATGCCAGTGACATCTCATAACCAAATAACCACATGCATACACCATGCATGCCAAAACTAACAAGTAAACCATACATGCAACTCACTACCTGCAAAGAAATCTAGATCTAGTTGCTGATCCCATTGTCCCCCTTCGCTTTCTTGCTTTCCTTTTCCTTATTTCTCCAAATCCAATGTGATCCAAGAATGCTCAAAGATTTCTCTTTGTGTGCAAGACTGTGAGAGAGAGAGAATAGAAGATATCTCCAAGCTAAACAGGCAAAAGGTTTTGAACTGATCCTCACATGCATTTCATCATTCAGGCCTCTATTTTCTTCAATTTTCCTTCATTTTCCTTCAATTTCCTCCTCACATGCAACTTGTGACCTTTCAACTTCATTTAGATTTCTCTTTTCTGACAACAATTGGTCAAATCATTTGCAACAACAACATGGAAACAACTAGTTTTAGTTAAAAAGTGCTCCAAATATAAATAATGGAAGATGAGAATCTAAAGAGGTTGGATTTGTGTTGCACTTGATATTTTTGCTACTAAATGAAAAATTTGCAATAAATCAATGGCATTGTTATTTTAAGCATATTGTTCTAATCTTGCATATACATAGACCAAAGCCAATGCAACCAACTCTCTCATCAATCATTGAAATATGCTCAGGAGCATATGCAAATATTTTTGAAGGTGATATCTTAGTTATCTATGGCCCATCACAAAGTGAAAGCCCCAACTCTCTTGCAAAGGCGCGATCGGTCCATGCTGATTTGGTTGATAGCCACAATCAACTGACTATCACAGTGAACATGAGAAACAATCTTATAAATCTTTTCTAAGACATGTTTACTATTGGAAACAATATTTGAATTACAAAATTTTCAATAAGAAACATGGGAATTTATGAACAAGAAGATGAAATTTTTTGTATAGTGTTGTAGGAAAAAGCCACATTTCAATCAATCGCACAAATTTGGAAAAAATGTTGACTAGCTCCAGACACAAAAATACACAATATTCTTATCTCAAGTGATACATATGTAGTTGGATCGATAGAAAAAATAGTGATAGGATGTCACAAAATTAACAAGAAACTTGAGCTCGATATAAAAGATGTTGAAGCTGCAGATGACAATGAAATTGTAATTTTGCTGCTACAATAACCAAACTTTCATTTTCACCAAAAGCTAAATAGTTTATTTTTAGCTGCGTTCTTATATCTTTGTGTTCCATTGTTATGAAACTAGCAATTATCTCATCATTTCTTGAACAAATTGCTTAACAAAATATGTGTTGTCAGATTTACTACAGTTATAGTTCAATGATGGTCAAAGAGACTATTTTTTTAAAACAAAACATGAATTGGCATCAAAGAGAACTCCATTCCATTTTATTATAAAAATAGTTAGAATTGATGTGAAAGGCAATCATAAATTGTGCTCTCTATCGACAAATTTTATTAATCCATTGAATAATGAGTTTGCAAGATCACATCTATTATCTTGTGTCAAATCAAGAACACAAGTATATTTCCTAATATCTTCTTTGTTCAAGTAACAATAATTTTACTCTGATATACAAAATCTTGCATTTTGGCTAAACATTTGTGAAGCTAATGGTTTGATTTTTAAAAAAAGCAGATGCAAGGAGTGCTAAAAGAAAAAAAGTTTTCTCTCCTCCTGTTCAACGAATTTGCAGTAAATGAAAATAGCTTGTTCATCCAAACACAACTAAATGCACATTTTGTAAAGATATCACAACATTTAATATTTAGCACAATTTTGAATTCACATTGGAAACATATGGTTACAAAATTGATTATATGTTGCAAATTCCACAACGAAAAGAACAATGCCCAGTTATTATTGAAACAAGCTTCCAGCAAGACATGCAGAGCATATCATCTATAGTTTTCAATATAAGAAAGCTTTGTATTTGAGTTCTTTTCACTTTAACAATTAACAAGATTATTATTGAAATAAAAGAGTCGCGACCAACAAAAAATTGCTTCTTCTATGCATCAACTTTATACAGTTTGAAATTTAAGATATTCTTCCTCTTTTCATTTTTACCTTTGACATTTCACTAACTTGTAATTCACAAATTCTTACAAAGACACTAATGTATAGTTTTTCTTTTATTGCACACTCTAGAATTTCAAAATACAAGAATATTTTTTTTCACTGCCTTATTGATATTTGGTGCAATATCTACAATCAAAGACCTTTTTTATAACTAGTTCTTGCTCTCATTTTCTTAGAACTTTTGAATCAAACATTTTTTCCTAATGTAAGTGAAAAAAAGACCTTGATGAAAATTATGCAGTATGAAAATTCAGTTACATAAAAAATTATGCAAAGCCATGGCATCATTTTGTTAATAGGATCATAATATCTCAGTTCCACAACAACATAATGTAACTCCAAAAAAAGTATTATACCATATTATATATATGCCCACCTTTTTCTTTCCATTGTTGCAATACTAACTTAAATTCTCATTTGTTGTAAGTTCCGAAGTTGTGTTGTGCTGAAAAAAAAAGAGCTGCTTGTGTGTCAATTTCTTAATTTTTGTATATGTTCAATGAAATGTTCTGTGTTGAAAGAATCCTCTACAGGAGAATTAAGAAATTTGTGTACTCATATTTTACCGTATATCAAATCCTCCTGAAAATTTATTTTCCTATTGCACAAGTGTTTTCCATATTGTATTCCTTTATTGATTAACTTTCTTGTACAAAAGATTTCCTTTTGTAAGCTATATAGTGTTCCATTGAATTTATATACAATTGAAAATTTATGGTCTAATGAATTAACATAGCTTGCATCTCATTTCTACTTTCTAATTTTTTGTTTCCTTATAATGCATTTCAACTCGCAAGAATTGCAAATCTAACTATAATTTAAGGAGATTATGGTTTTCATCATGCTAAGTGCTTCAAATATTGTAGCCAATGATTTTTTGCTTGTTTTTTCCTAGGCATGAATGGTGACGAGTGTGTGTAGTTTATGCAATCACTTGTTCTTTTTTTACAAGTTATTTTGATTCTTATGAATGCTAGGATATGTTAGTTGTTTTCAAACTTTGGACTGTGATGATGAATCTTTGGTGAATGATGAAAGATATATGTAGAGTCTGTAGTCAATTATTAATTTTTTATGAGACAATGCCATTGTTCTGAATAATAAATATAGTAGTTCTTTTGAACTTTTGCTTGTTATGATAAATATTTGATAAACCTATATAATCATTAACACTTAGACACTATGACCGATTTTACTCTCTCACTAGACTAATAGTTTTTCTAACAACATTCCCTTACCTATTTTGCATATTGATTATTTAACATATGCAATTAAATACTCCAAATATATTGTAAAAAAGACATTTAGGAGTTTGTGAAATGATCTGTGATTCATTGGTGACATGGATGCTTATTATTTATCTCTCATGTCACTTTAATCTCTATGACTTGGTTGTAACAACAACCAATCAGTATCATTGATACAATATCACTAAACGTTTACATTTGGACTGACCCACTTCATAAATATTGCAAACATCTGGAATGGTTGAGCCAAATACATTTATTCCTTCATCTGCTAAGCATACTCAAGCTCTGTGCAATGTTAATTCAGTTTCTCTTAGCCTCCAATATGAGAGAGAAAGTGTTAACTCTAACCATGCAAGAATAAAAAATGGTATGTCAAATGAGCATGTCAAAATAGAATTATAGAGTGTAATAGAGAAAGTGGAAAAAGTTTCTCTTCGACCACCTATTCTTCCTTCTCAAACATTACCAATGAATCAGTGGGATCAACTCAACGATGATGTAAAGCATGAGGACCACACTTCAAATGGTAGAGTTACTGAGCGAGAAGAAGGGGATAAATTTATGAATGAAGAGGTGTGCCTTTATTAGGGAGCTCCTACCTATTCTTTAACATTCTTAGGAATTTTTAGGAGATGCACTTTGAGTTACACTAACCTTACATTTGATGTGTTCAACATGCTAATGTTATAGACCTAGATAATGATGACTCAGTTAGTGATGCAGTCATTGTTGATGTTGAAGCTAGTCTCCATGGATTGTAGGTTTTAATATTTCAATATCAATATGATAACTAATTTGATCATAAGTTATTGTCCCTATAGTTTTTCCATTTTATTCTAAGTATTTATTTTATCATATTCTTTTGTAAATAGCTAATAAAGAATGTTGACCTTGAAGAATTGCAAGAGCTAGGTTCTAGAACTTTTGGAGCAGTATACCATGACAAATAGAGCACATCAGATGTTTTAATTAAATGGATAAAAAACAGTTTCTCTGTAAGAAGGTTGTCCTAGCAAAATAGTATGGTGGCATCCTTGATCCAAACTTCTCAATTAGTATAGTTTATTGTTTCTTTCTTGTTAATTGTATGTTGTTATGATGTGCATAAAATTCTATGGCATAATTGCACAAAGAATTGGTTTTTAGAGTGAAGCTTGCTTGCTTTCAAAACTCCACTATCCAAATATTTCGGCCTTCTATGGTGTCGTACCTGATGGACCTAGTGAAACCTTAGGAACTCTAGTAGAATATATGGTGAATGACTCTCTCAAATAGGTTTTTCATTGATAGGATAGGTATCAATTATGTTGTTAAGAGTATTTATTCTTCCTAAATCAAGAATTACTGAAGAGGTAAAATATTATTTTATTATTAAATAGTTTACAAGTCACATTGTCGTTTGCAGGACAACTTATCATCACAAAAGGGTTAGAACTTTTAAAATGGAATTTTTACATAGCAAAAAGGTTGTCCACTTCGATCTGAAATGTGAAAAATTGCAAGTTAACAAGAGCGATCCTCAACGTCCTATATGCAAGGTACATGGATATTGTTTTCAGTAAACCATATACTCTATCCTTCAATTTCCATTGTTCCCTATATATTTTTAAAGATTAGTTTTATAGATTAAACAACAACTTTTATAGTACAAAATATCTCCAATTTTGTCTTGATTGCATCTTGTTCTATGACAAACTGATATATATTTTGGCTCATTTAGTTAAAAAAAATTAAGGCTCTTTAAGGTCAGTAGAAATAATTTGAGTGACTTGGTTAATTAAAGTTGTTTTTGAATTTTGGTCAAACCATTTCTCTTGCTTGACTATTATTGTTGGTTTTAGTATCTAGTCCTTTTGACCTATTTTGGTCTATAGTGGACATTAATTTCAATTTCATTTTTCTTTTCTCAATCTCTAGATGGTTCCTGCTATAAGGGTCCTCATGGCCAAGTCTCCACTATAAAGTTGGTTAGGTACTGTAGATTCTAGAGTCCCAAACTATTGCCATTCTTAATCTCTCCATGTTTTGTTTCAGCGATGAATCCCATATAAAACCTTATTTTCATCTCATGGAATCTTTTCACTTCTTTTCTTGGAGATGCTTTCAGTAGTCCTGTTGTACACTTAGTTGTTAACTTTCGCAATTTTCTCAACTGTTGATGTTAGGAGAGCTGTTAGGTTTACTTTTCCATTTTGGCATCTCCCTCTTTAGAAAATTTTCCATCTTTACTCTCGTGGGATTTCTTATATATCTCCCTCATTATATCTTACATAAACTCTTATCTTTCATCCCATGCTTTCTTCTGGCTTCTTTGCTTGGAGATGCTTTAGCCACTCCTAATGTGCACTTATTTTTGTCACTTTGTAGTTTTCAAGGAGAAAATTTTAGCACTCTTGTTAACTTACTCATTGCATATTCTTTAGTTTCATTTCCCAATGTTTCCCACTTACATACGTTTCCTGGAAATGGATGTAATACATCCACACATTTTTTCCCCTTGATATATCATAGTAATCAGAACACAAACTACTTTCTTATCCCTTTATCTGGAAGTTGTTATATATTGATGGGTTGTTGGTTCCCAGCTAACACTATGTTCCTTTTATCTGTACTTACATATTAAACCTAAAGGTTAGTTGCAACCTATTCAGGCACACCTAGTTATGATCAATTCATTTTGGAGACCCATATACAAGATTTTACACTATATTGCCTTATTCGAAAATGTGTTTAATATTGTCTATTAATCTTCCACCTCTTGGAATATAAGGTTTTTTGTTAAATCATAAGTGCCCTTGTAATGTTTAGTGATGAATATTCACACCAATCTTTCTTGTCTCCTAATGGTCTAAATCCATAGATATATATTACATTCATCTGTTCTTGAATGCCATTTTATGGAATTTCATTAATTTTGGTTGTGTTTAGAGGGTTGATTTTCTTACTAGTTCTTTTTTGAGTTCCCATTTATATAGGACTCCAAAAAAATTTCAAATATGTAACTTTTGGGCTATTACTATGAAATAATCATAAAATTTATTGATATTTTCATAGATTATCCAATGTAGCCCATTATATCGAAGAGATGCATACATTATGCTAATATAGATCAAGTTATTATTGTTGAAGAATCTTCTTCATTATGAAAGGCACACGTTACATGTTGTTAATGGTGGTGTTGTTGGTTTTAGTAGTGGCAATGGTGGTGGTGATGGTACTGGTGTGGTTGTTATGCCTAGTGTCCAAACAAATGGTTTTCTATTTGCAGGTGTTGAAATCCAAGTTTGTGTCCTTAGATTCTATTATGTCTTTGTTCTCAATGTAACATGTCACAACAATAGTAGACATGATATGAATCTTCCACGAATTGAACATTGCATTCAATTTTGAAACTAGGTCCAAATTTGATGAAGATCAACTAAGGGAAAAGATATTTTATGGGTCATGAAAATGTACATTAGTGTTATTCTGAACATGTATGAATTTTTCAATGTATGTTTCAATAACCCTAGGTTGAATATTTTGTGGATTTTTGTTATATATGGAGGAGCAATGGAAGGCAGAGTAAGTTGATAAATCTTCCTTACAAGATTTAATGATATTTGAAGTTTTTAACTTTTTTGTAAGGTTGATAATTAGGTGGAGTTTTAAACCTTGTTTGGGTTTGGTATTTGTTTCATCCACGTTCCATAAAGGTTTTAGACTCAGGAAGAGCCAAAAGATATGCAATTCCCTCAGCTATGCGAGGATGGAACTCACAACGACTCTTATGTAATGGTGAGGTTGGTGATCATGTTGTTAAGGTAACTGATATTTTCTAAGTTAGTTTAATCATGGTTGAATTTAATGGAGCTAAACCTCATCAAATATTTTAGTGCAACTTTTCTCTTATTGAGTATTCCCTCATGAAAATATTTACTATTGGGTGAATCACAGGATAAAAACTCGGTTTTTGTGACCAAATGAGAGAAACAACTGAAGAGCATTCATATGCGACTAAATGCATTTTCTATTTCTAGTTGTGAATTGGATCTTTATTTATTGATATTTGAAATTTATGTCCCATGGAAGGCATGCTAAAAATAAAGAAAATATAAACTATAGAGCAGGCTATAGAAGTTGCACATACAAAAGGAGTGAATTCCTAGTTAAGACATGACTATCATAAATCTATAGATTTGATAAAGAATGAAGTCTCATGTACTAAGATTCATTCACCACAACATTTTAAAATTAATGAATATGATTGTGTCCATTTTTAGAATGGATGCAATGGTTGTGGATGCTCGACCTCAAGAAGATTGGGTGAAGGTCAATCTGCAGTTAACACTTCTTTTGTTGTGATTTGCATTGGAGGCAAAATCCCAGTGTGGCTTATATGATACAACTTCACTTTGATATGATATGATTAATTGTATGTAAATTATATTAAATTAAAAAATGACAAAAAATAAGTTCAATTCAAATTCGTACCAAAATCCAAACTAGAATGACTAATTTGTCCAAATCCTTTAACTATGTTTGATATAGTGGTGGTAATTATCATGATAGCTTTTTTAATTTATATAACATGTTTTTGATAATAATTTGTTATAGTCTTGTTATCTGTAAATATTTTTTTATGTATATAGGTGACATATGTATTGATCTGCCATTTGAACCAAGATGACTTCCCTATGGACACTCATGTGAGTATTCTTCTTCACCAAGAAAATCACATGATATTTTGTTTCATTGATATTTTTAAAGGACATTTTTTAACGGCAATCAATTTTATGTTGTTTCTTTGAATCCACAAGTTACTTTTATTTTACTTGTGCTTGTAATTTTTATAGTTCATTCCAAGTATCATTGATATTATTGTGTTTTCAGGTGCACCATTTTTTTTCAAGAGAACACATATCCTTGCAAAAGTGGATGTGAACATTAAGCTCGTTCATGGAAACTTTGTTGGCACCATTACTACATTCTATATCATTTTCATTTGTTGTAAATTAAATCAAATTGTATTACATTTCATAGCATTCAAGCCCTTTTGTGTCACATGAGCCATTTAAAAAACTAAATAAAAGATTATCCTAACAAAATAAAATAAATTGTCTACATAGCTACAAGATTTTTAAAAGATTGGCCTAATCAGATAATTGTTTTTCTTTTGCACAGCAACATGCTTTTTAAAGTGGACATACTATTATTTAAGATTTGTTGTTTTGAATTTGAAAATGTGGACGTCATTGTTTAAAATTTCATGCTTTGAACTTGCAATATTGAATTCTAATGACAAAATTTTTTAATACATTAAAAAAATATTAACCCTTACCAAATCACAAATATTTATTAGTAACGACATACAAACTCTCAATACTAGCCATTTCCCTTTTTCAATTAAAAACAAACAAACAAACAAACAAAATTTTAATGCAAACACACCAAATACAACTCTATATGCACAAAACTATATGCATAAAATTAACTTTTGCATAAAAGAAATGACATACGACCACGTGGCTCTTGTTTAATGTCAGTGGTATTATTGCTATTTAATATGAATATGGTTAATCGTAATATTAATAGTGTTAATATTCATTGTATATGTTATAAATAAAAGATGGCTCCATTTTAATCGATCCCCAACTTCCAATAACAAAATGAATGAGGTTGTCGACACATAGGACAGGGAATGCCATATTTTAGCCACATTTCAATTTTTATTGCCACTTTCTCATATTTTTGATGTTTCACTTTTGATTTAGCAATCTAATTCGGAGAAGATGACTCACCAAGTACTTGTTGATAATTTAAGATCATTTACAAAGTACTGAAAATAGATTTAGAGGATGTCAAAGGAAAAGAACCGAAGAAAAGTCTTTGGAGAGGTCAAATTTTAGAATTTTTAATTTGCTTATCCATCTAGACTAGACAACATGATATTTCACAAATTTTGTTTCAATATTCTTACATGCCAAAGAATGCCCTTAGTGAGTGGCAATGGATTGTGAAAATTGACAACCATTTCATTATACACTAGCCCTATGATCCACTTAAAGAAAATATTATTCTAGATGGAGAGAATATTAAAGTTTTGTGACTAAAATGGCTACATAACCAAACTAGGCTAGTAAGTCAAGAGCATGCTCCAGTCACCTTCTCCATTTGTCAGAATATTTTATTTGGAAAGGATAATGTGACTATGGATGAAATTCTTGCAAAAGTTTCCAATGCCCAAAAATTCACTACTCAACTCCCAAATGTCTATGACAATCATTTTAGCTCTTAGATGTCGATCTTTGAATAAATATCTCATTAATAAGGGAGATCATGAGCATGAACTAGAATCTATGCCTGAAGTTTTATTTTTTTGCATTGTGGGGAAACCTACACAGCCATCTCCATTACTCAAGTCCACTTCTCTATATGGATTGTCCCCATTCAAAGTTAATAGTGGCAATTCCTGTTAAATGGAAAACTTGGCCATGGAGGTACTAGTTACTTGATTTTCTCCTTGTCACGATCCAAAACACTTCAATCCCATAGCTCCTATATGTACATTGATTAGAACGTGTAGAATCACATAAGTAACTATTCAAGAAACTCCTAAAAAATTTACTCTACTGGTAACCAAACTAAACTTGAAAATCAATGTCCTCATTGTCAAATGCAACAAATGTAGTACCTAATTTACCTTATTGAATCTAGGAATTTTAGCTACTGGTCTCTAATACGCGAGGGATTGAAATAAGCCCTCACTAGTAGGATGAAAAACAAAACCAAGCTTCAAAGAAATCTCCCTTGATAGGGAGAAGAACACAATTGTACTTGAAATAAACCATTGGCAGTGAAGAACACATGAAAAATAGTAGCCATTTCCTTCTGCATGCAAGACAAGGAGGTGTAGAGTTAAGAGAACATGTGAAATGGATTTCTCTTTTATGTGACATTTGAATGAATGTTAGGGTTAATTAAGATTAAGTTAAGATTCCAGGTTATGGAAACCATGAGAGTTGAAAATGTCTAATTTATTAACTAATCATATATTTAAAAACTAATCTAGATCTACTTAACCCGACCTCTATCAAGTATCTAGATGGATTAACTCTTTTGAGGTGAAAACATTTCCCCAAGTTTTTCACTGAAAAAAAGAAGTTTCCACTTTGATAGACTTCATCCCTTTCTATGCTTGATAGATTGGGGGTTAAGTTGGATCCAAAATTAACTTATTACTTTCAACAATGATCACTTCTTTTGTTATCTTCACATAAAGCATATGTTACGTGGATATTATGTTATCCCACATTGATGGAGCATTTGAAATAGACAAAGAAAGAAGTATTAGTAAATTACCACAACCACATTAAAAATATTAATGTGGTTGATATACGACGAAGGCTTCATTGTATCTACTATTGATAAATATATAATAATAATGATAATATTCCAATAAAAATATTATTATTATCATTATAATTAATAATTTATATGAATTATTATTTAATATTAAAAATAATTTAACATTATCTAACTTTAAATTATGTAATATAAATTATTTATTTATAATAATATTTATTTGATAATAGTGGTAATATTAATAAATTATAGTAATGCTAATAACAAAAATTATTCTAAAATGATAATAATAATCTTTAATTATTAATTTATACTATTATTATTAATTACTATTAATAATTCAATACTAATTGTTAAGTATTATTAATATTATAAACCCTAAGATAAATATTATAAACACTAAAATAAACATGGTTGACCATGGTTCATTTTCAAATTGGGACAATCCTTGTCACAATGCAAGGTTGGACCATGGTTAACCATGGTTAACAGTGGTTGATTTTCATATCAAAACAATCTTTGTCACAATGCGACACTTGACTGTGGTTGACCATGATTGACCATGGATGACAATGTTTAATTTTATAAAACAAGGCTGAACATGGTTTACCAAGGTTAACCATGATTGACGATGGTTGACCATGGTTGACCATGATTAACATAATGAAACAATCTTTGTCATAATGCAACATTACACAATGGTTGAAACAGTGGTTGATTTTCATATTGAGACAATCTTTGTCACAATGTGACATAGGATCATGGCCGAACATGGTTAACCATGGTTGACCACAATTGGTTTTATAAAATATAGTTGACAATGGTTGACCATGGTTGACCATGATTGATGTTATAAACCCAAGGGAATAATAAACCATAGGGGTCAATATTATAAACCAAAGGGAATAATAAACTCTAAGGATTAATACTAAAACCCAAGGGATTATAAACTCAAGGGAATAATATTAAACCCTAGGAATATGAACCCTTAGATTAATAAACCCAAGGGATTGATATTATAAACCCAAGGGAATAATAAACTTAAGGGATAATAATTATAAACCGAAGGTATATAAACCCTAAAATAAATATTACAAACCATAAAATAAACATGGTTAAACATGGTTGATTTCCATATTGAGACAATTCTTGTCACAATGCAAAGTTGGACCATGGTTGACCATTATTGATTTTCATATCAAGACAATCTTGTCACAATGTGACGTTAGACCATGGTTGACCATGGTTGATTTTCATATCGAGACAATCATTGTCACAATGCAACATTAGACCATGGTTTACCATGCTTGCCTATGATTGACCATGGTTGATATTATAAACCCGAGGGAGTAATAAACCCAATGGATTGATGTTATAAACCCAAGGGAAAACCTATTGGATTAATACTAAAACCCCAAGGGATTATGAACCCAAGGGACTAATATTATAAACCCAAGGTCTATAAACCCTAAGATACATATTCTAAACACTAAAATAAACATGGTAAACCATGGCTGTCCATGGTTGATTTTTATATTGAGTCAATCCTTGTCACAATGCGACATTGGACCATGGTTGACGATGCTTAACTGTGGTTGATTTTCATATCAAGACAATCTCTGTCACAATCAAATGGTCATCCATGGTTGATCGTGATTGACCATGGATGACCATGTTTCATTTTACAAAACATGGTTGAACATGGTTTACCAAGGTTGACCATGATTATCATATTGAAAGAATATTTGTCATAATGCAACATTTGACCATGGTTGAGACAATGATTGATTTTCATATCGAGACAATCTTTGTCACAATGCAATGTAGGAGCATGGTTGACCATGATAAACCATGGTTGATCACAATTGGTTTTATAAAATATGGTTGAATGATTGAATTTATACAAAATGGTTCAACATGGTTGACCATGATCGATACTATAAACCCGAGGGATAAAAATTATAAACCCAAGGTATATAAACACTAGATAAATATTATAAACCCTAAAATAAACATGGTTGACCATGGTTGACTATGCTGGATTTCCATATCGAGGTAATCCTTGTCACAATTCAAAATTGGGCCATGGTTGACCATGGTTGAAAATGATTAATTTTCGTATTGAGACAATCTTTTCCATCATGCGACATTGGACCATGGTTGACCATCGTTGATTTCCATATTGAGACAATAATTGTCACAATGTGACATTCGACCATGGTTGGCTATGAGTGACGATGGTTGACCATGACTGATATTATAAACCCAAGGAAATAATAAACCCAAGGGACCAATAAACCCAAGGGATCAATATTATAAACCCAGGGGATTAAGAATAAAATACTAAGGGATTATGAACCCAAGGGAATAATACTAAATTGAAGGGACTAATATTATAAACCTAAGATAAATATTATAAACACTAAAATAAACATGGTTAACCATGGTTGAACATGGTTAAGTTTCATATTGAGACAATCCTTGTCACAATGCAACTTTGGACCATGGTTGACCATAGTTGATTTTCATATCAAGGCAATATTTGTGATAGCGTGATGTTCAACCATGGTTGACCATGATTGACCATGGATGATCATGTTTGATTTTATAAATTATGGTTGAACAGGGTTGACCAAGGTCATGATTAGCCATGGTTGACCATAATTATCATATTGAGATAATCTTTGTCATAATGCGATGTTGGACCATGGTTGAGGCAATGATTGACTTTCATATTGAGACAATCACAATGTGTCATTGGACCATGGTTGACCATCATTAACTATGGTTGTCCACGATTGATTTTATAAAATATAATTGACCATGGTTGACCATGATTGACAATGGTTGATTTTCATATCCAGACAATCTTTGTCACAATGCGACAATCAACCATGGTTGATCATGGTTACCCATTGTTGTGGAGGTAAATCCCCTCTGCGGACAGAGGCGATCCCTACTAGCCCAGACCAGGTCTAGCAACAATCAAACAATGCTATCACGCAAGTTCCTAATTTCAAATTAAAGGTGGTTGATGAGAACCTACTTGGATTCCAACGCTAGTATTCGTAGAAGAGACGTCGCTCTCGTTCCTTTGCTTCGGCCGGTCACGATCCCCACGATCTCTGTGATTGGACACCTGCATATGCAAAGAACAACACAAATACAAGCATAAAATCCAATAGATGCAATTATATATCAGTCAGAAAAGATATAACTCAACATCAATCATTACAAAGGACAATGAGAGTGGAACCATAATGATAGTCATCTATTATTGATAAACAAAAAAGAAGAATACAACCATAGTTCTAACGTCAAATCCTCCTTTGGCTGGGTGATCAGCTACACAAGTCTTGCAAAGCTTGTTGGGATGGGAAACAAGCCTCTCTCTCCTTGGTGACAAGAATATCCTCACTTAGATTTGGCCTTATGGATTCTAAGAAGGCTCTTGCAACTCCAATCTCTTGAACTCCTGGAATTCTTACTATCACTAGCACTATGCTGGAACTAGATTGCTCAAGGAAAAAGAACAAGCTTTTATAGATAGAGGGGAAGGAGATAGAATCAACCACAATTTCCATGGGATTGGCTTTATCACTTAGAAGCTTCCATGAAAGGTGGCAAACCACTTCCCTTCTATGGATTCAGTTGGTGAATGGGTTAAGGAGAACCTTCGGAAGTTCGTTCGTTAAAAACTTTACCCAACTGTGTTGGCGCGAGTGCGACTCTGAGACAGAGCGCCAACTGGCGCGCCCTCTTTAGAGGATTTCCCCCATTGGCGCGAGCAGTACACTATGGAACCGCGCCAATGCAAAAAGAGGTCTTTTTATGGGTATTCTACAGGAGATGTCTTCAGGGCATATGAAGCTCACACTTAGAGGAATACAATGCAAGTGGTTTCAGGTTATGTCACTTTTCACAAGTCCCGAAATGAATCCTCCTTTGTGCGGGAGAGGGGTAACAGGGACGGTGACAAACGGTGACGAATTACTGTGTAGCACCCATTGTTGACCATGTTTGACTAAGGATGACTATGAGTGAACAATGTTGACTATCATTGAGTATGGTAAACATATAGTTGATTAACATTGACCATGGTTGACTATTTATACATTTACTGCAAAGGTTGACTACAAAGGTTAAATATCTTTCTCTATGTCATCATGATGACTCTAGATATGTGTCTATGCTTAATTGTAAGCATGTTAAACATAATGCCTATCAATTATCATGGTTCAACATGATCTTCATGTTCACTATCTTTGACCAAATTGATCATGATTATAATGTGTTAGTGTTTAAATTAACATATTATTAATGTGGAAATTTATAAATCAATATAATAATCTATAGTTATTATTATATTATTATAAATTTATTAAAGTTTAAATAATATTATTAAGTTAAAATGAAATTAATAAAAAAATAATAATGTACTATTAATATTAGTAATTATATTAATGTATTAATAACATTTATTATTATTATTATTATTATATTCTAAAGCTAGTATTACAAATTCTAATAAGTAAAACCCTAGAAACCATAATATTAAATCATATACAAATATTCAAGTTATTATATACTACGTTTTTTGGGTGCTGTAGTTATCTTTAATTTTTATATATTTTTATTATTTTAAATTTGTTATTAATTTAAGTAGTTATAATTTAGGTGGATACTTTAATATTTTTATAGATTTATATAATTATTATAAATACATCCTTTATTTAAATTTGTATTTTTAGTTATTTTTAATTTTCATTTTCACCCACTTCATTGCATTAAAATGTATCATGCTTTTGAAATTTTGTTTTATTATACTTATTTTAAAATTTCTTATAGCAAAACACTAACACCACAATATGGTTAGATTAAATTAAATTAAATTTTATATTCACTTTTACATATTGGTTGTGAACAAATTTTTTTGTTTTCTTCTGTTATTTAAAAGTATAATTATACAATATTATTGTTTCCTTTACATTTATTTTTATAAATACTAATATAATACTATTTTTTCCTTTTGCATCTTTAATAATACGCACTTACTTTATAAAGACCATCATTTTTAATTTAATTTAATTTTTAAATTATTAAATATTTTTATTATTTTAAATGGCTATTTGCTATGGAATAATAGACATACTTGGTGCAAAAAATTCACCCACTACTTTTGCAGTGGATCAATTTTCATACTTAGCCCTGTAATCTTTCCAAAGCTCATCCACATATTTACCAGTGATATCTTTGAAGAATTCGATGTCCAATAAAAGTCTTATTTTCTCATTCAGCTTGGAAATGAAAAACAAAAATATGTTGTTGAGAGATATGAATATGGATGTGGAGACGGGCGCATGAATAACCTGAAACCTTCTCGAAGGGATAAACCTTCCATTGGACATTTTGAGCTCCTTATCCAGAAAGTCTGAATGGGACGATATCCAGGAGGCATGAGGCGAGAGACATGGAAGCAGTATGAGAAAGAATCACTCTGCAGTTAAAGTGTCAACAGGGAGATGGTAAAGAGGAGGTTGTTCACTAGTGGTCGTGTGTGTACCTTTTCCATGGCGGCTTCATATGAACAGGTTTGAGTTTTCGGTCCATATGAGCTATGTGAATGGGTACATCTTATATTGTGATGATATAAGTTTTTGTGATGCCATCCATCTGCTCTGGTTATCATTTATTATATTTGGGTATGTTTTTTCGGTTCTGTCTTTGGTTAATGTGGTCGGAACTGGTCCACATTCTGTTCTTATTTGTTGTGTCTATTTACATCCTCTATCATATATATTTTTTAAGATTTTATGTTTTAATAAAATAGGAAAAAATCTCAGTAGGTGACAACAATCTGATTTGGTTGCTATATTAGCTCTATTTTGTTGGGAGTGAGTTAATGCATCCTATATTTGCTGTAGGAGGATTTATGAGGCAGTTAGATCCTCTTAGCTATAAAACAGGTGTCCAGACGGATTGGGTCGTGTGTGTGTGAGAGTTTGTGAGGAAAATGATTATTTTGTAATCTCCTGATTAATAATAAGATTGATGATGCGTATGTTTGGTGGACGTAGCCCAGATTGGTTGGGCGAACCACGTTAATTTTTTGTGTCTTCTATGCATGATTTATTTGCTATGTATAATTTTTTGTCTGCTGCGCACCTTTGGCTCTAACAAATGGTATCAGAGCATGTTGGAGGCATTGACACAACGTGTGAACCTGCGTGGAGGTATTTCAAATCTGCGTGGAGGTATTTCAAACCTGCCTGTGTACCTGCGTGTTAATGCGTGAGGGTGCTGAGTTTGCGTGCTGGTGGTGCGTATACTCCCTTGGCTGCGTGGAGGTGGAGCTTATACAACCTGCAAACGATTGCTGCATGCTGCGTGGAGGTGGAGCGTATATAACCTGCGTGGACCAACTGCAGATGCAGAAACCTTGCTGGTGCGGTGCTGGTACACTGCTGCGTGGAGGTATTGTTTCCAACCTGCATGGAGGTATTCCATCAAATTGTTGCGTGGAGGTATTACAAGTAACTTGCTGCGTGGAGGTATACATTGTTGGTCTTTAAGCATTGCGTATGTGATCTATACCTGGTGTGCTGATTGCTGGTGCGTATGTGATCTATACCTGGTGCGCTGATTGCTGGTGCGTATGTGATCTATACCTGGTGCATTGATTGCTGGTGCGTATGTGATCTATACCTGGTGCGTGAATTTTTTATTTGGGATTGGCGTGGAATAAATTAACACAGTCGCGCCCAAATACTGAAATGGCGCGGAACCGAGTCAATTAAACGCGCCAGTGCGCCAATTTTCAGATCGGCGCGTATTTTAGAGGTATACACGCGCCAAAGTGTCAACACTTAGAGCGATTTTTTGCTGGCGCGGTTCTTGTGTTCGTCAGCAAGCGCCAAATTTTATTTACACTGTTTTTAATTGAAATCTGAGATTCAAACAGCAAAGCAAAGGGGTTTGTTTTTTTTTTTTTAAATAAAGGCAAAGGTAAACTAAGGCATAGGCGTTTATTGAGATTTTTTTTTTTTTTTTAATTGGAATTGGAGATTCTTTGATTTTTTAAACGAGATGGCGAAAACTCAGAGTGCCCGATTTGAAATCGAGAAATTTAATGGCAAAAATAATTTCGAGATCTGGAAGGTAAAGATGCATGATCTGCTGGTACAACAAGGCATGGCGAAGGCGTTGTTGGGCAGATCCAAACTGCCTTACCCCGTGACAGATGATGAGTGGAATGAATTGGATGGAAGAGCCTTGAGCGGAATTCGTTTGTGTTTGGCTGATGATGTTTTATTTAATATCATGTCAGAGAAGACTGCAGCTGGTTTGTGGACGAAGTTGGAGAAGCTGTATATGACAAAATCCTTGACAAATCAGATTCTCCTGAAACGACAGATATACAGTTTACGAATGAAGGAAGGTACTTCCATTACTGATCATTTGAATGTTTTTAATACTCTAATGGTGCAATTAGAAAGCATAAAAGTAAAATTTGAAGCCGAGGATAAATCCAAAACTTTATTGTGCTCGTTGCCTGAGTCGTGGGATCATTTTGTTACTTCTATAAGTCTTAGTTCATCTGAAACCATTGAGTTTGATGATGTCGTCGGAGCTTTGTTGTCCGAGGAGACCAGGAAGCGGTCGAATGCTGACACCTCTACATCAGAGGCAATGATGGCTAGAGGTCGTTCTAGATAAAGACGCTCTGGTAAGCGCAACGATTCGCGTTCAAAGTCCAAGGGGAAGAAGAGTAAAGTAAAGTGTTGGTTCTGCGGCAAATCAGGGCATTTGAAGAAGGATTGCTGGAAGCGACAACAAACTTCTAAAGAAGCTTCATCGACAGAAAAGAAGGAAGTGAACACGACTGATACAGGTTCAACATCTAGTTCAGGTATGAGCGACAAAGTCTTATCAGTTAATTTGTCAAATCATGATCAACATTGGTTGTTAGATTCCTGTGCATCAAACCACACGTGTATTCATAGAGACTAGTTTAAGACATATAGATCAGTGAATGATGGAGTCGTGTACATGGGTAATGATGTCACATCTAATATTGTGGGAATAGGGAGTATACAGCTGCAAATGTTTGATGGGACAACCAAAATGTTAACTGATGTAAGACATGTACCAGATTTAAGAAAAAATCTAATTTCACTGGGGGCACTTGATACAAATGGATATAAAACTGTCATTCAAGGTGGAGTAATGAAAATTTACAAAGGTATTTTACTAGTAATGAAAGCTAAGAAAGTAGGAAATCTGTTTCAGTTATAAGGAAGAACATGGTCAGTTCATGTGTCTACGGTGTCTGAACATGACAATAGTTCCATTCACCTATGGCATCAGAGGTTGGGCCATATGAGCGAAAGAGGGTTAAATATTTTTGCTGATCGCAAGTTACTTCCTAATCTAAGGTCTAGAAAGTTAGATTTCTGTAAACATTGTTTGTTTGGAAAACAAAGTAAACAAAATTTTAAAACAGGCAAACATACTAGTAAAGGAATACTTGATTATATCCATTCAGATGTTTGGGGTCCAACACCTACAACCTAGTATGGTGGGTCGTCGTATTTTGTCTCGTTTATTGATGACTTTTCTAGGAAAGTGTGGGTCTACATGTTGAAAAGGAAGTCTGATGTTTTTAGAGTTTTCAAGCAGTTTAGAGCATTGGTAGAAAACATCACTGGTAGAACTATAAAATGTTTAAGAACTGACAATGGTGGTGAGTTTACTTCCAAGGAGTTTGACAACTATTGCAAGGATGCAGGGATCGAGAGACATAAGACTATTGTTTATACTCCTCAGCAAAATGGAGTTGCTGAATGCATGAATAGAACTCTTTTGGAGAGAGCAAGGAGTATGCTGAGTAACGCTAGTTTGCAGAAGGAGTTGTGGACAGAAGCGGTGGCTATAGCTTGTTATGTGATAAATCGATCGGCATCAACAGCGATAGGTTGCAAGATTCCTCAAGAGGTATGGAAAGGTCACCCTTGTGATTATTCTAAACTCAGAGTGTTTGGTTGTGATGCATATGCTCTAGTGCCTAAACATCAACAAACTAAATTAGATCCAAAATCGAAAAGGTATATCTTTGTTGGGTATGGTGATGGAACAAAGGGATTTAGATTGTGGGATCCTACTACCCGCAAAATCATCATCAACAGAGATGTAAAGTTTGATGAATCCTCTCTTGTACAGTTAGATGTAGATAATAAATTGAAACAAGATGATGTATCTGATTTCCAGCACATTCAGTTTGATAGCACTTCTAATGATAGTCATGACGACCATAGTTCAGATTCTAGTCATGAACAAGTTTCAGAATCATATTATGAACAGGGTTCAGATGGAGGTCATGAACAGGTCTCAGATGGTGATCATGAAGAAGTTCCTACAGATGGTAGACAGCCAATTGTGGAAGCACCAGAAACATCCTTAAGGAGGTCTACAAGGATCAAACGTCCTCCGAGAAGGTATGATGATTATGTTACTTCAGTTGCTTTGACCGCTAACGATGATGAACCTTTGTGTTATCAGGAAGCTGTAGAAGGTTCAAAGAGTGACAAATGGAAAGCAGCCATGAAGGAAGAAATGATGGCCTTAGGTAAGAATGGCACATGGGATCTGGTTGAACTTCCCAAAGGTAGGAAAACTGTGGGATGTAAATGGGTTTTCAAAGTGAAACGGGGTGTGAATGATTCGGAGGACAGATACAAAGCAAGGCTGGTTGCAAAAGGGTTTTCTCAGAAAGCAGGCATAGATTTTCATGAGATTTTTTCACCAGTTGTTAAAATAGTTTCAATTAGAATTGTGTTAGCGTTAGTTGCTTTGCTTGATTTAGAATTACAGCAACTAGATGTTAAGACTGCATTTTTACATGGAGATTTAGATGAGGAAATTTATATGGAACAACCGGAAGGGTTTTTTCAGCATCGCAATAAGAAATTTGTCTGCAGGCTCAAGAAGTCATTGTATGGTCTGAAGCAGTCGCCTCGACAGTGGTACAAGAAATTTGATTCTTTCATGTTGAGTCAAAAATATATAAGAAGTGAATATGATCATTGTGTTTACTTTAAGCAGTTAAGTAATGGCATGTTCATTATCTTAGTGTTGTATGTTGATGATATGCTTTTAGCAAGAAAAAGCATTGAAGAAATCAACAGGTTGAAGACTCAGATGGCAAGGACGTTTGATATGAAAGATCTAGGAGCAGCAAGACAGATTTTGGGCATGGAGATTTTCAGAGACAGGAGCAATGGTAAGATGTGGTTATCACAACAAAAGTATATTGAGAAAAATACTTGTGAGGTTTGGTATGAACAATGTGAAGCCTGTGTCAGTCCATTTAGCTTCCCATTTTAAGCTTTCTTCCAGTTTATGTCCTAATACAGATGAAGAAAAGGATTATATGTCTCGAATTCCATATGCCAATGTAGTAGGATGTTTGATGTATGCGATGGTTTGTACTCGACCAGATATTTCACATGCAGTTGGGGTTGTCAGCAGGTATATGGCAAATCCAGGTAAAGAACACTGGTCAGCAGTGAAATGGGTGCTTCGGTATTTGAGAGGCACAAGTAGTTATTGTATTACTTACAATAAGAGTAGTGAATCTGTTTGCAGGTATGTTGATTCTGATTTTGCAGGTGATTTGGATAAGAGAAGGTCAACTTTAGGGTATGTCTTTACTCTTGCAGGTGGAGCTATTAGCTGGATGTCAAAGCTACAAAACATTGTTGCTTCGCATGCTTACAAAGAGGCGATTTGGTTGAAAGGTTTGCTTGGTTAGTTTGGTAGGTTACAGGACAACATCATGTTACTCTGTGATAGTCAAAGTGCAATACATTTGGCTAAGAATCCAGCCTATCATAGTAAATCAAAGAATATTCCAATTAAGTACCATTTTGTAAGACAGGTTATCACTGAAAGGGGAGTCTCTCTTAAAAAAGTGCATACAAAGGAAAACTGTGCAGACATGTTCACAAAACCAGTTTTGTTGGAGAAGCTACGTTGGTGTTTGGCTTCTCTTGGCTTGTAGAAAAAATAAATAATAAAGAAACAGGGCATCAAGCTAATTGTTGTCAAGGTGGAGATTGTTGAGATTTTTTTTTTAATAAAATAGGAAAAAATTTCAGTAGGTGACAACAATCTGATTTGGTTGCTATATTAGCTCTATTTTGTTGGGAGTGAGTTAATGCATCCTATATTTGTTGTAGGAGGATTTATGAGGTAGTTAGATCCTCTTAGCTATAAAACAGGTGTCCAGACGGATTGGGTCGTGTGTGTGAGAGTTTGTGAGGAAAATGATTATTTTGTAATCTCCTGATTAATAATAAGATTACCAATGCCTATGTTTGGTGGACGTAGCCCAGATTGGTTGGGTGAACCAAGTTAATTTTTCTATGTCTTCTGTGCATGATTTATTTGCTGTGTATAATTTTTTGTCTGTTGCACACCTTTGGCTCTAACAATATTCTACACATTTCTCTACCTCGCATCATCGACCACATGCATCCTAGCTCTGAACCTCTCACAGGTTGTCTTTTTGCTTCTATTCTTTGGAATACTTGTCTAAATTTATCTGTTGCGTATCTCATATGTCGTCTATGCTCTAACTTCTTCTACATCTCTCAGCCATGAAAACAGATTGGTTTTGTTTTGGTGATACATGGTGGACATGTATGGGTTGTTATTTCCTTTGCTATTTTGTAGGGTATTAGATTGCCCTGTTATGGTTGTTTTTGTGCTATTTTGGATTATGGTTCCTTTGCTATCGCTGTGACTTCGGCTCTGGTATCTCTGCATTTTCCAACACCTTTTTCTGGTATCTTATTTGGAATATCTTCCCGATGGATGGTGGTAGGTAGCTTCATATCCTGTTTTAGATCCTTCCACACGCCTATTTTAGTCTGTCGTGCATCGGGTTTTGTCGAATTAATGCATTGGGATCCCCGGTTATCCTTCGTGCCTGACATTACATCTTTTCTCCCTGACATATTCCTTTTTATCCAGATATGGGGAATGTTTCCATCGGCACTTCCTTATGTGGATTTAGTCTAAAATGGTGTATTTTCATTGAGATTTGGTGTTTCGATCAGTTTTGGTACTTTGGATGGGTCGCTTGTATTATTCCCATTTAACTCTTCCAACTACCCATGAAGTCATCATGTGTCATATATATTTTATCTTGTACACTTGTCCATTTCTCCAAATTTTTTGAATTTGGGGTTGTCACATCTTGCCAGTATTTTTGGGCGGGGTGTTATGGATATCATGGATTCTGACACGTTAGCTCAGGAGGCTTTTATCTAGGCTACTATGGAGGTGGAGTCTAGTTGGATGGGCGGTCACGGGGATGGTTATCGAAGTGGCACACATCCATTTGATCACTGGCATAATATCTTGGGTGATCTTTCAGTGCCAGATGGCAGACATGCGCCCCTAGATCTGCGGGGTGGCATGCATGCATGGGAACATTGTTGATCTGGGCATCATGTTCAGTCCATTAAAACAACGTCTGCAACACCCACTCTGTTTCAATATTGAAAGGTTAAATGATCATAATACCAGTCTGTAGAAACATGCTTTAGTTGGGTGCTAACACTTCTCTATGTGGAGTGACGCTGAGATGAGAAAATGGGTGGAATTGAAGTGGAAGTCCATACTGGGTTATATGCCGAAGGTGGTGAGATTGCTTTGGAGTTGGTAGATTTTTCACATCCTTAGCCAGGAAGACATACAAAAGATTAAATCAATTCCATGGATTGATGGGTGTAGCTTTCTGGAACAACACTCTTGGTTTATCGGGTTTAATTCCCTCAACAAAACTCCAAAGAATAAGTTGATTTGGATTAAGCTACCCAGTCTGCCCATTGAACTATGGACGAGGCAAGATTTGGAAGATATTGGAAATGCAATCGGGAAATTTGTGTACGTGGATCCTCGCTGTCTTGGTGCCCCTCACAAAAGAGTCGCATGGATTCTTATAGAGAGATAATACAGGGGAGATTTTTCTGAACATATCGGGCTTCATTGGGGTGACACTAACCTTATTCAGAGGTTGGATTATTGGGGGGTTTCGTTTTGATGTTCTCTTTGTCACCACACTGGAAACATCCTCGCAAACTATCCGTGGCGCATGGATGGAAGATATTATGAAAGGAACTGTATGCGGGTGCCAAAAAAGCCAGATCATGCTGATGTGTTCACACGGGGAATAAGTCCGCGTCGCTTCTCAGGTATTCATCATGATACTCATCCTTCTCATTCTGTGTTTCTGTCATCTCCGTGAAATGGAATATCTCCCATAACCATCCTGTCATCTCCCTTTTCTTGGGAATTCTATCTTAACTGGAACATGCTGGCCTCTCTCATCTTCACACCCGCCTTCCTCGGGTTTCTCCCCCACTGATCAAGACTTCCATAAACCGTTTCAGCCTCTTAGTGTCCTTCTCAGTCCTAATTTGTTTCAGTCACATGATGTTCCATCCTCCTCTTATGCAACCTATATTATGTCCCCTCTGCAACAGCCAAAAGCTACGAGTCACCGTCCTGGTAAGAGCCCTGCACATTCTCCATTGACTTCTCCTACCAACTCTGTGGGTAGCGATTTGGATTACCTTCTCCAATGGAAAACCCTTGATTTAAAGTCTCTTACCATTCATAAGCCTTCGGGTATATCCTCTCCTCACATTAGCCCCACCTCTGCTAGAAATATCACGGTCAGGCGTAAAAACAATCGGGGGAGTCGCCATTTTAGGGGTCATGCCAAGCTGAATATTTCTAATTCTCCTTTGGATAGATTTCTTGTTGACGTACCTATTGCTAATGTACCATCCTCCTGGGATCTTGGAGCGCAGATGACCGCACAAGGTGTCCCATGACTGCCATTTTATCACTTAATATTCGTGGATTGGGAACCCCCACTAAGTTCCTGGCTCTAAAGCATCTACTTCTACCTATTCACTCGTGTATCATCTTGCTTCAGGTAACCATGCATTCGGTTTCTCACGTTGTTGATTATTTTTAGAAAATGTTCCTGGAGTGGTATATTGCAACCATAGCTGTGGATGGCCTATCTGGCAGACTAGTGGTTTTATGGAACCCTATATGGGCTTAGGCAAAAGCTTTCCCCTATTCGGTGGATACTCTCATTGAGGTTTTTTTGCGTGGATTTTGGGATCGTCTTCACATCTTGAATTTATATGGCCCATATAGAAATAGGTCAGTTTTTTGGGAAGCTTTGTTTGCATCTGGAATCATGGATCCTTCCTCTCTGATTATTGTGGGGAATTTCAATTGTACTGTGGGTCGGCATAAAGTATGGGGGATGTCGAGGAAGATTGACCCAATGGTGAGATTGATTCAGGAGGCTTTTTTTGAACATAATTTTACTGATATTTTCCCATCGAAGTTGGTCCCTACTTGGGATAATGGTCGGAAAGGGGACACTTACATTGCGAAAAGGCTGGATCGATTTATTATTCATGGGTTCCTGATGGAGCATCTGGGCAATGTTCAGTTGAAGGTCATAAACAATTATCTATCTGACCATAGTCTAATAACATTTCATTGGAAGGTGGGTGGTCATTGACTTGGGTTGCCTTTTAAATTTAATCGCACTTGGCTTGATGATCCAACCTTTAATGATTTTGTTCACTCCATTTGGTCCCAAGAATAGGTTTTTGGGTCCTCTCCCATGGAGAATATCCTAGAAAAATTGGGTATCCTTCAGACAAAAGTTAAGGCATGGCAAAAAATGAAAGTTAAGGATTAGCAAAAGAAATTGAAGGATATATAACAGGAATTGGATGCTTTATTACCATGGATGTTATCACATGTTCTACCAACACAAATCTGATCCCATATCCATGCACTAGAACAGAAGAAAATGGGCATTTTATTGGCTCTAGAGGCCTCTTGGTGCCTAAAGAGCAGGGCAATCTGGATAAAAGAAGGTGATAGGAACACAAAGTTCTTCCATCGCTATGCTAACCATAGGAGACATATCAATTCCATTTGGGTAATTCAGGACGAGCATGGTGCTCGTTTATAGACACAATAGAGTATAAGTGAAGCTATTGTACAACACTTCCAAAGTGCATATGAATGAAAAGGGGAGGTTGATGGAGATTCTATATTATGGGTTGTTGATTTGTATCCTACATTGTTCGATGTTGGTGAAAATGAATGTTTTTTCCAGGCTATCACAAAAGATGAGATTCTGGATGTTTTAAACGCCTTCAAGAGGGATAAGAGTTTGGGTCTGGACGACTGGTTAACTGAAATCTTCATGCTTTTCTTTGATATTTTTAAATCTGATCTTCTCAATATGGTGGAGGATTCTAGGATCTCGGGGAGCATCCATCTGCGCATAAAATCAACCTATAACGCCCTAATTCCTAAACGAAGGTCTCCTCTATTTTCCAATGACTATAGACTCATTTCTTTATGTAATCTAATTTATAAAATCATTTCCAAAACCATTGTGGGTCGGATACGGAATATACTGTCTAAATATATATCTCCCGAGCAATATGGGTTTTTACAAGATTGGCAAATACACGATGCAGACGCCATTGCACAGGAACGTATGCATTTCATTCATATAAAGCATACAAATGTAGCCGTTATGAAGGTGGATCTAACGAAGGCATATGACTCAATTGATTGGGGCTATCTACGTTTAGTTATCCTTAAGATCAAGGTGCAACCCAGATCTGTGAATTGAGTTATGGCACGTGTTCTGAATATAAATTACGCAGTTATCATCAACGGATACCCTACTCGTTTCTTCAGGGTTGGTCGCGGACTGTGCCAAGGCTGCTCGTTATCCCCACTATTGTTCATTCTTTCAATGGACACCCTGAGTTTGCGAATCAAAAAAGCGGTGGAAGAGAACCAATTTCAGGCTCTGGTTATTGAGATCAATATCAAAATTTCACATGGTTTCTTTGTCGATGATGTGCTCATAATGGGTATGCGTAATCATCTTTCATGGCTTTTTCTCTTTCATTTTTTTTAAAAATTTGAATGTCCTTCTGGGTTAATTATGAATTTGCATAAAATAATGTTATTTCATGATATGGGGGATTCAGATGTCATTGATTATATAAAGAATCTGTTTGGTATTGAGCTGGCTCCGATGCAGGATGGACTACAGTATCTTGGTTATCATATCAAACCAAATTGCTATAGAAACTTTGATTGGCAATGGCTGGTTGATAGGTTCTACAAGCGAATTTTTGGTTGGGAATTTCTATGTTTATCCTTTGGTGGATGCGTGACACTCACTAAGGTTGTGCTTACCCAACTGGGGGTATATTGGGCACATCTATTTCATGTTCCTATGGCTATTATTAACAGAATTAACCATATTGTTGCAAACTTCATATGGGTTGGTAATAGAAAGAACAAATTTCATCTCACTAAATTCTCACATATTTCATGTCCAAAAAAAAAGGGGGTTGGGGTATCATGAATCTCAAACTATTTGGAAAATCACTGCTGGTTAAGTCATTATGGCATGCAATATTCAGGTCTGGAATATGGTGCAGGGTGATTAGACATAAATACATGAAAGATTAGAATATCTTATATTGGTTTTGCAAGAACAAAATTGGCACTTCAGGCAGATCGGCCATATGGCGCAATTTTCAAAAGGTTGCAAACTTCTTCTTACAACAGTTGGTGTGGAATATGGGGTCTAGTCACTCAATCATTATTGGAGTGGATCAAATTATGAATCATTACTTGACTTTCTATATAGAAATGGAATATTTTTGTGGAACCAATTGATTCATACATGGATGGATTGTTTTCCAATATGGAAATATCCACATGATCTGGGGATGGTTGGTAATCTGGCCATGGAATGGCTACAAATTTCTGCTGGTTTAAAAGCTCTGGGTATTTTTTGGAAGGTGCCATATGATAGATTAATGTGGTCGGGCAAAATGAAAATAGGAAATGTTTTGGTGGCAGACATATATGATAAGCTGTGTGGATATGCTGGTGGGTATTTAGCAGATCTGATTTTGTATGACCTTTGGAAAAATCACATTCCCTGCAAAATCATCTGTTTTACATGGTTAGTTTTCCATAATAAGAATCTCACATGGGAGAATCTGAAAAAGCGACATTGGCATGGTCCAAGTATGTGTGTGATATGCAAGCAGGAGGAGGAAAACAATGTCCATCTATTTCTCAAATGTCAACATGTAATTCAGGTATGGGAAAAATTAGCATTATATTTTGTTTTCCCTTATATACAGTTCCATAATATTGCAGATTGTATGGGGTGGTGGAACAAACAAAAGCCTGCATGGAGGATAATTCTACTCCTTCTTTTCTGGTCCATATGGAAGTGGAGGAACAAGCTCATATTTGAGGATTGGGTTGAAGACTTTGGACTGATACATGAGAAGATCATTTCATTATATTTATTGTATCCTGTTAAAGACAATGTGCATAAACAAATGAAGCTTTCAAAGAGCATCCGTCCTCAGGTAGTATATTCGATCGCATTTTTCGACAGTGCTACACAAAACAATGTATGTGGATGTGGTATATGGCTAGATATGTCAAACAAACTTCAGTATCATGCTCACTGGAATGTTGGTATGGGTACCAATAACAAAGCTAAGGCTATGGCACTATGGGGTATATTATGGCTTATTAAATTTCTCAACATCCCTGAGGTTCATATATATGGAGATTCTAAGATCATCTTGGATCATGTAAAAGGCAAAGCACATATCAATCAACCAACCCTCCTTGGTTGGTTAAGGAGAATAGATTGTCTTTGGATACAGCTTGGGAGACCTCCAATTAATCACACGGGCAGAGAATATAATCTGATTGCCAACACACTCTCAAAGAAAGGACTGCAAGGGAAAATGGGAGAAGTTCAGATGGTCATATTAATGGAGGAGCACAATATGCACGCTCTGGAGTTCAACTTTCCTGGATAATACTTGCATATAGTATTTTTTGACTTTTTGTATAACTGTTTTTTTACTCTTTGCATGTCAACAGGTAATGGATCACGTGTAGATATGCTTTTTTGATACACTGTGAATATGGTTGATATTTTCATCAGAAAGTTATTTTTTGATGAATTATCTGTTATGTCTATCTGTTATATCAGACATTTTTACATGCAATACTTATAGAGGATGGATGTACATGTATTGTAATTGGTCAGTTTTATGTGGTTGACTCTTTTGGCAACTAGGATTATCCGGACTTATGATGAAACATGATTTGGGGTGTTTCTATGATGTACATGAACTACAATTTATATAAATATAGCTTCTTTCATACTAAAAAAATAAAAATAAACTATTGTTATAAATTATTAATAAAAAAATACTAATTTATTAAAAAAATGCTAAATATTTTTAATCCAAATTATTTAATTCCTTTATCATTATCTATTAAACCGGGGTAACAATGTCTAAGTACTAGAGAAACCTGGCAGTCACATCGACTCCCTTTTCCCAACTATCGTCACTACTTTACTGAGAAAAGTTAGAGGCGGCGTGGTGACAATTAGGGAGACGTCGTTTGCTTTTAGACGAAGCATATTCAGAGGAATATCTAATCTCGATCATTGATTAAAAATTCAAAGTAGGTTCATCCACTTAAAGTTGAAATAGAAAAGCCTTTGGCTAATAAGAAAGAAAGTACTGGGATTATGAAGCCATGTTGTCAACCAAGAGAAAACTATTCTTTCACTTTTTACTAAAGAAGACTATGCGTTGGCCACTCATAGCGATATATGCCAATTTCTGAAGGAGTTGTTTTTAGTGCGAATTTTTGGATTTTTCGATGTCGGAGTTTGGCCGAAAATTTTGAGGTGCAATCTTGATTTGTGTTATTTAAACTAGTCTTTTGACTGTATATATGGATTCAGCACCCTGAAAAACCCTTAGGGCACTTGGATTGTGTAGGGATTACCCATCAAAATTGTGATTTCAATAAATTCCTGTTGATTTTAGAGAAATTAGACCCAAAAAACCCACTGGAAAAGCTTCCAGAAAGTCGCACTAAAAAAAACTCTTTTGAAAGCTACCATTTCTTACAAATTAGGCCAACAATACAAACACTAAACCTGAAAATAAATGTGGCCAAAATTACAAATATTAAAATTCACTAGGATTAAACTAGCTAAACCTGAAAATATAAGTGGGACTAATAATACAAACACTAAACTTGAAAAGGTTTGGAGGGCTTTTAGAGCATATTTATACACTCTTTCACATATTTACAAGCATAAAAATTGAAAAGGTTTGGAGGGATTCTAGAGCATATTTATACACTCTTTCACATGACTTTAAATCATGTAACTTCTCCACAAAAATTTAACGATTATTACTACACCAAATTGATATCTTCTAAGGTGATTTTATATTCTACATTATGGTATGTTTAGAAATGAGGTATGGGAATTCAGGGGATTCTATACGCTCCGCCGTCCAGTTTGTTCATGTGATTCGACATTATCTCAGTTATAGAGATGTTCCTTATAGAATTGTATCATTCATGCATTTTATAGAGTTTGTAGACATTAGTTCTTTCGAGCTTAATGAGAGGATTTGGTAACTATTATGAAGCCCAAGTTTTCTTCATTCATATATTGGAATTACTTAATTAGAGTAAAGTGTAGTTTAGTATAGTTTGCTTCTATCTTATCCATACAATGACAAAAAAATGTCAATATCATCATTCAATTTTTGTAATCACAAAATAGTTTTCACGATCATCTTTTTCTTCAAGCATACAGGGAAGATATATCAATCAATCAATGAATTACAACCATCATAATCCCAAAATCATCATCACCTTCGTATTAAGAACTAAAATACAAGACACTTTGTAATGAAATTCATAATATATCAATTATAGACATGGATATAATTCTCACTTTACCTTTGATGTTGCAAGTAATTATGGAAATCATTGCAAAAAATGTAATTAACTTATATCTATGCACATTTATTTTGGAAAATAATTAATAATAATACAAGTTATGTAAATATCAATATAATTGGCCTAGATTCATCTTGACTCCAGATCTACCAAGCACTAAGAGGGATCAAATCTCTCTCTTGAAGTGCAAATTTATTTTACAGTGAAAATAGATTTGATCCCTCTCTGCACTTGGAAGATCTAGAGTTAAGATGGATCTAGCATATGTGACTTAAATTCCAAAAGAAAAATGCTTGGGGTGGACCCAACTCCACTACTAGGCTCAAGACATAGGTACAAGGGGTTAAAAACGCTGAAATACAAGGTCATTGCATAAAGGAAAGGGAATATACAACTTGAGCACCAATGCCTAAATCTCTAATCAATTAAAACAATCAACCTTCTACCCAATAAATGTAGCCTCTATGCATTTAAAACACCCCAAGGAAATGCATACCTTACATAAGAAAAAAATAAGGATTGTAACCAAACATATGCATAAGCATGCAAAGCACCATCACGACATATAAGCAAGCTCATGATCAATACACACAGAGTTGATCATAATCATTAATGTATATGCTTTCTGGTCAATGTTAAATCTTGCATACATAGTTCATCTTTGTTGGATAAGAAACTAGACCCTTTAAGCAACACACTTCCCATTTACAGACATGCATGCAAGCTTCTTTACTTTCTTTTTTCAATCTTACCTTGGATTTTGTTATGGAAACTGGATCTAGAAACACCCCAACATGGTATGTTGAAGCCCAGACCAAAGGATTTTCCTTCTCATGTGAAAAAATCCTCATAATTTGTTGCATTAAATTAATAGATACAACTATTGTAATGCCATGTTTACTATCCTATATAAAAAGTGTCACTTTTCAAAGTAGTTAGCAATAAGAATCAAATGTAGGCATGCATCCGTAATAAAACTAGGAAGTAGAGTTAAGGTGCTACACCACAAACTACATATGTAGAAGGATATATGTTCTATAGGAAACTGGAATATAGAAAGTGTACTAGCTATACAAAGCATTGATTCTTGTATTGGTTCCCGTAAAGGGAACCAAAGGAGAATTCTATTAGGCAACTAGATGAAGTTATCTCACAATTTATAGTAATTACTACTTTAAATTTTAATCCATGCAATAAGACATTTGTTGAATTGTATGTTATCTCATTCAGAGGTTTCTACAATAGTTTGATTTGTAATTCTTACTTACAATACAATATAAAAGGGGTCTTCTTGCTCAATTATTAAATCTGACATGTAGATATGCACATCTATGTTCCTATTTTACTGAAAATAGTAATACATTCTCTACATTAAATGGTTTAATATGTAGATCACAACATAAGATCCATTATCTATCACCTATGATTTTTTGCATTACTAAACTATCACTTTCTTTCTTTTAATCTCTAGCTACGCTAAATGATTCAAAATGCAAATCACAACATAAGCTCCACCATATGTTACTAGTGAATTTTTGAATCAGTAAAATATCACTTTTTCTCCTTTAATCTCTCACTCTACACTAAATGATTCAATATTCAAATAACAAACATAAGATCCACCATATGTTACTAGTGAATTTTTGCATCAGTAAACTAACACTTTCTTAAATGCACCCTTGTACACAAATGGGTCAAAAGGAAACTTACGAAGCACATAATGGAACTTTATGTCTTGCCTTCAGGAGAATTGTTAAAAGGAAATGGTGTATGTAGTAGTCTATTAAAGCTTTAACATGTTAGGTGGCTTCATTTAGGGAAACATAATTTTAAGAAGCAAAAATCTCCAACAAGTTAGGGATTGAAACTTCAGAGATATAGCAAGCAATGACAATTAAAGATGAATGTGCCTCAAAAATTAAAACACATGTAACGAAAGTAATTTGTTGCACAACTTTCATCCTTGCCTAGAAAAATTGTAAAACATGAGCTCAAACTCATTGTTGCATACAATAGGCGCCAAATAAAATAATATATTGAAAACATATGTTGCAAGATAAAGCTCAGTTACATAGCACTAAAATTACAACATAATAGATAATCTAAATGTAGTGTTAAATGTAGTGTCATCACATTCATAGCTTTTTTAGTAACCTATCTAAATTCTAAAAACTTTACGACGAACACCTAATTTGGGTTGCCATAAGAGCCAAACACATTAATATTTAGTGGGTGTTCCCAATGTTTAGTCCTATATTGCATACGATCAGATAAATGCTAGCATGCATGCTAAAAATATGGACCATAGCAACTTACTGATATGGTATGAAGCATTCATGATTCACACAATTAATCAATTGGCCCCTTGTATATGAACTTCATATTTTGCACACATTTACATCACAATCCGATGCTTTATGAATGATGAAATACCTTATTTTAGGTATCATGAAATTTTAAAATACCTATCTTAAACTGCGAAGACTTCAAATGAAAGGGTTTAATGTATCTAGGTAAAATTTCTCATGCCATGGAGAATAATGACATCTTAATATAAATCTACAAATGTACCCTCAAACTTTTTACATGCCATTTTCTAGCTCCATTGACTTGTTACATATCGATAAAAGAACATCCACACATGCCACTACTTCATAACCATAATAGTTTTAATAGATTAAATTGCAAATTTTTCTTCAATCTAAAAGGAAAGATTAAGAATTATTCTGCGAACATACCAGTACATCCGCAAAATTTGACTTTCCATGACCATATTGATTCCTTCCATTCACTTATTCTTAAAAGAGATAAAAGTAAGTTTGAAATAAGGATAAAACTTGTAGAACTTCATACCTTTAAGAACTTATGTTAGAAGTGATACAAATATAAAGTTACAATTATAGTTTGAAATAATTGTCAAACATATTTTCTCTTTCAACTCAAATTATTTTTAATTTCCAAAGCAAAGGATATATTCTTCAAAACCCCACTTCATTGTAACTTCTGACCTCTATAAACCTTCACTGCAACCTACCTAGATAAAACATTCTTATTACCCTTAATGGATCATCAAACTCAATCTAATTCAGAGAATCAGTTTAACCAAGGCTAATAATCCTTGCTTGAAGCATCATAATTTATATAATACCTTATGTATGAATATTCATGGTGTCTTTTATAATCTACAATATCCAATTGAATTGGAGGAACAATTTATAAAGTCATAATACATAAATGTCAATTCAAACACTTGGGGAAAATGTTAATAAGAGAAGAATGTGGGGAAAGAACAAATGCTCCTCGTACTAACTATCAGAGACATGAATATAGGTGATCAATGGTAATACATGTATCCAAGTGATTGAGAACCAACCATGTATATTTCCCTAGTGAAAATTCTAGAAACTACAGAGAACATACGACTAATGTAGGTTTCCCTTCTCCAAAAAAATTGAACAGTAGACAAAAATGTGTGTAATATTTCCAACACTTCTATGAAAGACAACTAAACACATGAACAATAAAAAAATGGTGATATATCACATACAGGCTATGGATAACCATTTTTCAACTAAAATAGGGAAACAAAATAACACTGTAAAATCTATGGCCATAGGAGCTCTGCATTAACCACTTACGAACTTTACAACATCTGAAATTTTACAACATCTCATATTTTAGCATCTAAGCAACACATAATAGTATTCAGAAAAAAATGGGGAACCAAGCTTATGAGATCTTCATGTGTCAAGGCCAAAGTTAACACTCACAACAAGGAATTTATGCCAATAAAACATCCCCCAGAAAGTATAAAGAAAGTATGAGGGATCGAGGGCTCATGAGCATAACCTTCACTAGATAGCTGACACTTTGCTCCTTCTTCCTTCAAAGGGAGGTTGGTTCAAATCACTTAACATGTACATAAGGCATATTTCTACATATGCCCTAGGGACATTATGATAAGCAAGTGAACGTAGACATGCATTAGGAACAATTAGTTGGTTTCAACCAAAAGATAATATTTGATCAATTTTTTCCACATTATTATATGATTCATATTTCTTACCATGAGTAAGAAGTATCTATATGATATTAAGACTTACAATTGGAACATCAATGATTCCTATTTCTTACCATGAGTTGTCAACTAAGAATTATCTATATGATACTCATACTTGCAATTTTAATAAAAATGAGTTGGTCCATATTTGCAATCAAATATAGACATTAGCATGTGCATTTGATTTTAGTGTTTCCATAAATATTTGGAAGATTTGTTCATGGCTGGATTTTTTTTTTTAATCCTTGAAGATAGACACTTCAATTGTTGTGACCACAAATGTGGAGTGCAATTCACAATAACAATCATCCTCAAAATCATAATCCAAGGAATGCAAGTGAGTAACTAGATGAATAAATTAAAACAATCATACCACTTGTATATATGGGGAAGAAAAAGTCCAAATTGCACGTAAACAAAATCTAGACTTTGACCTCACTACAGACACCAATTCAACTAAAATATGGCGATTGTTATTTTGGACCAAAATTATAATGCAACATAGACATCTCAACTGTCTATATGCCTACAAAGATACGAAATCAGCACCCTTGTACCATTTCAAAAAATCAAAATAAGTCCCTAAAAATTAGACTTCATGTAGTGTCCCAACTTGACAAGGTTAGTTTTGTGACACTTAGAGAGGGTGATTTTGATGAAGTGATATAACATTATGCATGCCAAACTTATGTATATTCTTGTACACTATAGACTTAGTTTAGGTCACACGATTGCAATGTGTGTATGATAAAGTTGATTTTGGTAAGACTCATTTTGGTTAAGTGCATATTATTGATGTTTTCTCTTTTGGTATCCTAGTTTGGACATACGTTTATGACATGGATGGTGATCTAGGATTGAGACACATAGATCCATGGATGATCATGGTTATGTGGAACATATGGTTGATTATGATTTATGGATGATAAATGATTTGTATGATTATATATGTTTAATATTTTACTAAGCAAGATGTGGCAGGGGACCTAGTCATTTCCAACAAGGATGCTTAAGTTATAAATGACCGTGAAAGTCATTTCTCCAAAACCAAAATGATTGTGGAAGTCATGCACAATCCTTGGTAAAATGTGAATAAGCTAATTATGAAATTCATTTGATTTCTTTGATATATGAGATTGTGATGTGTGCATGGCTTGGAATAAGACCTTACCAATGAACCATCAAATGGGTATGAGCTCACAATAAATACCTTAAGGTGAAGTGCAAATTTTCAAAGAAGAGTATATGAGAAGAAATGGAGTCTTGGATCTATAATAAAAGGATTAGGTTGCGGAGTCCTAAATTCATGAAAGACAAAGATGTGGAGTCTTGGATATATAATAAAAGGAGTAGGGTGTGGAGTCCTAAATCCATGAAAGATAAAGACGTGTAATCTTGTTTCATTAATAAAAGGATTGGGACACAGAGTCCTAAATATTTAAATGATCAAGGTGTAGAATCTTGGATCCTTGGAGTAGATCAGGGCATGTAGTCCCCAATCTACTAAGGCATGGAGATGCATGCATTAGGGATGCGGAATCCCTATTCCATAGAAGAAGAATATCACTCATGGGCAGCTAAGGGATGAATTTCCTTAATAAAATCTCGTTTCTGACAAATTTGGTGTCACTTTCTAAAAATAGAAAGTCATGTCTAGCATCTCAAGTATGATTTTCCAAAAATATTAAATCACCTTCAATTAATAGGTAATAAAGTATAGTTGAAGAAAATTCACTTAAGTTATCATTAATCAACCTTAATAGTTTTATCTAGACTTAATCCTCAATATTATTAATATTACTATTATCTTTTATGAGACTATGATATTATTATTAAAAGGGAATTAGAAGTCACCTTCATCTCCTCGACCTCTTCACACGTATCTCCTTGATGATTCTCCCATCTGTTTGTCATTCTCTCGCTCTTTTAATAATATGTTACACTACTTTTTATGCACTCATCAAATTATGACATATTCCTCTTACACTCATTAAAGACATGTCATAACAGATTCCTCTTATGCTCTCGTTAATGCATATGTTACACTCTCCTTAACTAAGGCATGCATAACTCTCCTTAATGGCAAGAGTTACACTCCTCTAAATGGAATAGAAGGCATTCATATTACTTCCCCTTTATGACAAATATTTGTTGCTCCTCCTATATATGTGTCTCATTTATTCTCACTTGGGGGAGGTGCATGAAATATTTAAAAAAAAATATTATGAGAGGGGAATACTTGGAGAGTAACTTATTTATTTCAGAATGAATTTGAAATTCGTAAACTAAATTACTAAGTAGTTCTACCTAGTGGAGTAGAGCATGAGTGGTATTGGGAGGAAGTGAAGCTTATCTTTCTCAGCTTGCCCTGTATTTCTCTTCCATACCTTTTGGTCATGTAACCCCCACTTTGATTCCAAAAACCAAGTTTTCAGAATTCGATTCTCTAATCTAGGTGATTTAGCATATTTGTTGTTTCTTGTATGGACTATATATTTTTTGGTTTTGTTGATTTTATTTTCATCTTGGATTTACCTGGTGATCTATATTGATGACACTAACCTAATTCAAGCACTCTTTTTTTTTTTTTAAGTATCAATGGATGTAGAATGCACGCTTTCAAAGTGTTTGACAAAATGTATCAAAGGTTGTAGATTGCATTCTTACAAAGTGTTTGTCAAAAGGCCTCAATGGCTATAGATTGCATGCTTGTAAAGTGTTTTTCAAAATGCCTCAATGGATGTAGCTTTTGTGCATATAAATTGTTAGAGTAAATGTCTTACTGACTGCAATTTTTATGTACTAGAAATTTGTGAATATAATATTTAATAGATGTAACTTCCTATGTTTGCAAGGTTTTATATGAATATGAAAATGAATTTAATATGTTGTTGAAGTGTGAATAGAGAATAGGACAATTGTTATTTTTATTATCTAAAGATATCATGAAAAGATTGGTTATTGTTGGAAATGATTTTACATTAACCAATTCTATAGGATTTAATTACTTGTGAAAGTGAGCATAATAAGTTGTCTGAGTTGCATGTATTCAGGGGTTCAATGCCTAATTTTGACAAGTCCATTGTTTTACTGGGCACTTTTTGAAGAATAATATCCTTCTAAATTTTTAATAGTAGCTACTCTTTCTGTAACATTCACTATACGAGTCTCATGATTAAAGAAATACCATTCTGCAAATAATTTTTTTCCTTAATACTCGAGAATGATAATTTTTAATTGATGAATTTGGAAACATTGTTGGGTCAATGTCTTTTTTCATTCCATTGTTCCATTTCATAATCATATCATTAGATTTTTTGATGAAGAGAGGCATATTCCTTCTTTGATGTCCTTTGTATAGGTAGGTTAATACTCATACAAGTATATATGATTTTTGTAATAGAAGCATGACACTTTTGTGGTTATGATATCAAGAGTCAATAAGTGGAGGCTATTTAGCATAATATAGGAAATTAAATACTTTGATCTATATTAATGTTCACATGTGTCATTATGGTGGAATTTATTTCCAGTCGTACTTAGAGCTCATGTATAAGTATTAAAAAGAGCACATGCTATCATCTTCTAAACTTGAGAGGAAATGTGTTTTGGAATTGGTCCTTACTTCTTATGTTATATTCTTATATTGAAATAGGTGAAGGAACATAATATTCATGATAACCAAGTTAGTCATATTATGAGTAAATAAATAAATAAATAAAACTGAGTGATAGTGTTCAACGTAACCATTATTTCTCTACACTCTTGATGGTTGGTAAGGTGGGACTTGAAATATGGTATCAGAGCCAAGTTACAACACTAGGTTCTAATGGGCCAACATGCTTGCTTGTAGGTTGGCAATGCATGAATGTTGATTTTGCATGCATGTTGAATTGTTGTGTATGATGACTTGGAAGCATAGTGGTTGCATAAGGGATATTATTATTATGTCATTTAGAAACTCATGAAAGAAAAATAATTCTTTCTGATATTCCTTTATGTTTTTGTTAAGAAAAATTACGAGAAATATGATAATGGACTTAAAGACATTTTGGGAAAGGATGTGCTTGAGAAGTTGGGGGTTAAACCCAAACATGTGAATGACTTGATTGTAAATGGGTGAGTGAGATATGTGGAGTGCATGCATGGTTGCATATATGTTTAATGCATTATTATCAATGTGATATGTGCCTACTAGCCATCTTTACTAGCTGAAATTGTATCTACCAAGAAAAATATTGGCCTAATCTAAACTATAGTATGATGACCTTCGTGTGTATCCTTTGGGGATGTGTAACAAATGTAAGGATGAGATTCAATTAACGAGATGATTGAGTTCATCATATTAATTTTGAGTCTTTTCTTATCTACACTAATGGAAACTTAACAAAATATACCTTGAAGAATGCCACTTTTAACTATGAATGTAGTTTCACGAGTAATGTATGTTCATTAATTTGATGTGTTAAAATATGATTTGGGAATATATTCTTAACGATTAATAATGGAATTCCTATGATTTCCTTGACATGATTTTTTGTAGTTTGGGTTGACATTATGCATCAAAAAATTTGAACTTACTCAAATACTATGTTGTGGTGTGAAACAATGTAAACTTTGAAATGGGAACTGTAAACTCAAAACAAGAACTCTAGCCTAAAAACGAAAAATGTTGATGTTGGAATACTGAAATGCTAGAAAACCTTAAAATTTTTACAATTTTTCAACCATGACATTATGGAAAAATTTTATGACTAAAAAAACTTTGAAAATGAACACTTCGATGAAAGAGTCATCATACCAAGAGTAATTTTTTTTCTAAATGTTGAAAATATGACGACTTTAAAATCTTAGCCTAAGACAACTTGACACATTGCAAAAAAAGTTTAAAAGTCAACCATCAAATTGACACATAGTATAGGCAAACTTGACCCACTCTAATGGAAACTTAAATATCAACCATGAAATTGACACATTGTGAGGGTAGACTCGATCCTTTATAGCAAAAACTTTAAAACCAACAATCAAATTGACACATAATGAGATCGGGTTGCTAGTTGAGGATTGACATGGACCCTATAGGAAAAATAAAATAATACAAAATAGAAATAAATATAAATGAAAAATTCAAAAGAAAACAAAAATTAAAACATTTAAAAAAAACCACCGAAAAAACATAATTAAAAATAATAATAATAATATATAGTAGAATAAAAAATATTTAAAAACATGGCAAAAAAATAAATATAAAATTTATTTTAAAAAAACACAAATATAAAAACATATATAAAAAAGACAAAAAATAAATCAAACATAAAAAATGTACCCAAAGAAACAAAATTATCATTTAAAAAAAAAATTTAAAAAACTATAAAAAATACAAATGTTTTTTAAAACAAAATTAATTAAAAAAAATGGAAGATTAACACAATAAAATAAAAAGATAAAAACAATTTTAAATAATTGAAAAAATAAATTAAAAGCAAATGAAAAAAAGTTTAAAAAACATTAAATTAAATTGAAAACATTAAAAAACACACAAAAACATTATAATAAAAAATAAAAACACAAAAAAACACAACTAAAAAAACAAATTAACAATAAATAAATAAAAATTGGATGCTCCACCCGCCCAGGGCAGCGTAAGGTTGGCCGGCACTGTGACCCTGGGTCTGCCTCGTCAATTCTTGGGATCAGCCAGGCAGACCTAGGGCACCTGGACTGCTAGGTTGGGAAGCCCTAGGCTTGGCTCAATTACAAGGATCGGTCTGTGAATTGCTGGGCGAGTGGGGCCTCCTTTTTTTTATTTGTTTTTTTAATTAACTTTCCTTTTAATGTTTTCCAGTTTTTTAATTAATTTTTTTTTTTAAATTAATACTTTTTTTATTATAATGTTTTTGTTTTTTTTAATGTTTTTCATTTAATTTTAATATATATTTTTTTGGTTTCCTTTTTATTTTCTATTTTTTAATTATTTAAAATTGTTTCTATTTTTTGTTTTTTTTTTTAAATCTTCTATTTTTTTTAATTATGTTTGTTTCTAAATATTTTTTTTTGTTTTTTACAAGGTTTTTTTTTTTTTCAATGGCTTATATATATATATATATATATATATATATATATATATATATATGTTATTTTTTTTGCAAAAAAATAAAAAATATTGCAAAGAAAACAAAAAAAATAGATGTTTGGAAAACCCTTAAAAAAATAACATCCTAGGATGAAAAACAAGAAGAGAAATAGGACAACTTGAAAAATGATTAAATAGTCAACATTTAAAAAATAATTGTACATACTTATGACATAAGAAATTTTGAAGTGTCAAAAATGTTTAAAAAAAATGCTGATGACTAGCATTTAAAAAAAAATATCCACACTTATTATTAGAAAATTTAAAGTGTCAAAAATAAGCTCCCTAGAAAAAGGGGTAGATGTTGAATCAACACGTTTCAAAATCAGCATGAAAATCACTAACATTTAAAAAAAAAATTATACTTGATACATAAGAAAATTTAAAGCGTCAAAAATATGCTAAAAATAGGTGTATTTTGAATCAATACTTTTCAAAATGTGATGATTTTTTTGCTACCTCAAAAAACGGGTACTCGATATAGTTCTCATTTGAAAGTTTACATTGCTATGACCTTCCTAATAAACAAGAGGCTTAAATTACGAGTGCATGAAGGATTGTGGAAGAAATTTTTAGGAAGACTTGAAGGTTATGTTTTCCTTAAGTTATATATGGGTGTGGAATCCATACTAGCATATATCTATGAGCTAATGTATGGCTGTGGAATCCATACTAACATATATCTATGAGGTAAGGTATGAGTGTGGAACCCATACTAACATATATCTATGAGCTAAGTAATTCTTCTGGTTAGAATGAGCAAATTATTTTGATGAAATATCATAGACATAATTAAGGAGGATTGATTATGAGTAATTAAATTTAAATGGATGAGGTTTGTAACATGAATTTTCTTGAGATTTAAATCCATTATTTTCTTTTTATAACAAATGAAGATACTAAGATTAGTATAGTGAACACTATTAGGTGGTTTAAATTGTTTGGAATAATTTATTTTGTTATATGGAGTCAAGTGTGAACTAGGTATCTATCCTCTAGCATTGCAATTCTTTTGTATGTGTTGGATTTAAGTAGAATTAAATTCATTTTCAAATTCTTGAAATCTAGAAAAAGATTATTGTGATAAGTTGATGAAATATTTTTCTATTGGCTTAAGACATATTAGGTCTAGGAAAGCCATAATAGTCTCCTTAATAATTTTATCAATTACATATTGGTAGAATTCTATTTAAACTAAATTAATTAGATAAATTATGAGGATTGAAATCGTGAACTGCTCTAAAGTATTGTTAGTTAGGTTATCGAGTCAAAATTCATATTGTTTATGAACTTGATGAACTATTTTCTTGAAATTTGATTAACTTCTAAATTGTTAAGAGAATAACATGTATAGAATATAAACATGTTTTGTGGTGATAACTTTGTTTTATATGAACTTAAAGGAAAAAGGTATGTGATTAATGAAAAGCTTATTTGAGTTCTTGTTTTACAAGAATATGTGCCTCTGACATTTTTTAGGGGGAAATTGAAGGAGAGTGAGATCACATTTTGATGCATTGGAATTGCTGCATGATTTAGAAACCTAAGATGACTGTATTGTATGTGAAATGAAAGAGATTGTTGGATTTAATAATTTATGCTTGGATGTATAGTTGTATGAGTAGTTAGTATTCTTGGAAAAGGTTGTAATATTTTGAGAGGTAGTAAAAAAAATAAAAAACTTATCTTTAGGCTAGAAATCTCTTTATTATAGTCTAAATATTTTTTAAAACCAACAATATTCTTCATAGTTTGAGAAATGTATGGTTTTCATAGCTTTTTTTTTGTATGTATTAATAGTAAGGGATAAAACCTGAAATCAAATGAATTGATTAATTATCGAATACAAATAATGAGTGATTTTATAGTGGGAAAGCAAGTCGACTTACAGTTAACAAGATAGATTCAATAATATAGATATCATATTTGTATAATTACAAAAGTCGTTCTTCATTACAAGCCTTTCTCAAAAAGATATCTTTAATTGTTGTTGAAATTAATATATTCTAACTGAGTCATTCATAATTGATTATCAAGTAAGAGAAGTGAATAATAATGAAGATTATGGGAATTCAAGGAATGGTCTATAGTGAAAAAGTGGGCCAATAAGGACTATATGGAACCTTAGCTTGTTAGTTACAAAAAAAATAAGAATATGTCTTTGTACCTCAAATTGTGATTTTTCCAAAAGCGTAAACATTTAGTTAAAAAAAAAAAAAAAACCATGTAGGTAGCTCCTAAATATTTTGATTGCAAGGGTGTCTTATGGAATGAAAAAGGGGAACTTGGATTGAGAAAACACAAATCAAGTGGGATGTAAGACTGGGTTATATATATGGAATGTTTTGTTGTGTAGTTTCACTAACAATTGTATGTGGATGATTTGATGCTTCTCGTATGCAAATTTGATTATGACATGGGGTGGACCATCATTGTTGTTTATATAACTAATGTGGGAGTTGTTTGTTAGTTGACAAGCTCAACTTTTGTATAGAAACCTAAGAGAAGGAAACATGAAAAATTATTGAATCCTTAAGGCATTAGATAGAGAAAAGAAAATCATGTGTAATGTGAGATCATTGTCATTTATATGATAGATGTTTTATATGTTATATCATTTACCGATAATAGTATCCAGATATAATATATTGGATTAGGTGATTATTTTGATACATTATGTATTGTGGTGTATGCCAAAATCTATTTAGTATGGCATAACTATATATGGTACTTGATTAATAATGGTGTTTTTTGGTCCTAATGGACAACCCAATTCGATTTTAGAAAGATATATATAAATAGATTAAGCAACAACTATAGGAAAACTTTGGGCCAAGTTTAATCCAATAGGGGGATTATGTAGTGTCCTACCTTAGCAAGGTTAGTTTTGTGACACTTAGAGAGGGTGGTTTTGATGTAGTGATATAAGATTACGCATGTCAGACTTATGTATATGCTTGTATGCTATAGAACTAGTTTAGGTCACATGGTTGCTATGTGCTTATGATAAAGACTAATTTTGGTTAAGTGCGTATTATTGATGTTTTCTCTTTTGATTTATAGTTTGTACATACATGTATAATCATGGTTATGTGGAACATATGGTTGATTATGATTTATGGATGATAAATTATCTGTATGATTATATATGCTTAATCTTGTACTAAGAAGCATGTGGCATGGGACCTGATCATTTCCAACAAGGTTGTTCAAGTTATAAATGACTGCAGAAGTCATTTCTCCAAAACCAAAATGACTGTGGAAGCCATGCACAATCCCTGGTATAATGTGAATAAGTTAATTATGAAATTCATTTGATTCCTTTGATCTATGAGATTGTGACATGTGCAGGGATTGGAACAAGACCTTACCAATGAACCATCAAATGGGTATGAGATCACAATCAATACCTTAAGGTGAAGCACAGAGTTTCAAAGAAGAGTGGATGAGAAGACATGGAGTCTTGGATCTATAATAAAAGGATTAGGTTGTGGAGTCTTAAATCCATGAAAGATAAATATGTGGTGTTTTGGATATACAATAAAAGGATTAGGGTACAAAGTCCTAAATCCATGAAAGATAAAGACACAAAGTCTTGGATGTATAATAAAAGGATTGGGACGTGAAGTCATAAATATTTAAATTATCAATATGTGGAATCTTGGATCCTTGGAGTAGATCAGGGCATGAAGTCCTTAATTTACTAAGACACAGAGATGCATGCAATAGGGATATGGAATCCCTATTATCCATAAGAAGAATACCACTCATGGGAAGTTAAGGGATGAATTTCCTTAATAAAATCTCATTTCTGACAATTTTGGAGTGACTCTCTAAAAATAGAAAGTCATGTCTAACATCTCAAGTATGATTTTCCAAAAATAGTAATTCACCTTCAATTAATGTGTAATCAAGTATAGTTGAAGGAAATTCACTTAAATTGTCATTAATTGATCCTAATAGTTCTAACATTATTATTAATATTATTAACATTATTAATATTACTATTATCATTTATGAGACTATGATATTATTATTAAAAGGGAATTACAAGTCATCTTCATCTCTTCAATAACTTCACACCTCTCTCCTTGATGATTCTCATCTCTCTATGTAGCTCTCTCTCTCCCTTTTAATAATATATTACACACTTTTTATGCACTCATCAAACAATGACATATTACTCTTACACTCATTAAAGACATGTCATAAAAGATTCCTCTTACGCTATCGTTAATGCATATGTTACACTCTCCTTAACTAAGGCATGCATTCCTCTCATTAATGGCATGAGTTACACTCCTTTAAATGGAATACAAGACATGCATATTACTTCTCCTTTATGAGAAATATTTGCTGGTCCTCCTATATATGTGTCTCATGTATTCTCTCTTGGGGGAGGTTCATTGTCATACCAAGAGTTGGAGAGATTTTAAAAAAAAAAAAATTATGAGAGGGAGAGACTTGGAGACTAGACTATTGCTTTCGAAATTAATTTGAAATTGCTAAACTAAATTACTAAGTAGCTCTTCCTGGTGCAGTTGACCATGAGTAGTAATGTGAGAAAGTGAAACTTATCTTTCTCAGCTGCCTTGTATATCTCTCTACTATTATATTTTGGTATTGTTTGTGAGCTCTTACAACTCGAGGGTTCCATGTGGAAAAGTTCTCCCTGGATATGGTTGGGTGGAAAATTGGATGGTTCACAATGAGTTGGTAATGATCTTGGAGCTCGAGCATACTCTCATCTTTTTGGAGCTATATATATATATATATATATATATATATATATATATATTGTCAAGTATATATATAATTGTTCTTGAATTTTTGGTTTCTTATTACATTTTAAAGTGTTGTGGAAAATTTAAATTTATTGGAAATTGCTACTTTAAATTATTACAAAATTATGAATATTCATAAAGTTATTTCTGAGCTAACCAAGAACCACTTAAAAGTTTCATGGCAGTTATGTATGAGAATGTGTATGCAGGGGCGATAAAACAAGAATGTGTTGTCAAAGCTTTTAAGTGTAGTTTATAATTATTTTTTGTCCATAACATGTTTCCATGAGTTTGATGAAAACATCATATTAGCATAAATTTGGGTTTTCTTTCTCCATGTATAGTTGTAGATGAAGTTTGTACACTAAGTGTTTGATAAAAGTGATAAATGCGATAGTAGGAATTTTTTTGTTATAGTTTTAAAGAATCACATTTTTGGGAATTTCTGTTGCGATGCAACTCAATATCAGGGGGTAGCCATACCTTTTAGCCATGTAACCCCCACTTTGATCCCAAAAAACAGGTTTTTAGACTCTAATTCTCTAATCTGGGTGATTTTGTAGATTTGTTGTTGCATGTATGGATTGTCTATTGTTTGGTTTTGCTAAAAAAAAATCATCTTGGATTTAAATGGTGATATATATTGATGACACTAACCTAGTTCATGCACTTTGAAATTATTGTTTTAAAGTATCAATGGATGTATATTGCATGTTCATAAATCATTTTTCAAAAGGCCTCAACGATTATATCTTTTATGCATATAAATTTTTAGAGTAAATGTCTTACTAACTGTAACTTTTAGGTACTAGAAATTTATGAATATACTATTTAATTTATGTAACTTCCTATGTTTTCAAGATTTTGTATGAATGTGAAAATGAATTTAATAAGTTTTTGAACTATGAATAGAGAATAGGACAATTATTATTTTTATTATCTGAGGATATCATGAAAAAATAGGTTGTTGTTGGAAACGATTTTCTAGTAACCAATTCCATAGGATTTAACTACTTGTGCTAGTGAGAATAATAAGTTGTCTAAGCTGCATGTATTCATGGGTGCAGTCTTATGCTTGAGTAGTTGTAGCAAACAACTAATTGTGCCTAATTTAGCAAAGTCCATTGTTTTACTTGCCACTTTTTGAAGAATAATATGCTTCTGAATTTGTAATAGTAGCTACTATTGTTGTAACATTCATTATATGAGTCTCATGATTGAAGCAATGCCATTATGAAAATAATTGTTTTTCCTTAATACTTGGGAATGATAATTTTTAGTTGGTGAATTTCGAAACATTGTTAGGTCAATGGCTTTTGTGATTCATTTTTTCCATTTCATAAACATATCATTATATTTTCTGATGAAGAGAGGCATATTCCTTCTTCAGATTCCTTTCTATAGGTATGTTAATACTCATACACTTATATTTGATTTTTGTAATAGAAGCATGGTAATTTTGTGGCTATGATATCAAGACCCAATAAGAAAATTTTATTTAGAATAATCTCAAAAATAAAATAGTTTGATCTAACTTAATGTTTGAACATGTCATTGTGGTGGAATTTATTTCCAGTCTTACTTAGAGCTCATGTATAAGTATGAAAAGAGCACATGCTATCATCTTTTAAACTTGAGAGGTAATGTGTTTTGGAATTGGTCTTGACTTCTTATGTTATATTCCTATACTGAAATAGGTGAAGGAAAATGATCTTCATGATAACCAAGTTAGTCATATTTTGAGTAAAAAAATAAATAAATAAAATTGAGTGATAGTGTTCAACGTAACCTTACTTCTCTACACTCTTAATGGTTGGTAAGGTGGGACCTTACAATTCTAGTAAAAAAAAGATGTAAAGGTGGCTTTATTGGTATGGATATTGCGGAGCCCCTTAGTTATGCTTCACTTATCACCCCATCCACTTGCTACAAATCCCAACACCACCCTTAGATATGATTTTCTCTTCAATCACCTAGTAACAATATGCTATCTATTGTATTCTCAATGCAGTGATGAAGGATATCTTAGGCATCGACCTTTCCACCTTGAAATGTGCTCCTTTCCAAATGGTCCTAATAAGGAAGGTCCCACACTTCACAAAATTTCATGAAAGATGCCCCATTAACGAGGGAAGACCCATGATGGCATCTATTTTGTAATTACTTTATGACTTGTTTAGTTAGTCTCACTATTGTTGATGATTCAACTACTCTAATTTACTATTATAATACATTATAGGTAAACTAAATCAGCTACTTCAATAGGTGGGTCGTGAAAACTACGAATAACTCAACCCTTACAAGTGGATCTAGGATTAAGGATACATCAACCTTTGTTCTTATATTATATGCTATTCCAAGAGGTTATATTCCTACCGATTAATATAATTGATATAATTGTTATAATTGCTATAATTGCTATAATTGTAAACGATGAATATAATTCATCCCTCATCTTGGACTCCTATCACTATATGTAGCTCTCTACTTGCAATATTTTGAAAAGGGAGTTTTTTGTTGGAGTTGCTTCTCCTTCTTTCTTGGATGTGTGTAGAGGAGAATTGAGGATGGAGGACCACCAACATCCTGAGCATTACAAGTTGTGTCAAATCTCTTCCTTGGCACTAGGTGGAGGCTCTATATGAGGCCTACACACACTTGAGCTAGGTCTTGTAAGATGTGTGGAGTTAATGGAACAAAGGTATTTCCCAGGCTTCCATGGTGCACACAACAACATAATGGTAAGCGAGACTTCGAAACATTGTTAATATGTTATTTATGAGGGAAAAAATATCGAGAAAAATATTTTATTATGTATATTATTTTGCAAATTATCAATATAGAGTTGTGGTATTGTTGCACACTGAGATTGTATGCATCAGGTTAGTATCAGAGCATCAATAGAACTTAGCCAAGGAGAATGGCATGCAAAGGATTTACTATGAATTGAGAGAGGAGAGGTAGATGGAATGTTGAAGATTCAAAAACACTTGATGCCATAGAGACTAGAATATAGCCTCAAGATTTTGAAGATGAACCTATGCTGTAAGGGGCACCCTTTGGTCTAAAAATATCATGGAAATTTTAAGTGAAGCAACTTTCAAGAAGGGAACGAAGGGGAAAATAAAGGTACAAATTTCAAGGGAGAAATCAACCCAATTTGTTTGTGGGTTGGATTTATAACTTAGATAGATATTTGGAAATGGATGGGACTGAGGAAGAGGACCAAAAATAATGAAAACTAAGTTGTCAAAATTGAAGTCCTATTGTGGGATAATTGGAAAAATCACAGAAAAACAAGGTAAGCTAAAGGATAGGATTTGGCCTAAAATGTTGAAACATTTGGGGGCAATGATCTTACCTTCGGATTAATTGTTGGCATTATGGCTAAAGTGTTGTCCTTGATGGCAACCCATTCAGGTGATAGATCACAGTACTTCAAGTCAGCAGCAGAGATTGATGATCAGCTATCAAATATTGAAGAAAATAAGGGGTACGCAGGTACACCTTGCATAAGGTGCGTACACGTAGGTCAGTATTACATAAAGTGTGTACATACCCGTAGTTATCCCGTTCAGGAGGTGCGTACCCCCAGTGCACACATTTCAAGGCAAAGAAATTCACATGTGGGGTTTTCTTATGTTTTACTCTTGGTATTTAGCTGACGGTATTGTGTTATTATGGTGTCGGCTCGTGGTATTGATCCATGATTTAAGGAAGAGCTTTCCTATATAAAGCAAAGGAGATCATTTGGCTTGAGTATGTTTTTTTTTTTGTTGAATATCTTATGAGGGCTAGATCTGGTCTAGATCTAAATAAGGTGAATCTACTGATGGACCGAGATCTCTTTGGCGCATGTTCAGATCTGTAGATCTGACTGTCTGGGTTATTTCTGAAGTCTTGAAATCATCTATGCCCGAAGGTACGCAGGTACAGTGAGAGAAAAGCGGGTACATACGCACGAACGAAGCGTTTCAGGTGCGCCGGTACGCAGGCACAGAAGGGTTTCAGGTGCACCGGTACACAGGCACAAAAGGGTTGCAGGTGCGCCGGTACGCAGGCACAGAAGGGTTTCAGGTGCGCCGGTACGCAGGCACAGAAGGGTTGCAGGTGCGCCGGTACGCAGACACAGAAGGGTTGCAAGTGCGGAGGTCCGCAGGCAGTTCAATGGACTCAGAGCGAGGTACGCAGGCTAGCAGTTGAGCAGGGTGCGTATGTAAGCAGGCGAGCAGTTGAGCAGGGTGCGTACTGTAAGCAGGCAAGCAGTTGAGCAGGGTGAGTACTGTAAGCAGGCAAGCGGTTGAGCAGGGTGCTTACATAAGCAGGCTAGCAGTTGAGCAGGGTGCTTACTTCTCTTAAAATCTTTGTTTATCATTGTTGTGTTCTGGGTTTGGTCATATTATTGTTGATCTGGTTACTACAGTTGACTGGGTGATTCTCTTATACTTGATGATTATTTGATGCTTATGGATCCAGTTTGAAAATTTATGAAAAGTGGTCCTTGTAAGAAAAGAAGTAGGGGGTTGTAGCTCCCTTCCAGGAGAGACTGGAAAACGAGAGAGAGAGTTGTAGCTCTCTGCAGGTTGCAGCCTGCGTACTGGTAAAGGACTGCACCAGTACAAAACCATTGTAAAAGGAGTTTCTAATTTGAAAGAAGATAGAGACATATTGCAGTAGGTGGTTTTCACCCACATTGGGTTTCCACCTTACATCTTGTGTTCTTTGGTGTGACTATCTGTTTTCTTTTGTTCATGCTCATTACTTTATGGTACTGACATGCAAAAATAATTCAAAGAACAAATAAAGAAGATTTATTAAAAGAATTAGATAATACTGATTCACCCCCCCTCTCAGTATTATTTCCAACAATTGGTATCAGAGCAGGTCCTTCAGAGAAGCTTGACCGCTTGAAGGTAGATCGTTCATCATGAGCAACTACGAGAGAGAAGCATCAATCAGGCCACCGGTTTTTGATGGGACAAACTTCAATTATTGGAAGGTAAGAGTTACTGCCTATCTTCAATCTCTTGGTACAGAAGTTTGGGACATCGTAGAGACAGGCTACGCTTTTCCTTCAGCTACTCCTACAGATGCAGCTGAGAAAAAGAAGTATGAAACAAATGCGAAAGCAGTCAGTACCCTATTAGGATGTATATCTCAATCAGAATTCACGAAGGTAATGCACTATAAATCCGCAAAAGAGATATGGGACAAAATTGTCACGAGCTATGAAGGAGATGAACAGGTAAAGCATGCTAAACTTCAAACTCACAGAATTCAGTATGAGACTCTCAAAATGTATAATGATGAAAGTGTGGCTAACTATTTTCTTCGGGTAGATGAGGTTTTAACTGTATGAAAAATTTGGGTGAAGAAATAAAAGAGGCTATTGTGGTTGAAAAGGTTCTAAGATCATTGTCCCCCAAGTTTGAATCTAAAGTATCTGCAATAGAAGAAAAGGAAAATCTACGAATTCTTACTATGTCTCAGCTACATGGAATTCTAACTGCTTATGAAATGAGAAAGGGAGGTCCATCAGACAGAAGAGAAGCTGCTTTCAAGGCATCAGGCAAAGGAGATTATTATGAAGCAAGCCACGTCCCAGAAGAAGAGGAAGAAGAATCAAATTTTGTCAGAAATCTTCAAAGGGGTTCTGGAAGGTTCAGAGGTAAGTTACCTTTTAAATGCTTTGCTTGTGGAAGAGTAGGTCATTATGCTGCAAAATGTCCTTATAAGGATAAAGGAAAGGAACCTGCTAGATGGAACAAGAAACAGAATGCAAATAAGAAAAGCTACTACACTCATGAAGATAGTGATGGTCTATCAAACAGTGATGAAGATGAACAAGGTAATGAATATAAGTTGTTAATGGCATTTGAAGATGATGATTATATGGATGCTATAGATGTGGATAACCTTTATGATGAAATTACTAGACTCAAGAGATGTATAGAAGAAAAGAACATGATCATTGATACTCTACAATTTCAAATTGATGAAAAGGAGAAACATCTTGAAAAATTAGAAGGTGAAATTGTTGGCCTTAGAAAAGAGATTGAGAAAACAAAAGCTATTAATCTCAAGTTTGTCAAAGGATCTGAAACTTTGGATGAGATTATCAATGTGCAGCGGTCTCCACTAAACAAGACAGGTCTGGGCTATAATGGAGAAAATTCTCAAGCATCCACCTCAAAAAGTTATCTTGATGCAGCAAGAAGAAATGAGCAAAAGCACAATGAAGATCATCAGGTAAAGCAGGGACGAATTACAAACAGAAACTATCAGGGGCAATCCATCTTAAGGGTGAACAAAAGCTACAACCAGCCAGAGGTAAAATCTTCTCAATTTGGTTCAAGAATAGATGACAATAGAAATTACAATCAATTGGCTGGTAGATTCGATAACCGCAGAAGTTTCTTCAATGGACAATGCTTTTCTTGCCATAACTTTGGTCACAAAGCAGCTCAATGTGTTGCATATAAAACGATCATGACTATGGAAGCTCAAAAACAAAGAAGTATGACGGGGATTACAAAAAGGACCTATAACAACTTTTCGGTTCTTGAAAATGAAGTTGAATGTTCTATTTGCAATAACTTTGGTCATGAAGACTCTGAATGCAGGAGCAGGTTTCAGCAGAAAAAGGAACAAGCCTCAAGCACCAAAACATGGAGAATAAAGGAACCTCAAACAGAAAGATGTGGGATAGAATTTTATGCAGAGGGACAGGAAAATCTATGGTACATTGACAGTGGATGTTCGAAGCATATGACAGGTGATAAAGAAAAACTTGAGTCTTATTCTACTCTAGAAAAGGGAAAGAAAGTCTCTTTTGGAAATGATACTCCTGCAACTATAAAAGGAAAAGGCATTGCTCAGTTAAAAGAAAAGGTCAAGGCTGGAAATGTTTTGTATGTTGATGGATTGAAGCATAATCTTCTAAGTGTCAGCCAGATGTGTGATCAAAGAACCGAGGTTATATTCAGATCAAATGGATGTCTTGTTCGTGATCTTGATACAGGTAAAACAGTGATCAAAGGCAAAAGAACTCCAAATAATCTGTACATATTTGAAGAAGGACAACAACAATGCTATCTGAGCAAGGATGATGAGCACTGGTTATGGCATCGGAGGTTGGGACATCTAAGCTTTTCACAAATAAGGAAAGCATGCAAATATCAGGCAGTTCGCGATCTTCCAGATATCAAAATTCCTGACAACACCATATGCAAATCATGTCAGTTTGGAAAACAAACTAGAACTAACTTTCCAGAGAAAGAAGGATCAGCTAGCATGCCTCTTGAGCTAGTACATACAGATACATGCGGTCCTTTCAGGAAAAGAACACCTTGAGGAGAAGAATACTTGATATTTTTCATTGACGATTTCTCCAGGTTTGTCTGGTTAGGACTTATGAAGCACAAAGATGAAGCATTCGAAAAATTCAAATCCTTCAAAGCCTTGGTTGAAAATGAATCAGGTCACAAAATTAAGTGCCTCAGATCCGACAGAGGTGGGGAATTTACTTCAAATGAATTTTTCGATTTCTGTGAAGAACATGGGATAAGAAGAGAATTCTCTACAGCAAGAACTCCTCAGCAAAATGGAGTTGTGGAAAGAATGAACAGAACAATCCAACAAATGGCTCGTGCTATGCTTGATGAGTCAGGAACTCCCGCAACTTTCTGGGGAGAAGCTGCACATGCTGCAGTTGTTATTCTCAACAAAACAAATGTCCGGGTGAACAGCACTCAAACTCCTCATGAGCTCTGGAGTGGTAGGACTCCTTCAGGAAAGCACTTCAAAATCTTTGGGAGAAAATGCTATATCAAGAATACTGATGAGCAGCTTGGAAAACTTGAACCTAGAGCAGATGAAGGCATTCTTCTTGGTTACTCTCCACATAGCAAAGCATACAAATGCTACAATAAAAGACTTGGCAGAATTGTTGACAGCATTGATGTAGTGGTTGATGAGAAGGGATACATTCCTAGGCAAGTACATCATGAAGACATCGAAGAAGATGAAGGCTACCCCCAACGACAGAATGATGAAGAAGAAGAACCTCAAGAAGAACCAAGAAGAACCAGAGGAGTAAACAAGAATAGAAGAAAAGACTCCATCCAGATATGTTCAGAAGAACCATCCAGAATCTCAGATTATGGGGCAGAAAGAAGCAGGTGTACAAACAAGAAGAACAGTTGCAGAAGCTTCAAGCTATTTGGCATTACTCTCCTCTACTGAACCACAAAATGTGAAAGAGGCATGCAAAGATGAATGTTGGGTGAAAGCAATGGATGAAGAACTTGAGCAGATCGAAAAGAACAACACTTGGGAGCTGGTTCCTAGACCAAAAGATAAGAATGTTATCGGGACAAAATGGGTCTTCAAAAACAAATTGAATGAAAATGGAGAAGTAATTAGAAACAAAGCCAGACTTGTTTGTAAAGGGTATGCGCAGCAAGAAGGAATAGACTTTGAAGAAACCTTTGCTCCTGTTGCAAGACTTGAGGCCATCCGAATGTTCCTTGCTCTCTCAAGTTTTCAAAACTTCAAAGTATTTCAAATGGACGTGAAATCAGCCTTTCTGAATGGAGACTTGGAAGAAGAAGTGTACATTGAACAGCCAGATGGGTTCATTCTTGGAAATGATCCAAATCTTGTATGCAGATTGAAAAAGGCTCTCTATGGTCTCAAACAAGCTCCAAGGGTTTGGTACTACCGTTTGGACAAATATCTTCATCAACAAGGCTTTTCAAAAGGATCGGCAGATAGCAATATTTATATAAAAGTTGAAAATGACAAATTGCTAATACTTGTTGTGTATGCAGATGACATTATTTTTGGGAGCAATGAAGAAGCTATGAGTCAAAACTTTGCCTTGGTCATGCAGAAAGAATTTGAAATGTCCTTGCTAGGAGAACTGACATATTTCCTTGGTTTGCAAATCCAACAAAAAGAAGGAGGAATCTTTTTATCTCAAACCAAGTATCTCAAACAGATTTTGAAGAAATATGGTATGGAAGATGCAAAACCAGTATGTACACCCATGGTCACAGGATGTAGCCTCAGTGCAAATGATGAACCTGCAGCAGTACATCAACCAACCTACAGATCTATGATTGGAAGTTTACTTTATTTGACAGGTACCCGACCAGACATCATGCATGCAGTTGGAATAGTTGGAAGATTTCAGGCAAATCCGAAGGAGACTCATCTTCAGGCAGTGAAGAGAATTTTCAAATATCTTCAAGGGACTCAAAATTATGGCTTATGGTATCCTAGAGATACAGATCTTACACTTCATGCTTATACAGATGCAGATTGGGCCGGAAGCGTGGATGACAGGAAAAGCACAAGTGGTGGTGCGTTCTTTATGGGTTCCAGACTGGTATCTTGGTTCAGCAAGAAACAGAGTTCGATTGCCTTGTCTACAGCTGAAGCGGAATATGTTGCTGCTGCATCTTGTTGCACCCAAATCCTTTGGATGATGCAGACTTTGCAGGATTTTCAAATCACTTGTACACCACCAATCCCCATCTTATGTGATAACACAAGTGCAATCAGCATCTCAAAGAATCTTGTTATGCATTCAAAAACCAAGCACATACCAATCAAGTATCATTTTCTCCGGGAACAAGTGCTTGAACAGAAGGTCAAGTTGGAGTATGTTCCTTCTAAGGAACAAGTTGCTGATATTCTCACCAAACCATTGCCCAGGGACACTTTTGAATACCTCAGGCAAAAGCTGGGGGTTGTTGATGCATCATCTTATTGCTGAACCTCTTCTGATTGATGGTACAGGTTCAGGGGGAGCATATAATGCATTGTTGGCATTATGGAGGATGTGCAGAAGGAGATCTTGGAAGTAGCTGCAATATGTCTCTATCTCTTTCATGGTGGATTATGGTTCTTCGTTGCAAATCTGGTTCATATTCAGGGGGAGCATGTTCTTAGGGGGAGCATAACCCTTTGCCCTTGATGTCAAAGGGGGAGAATGAAGCTGAAGCTTTGAGGTTGCAATCAAGTCCAAAGGGGGAGATTGTTGGCATTATGGCTAAAGTGTTGTCCTTGATGGCAACCCATTCAGGTGATAGATCACAGTACTTCAAGTCAGCAGCAGAGATTGATGATCAGCTATCAAATATTGAAGAAAATAAGGGGTACGCAGGTACACCTTGCATAAGGTGCGTACACGCAGGTCAGTGTTACATAAAGTGCGTACATACCCGTAGTTATCCCGTTCAGGAGGTGCGTACCCCCAGTGCACACATTTCAAGGCAAAGAAATTCACATGTGGGGTTTTCTTATGTTTTACTCTTGGTATTTAGCCGACGGTATTGTGTTATTATGGTGTCGGCTCGTGGTATTGATCCATGATTTAAGGAAGAGATTTCCTATATAAAGCAAAGGAGATCATTTGGCTTGAGTATGTTTCTTTTTTGTTGAATATCTTATGAGGGCTAGATCTGGTCTAGATCTAAATAAGGCGAATCTACTGATGGACCGAGATCTCTTTGGCGCATGTTCAGATCTGTAGATCTGACTGTCTGGGTTATTTCTGAAGTCTTGAAATCATCTATGCCCGAAGGTACACAGGTACAGTGAGAGAAAAGTGCGTACATACGCAGGAACGAAGCGTTTCAGGTGCGCCGGTACGCAGGCACAGAAGGGTTTCAGGTGCGCAGGTACGCAGGAACAGAAGGGTTGCAGGTGCGCCGGTACGCAGGCACAGAAGGGTTTCAGGTGTGCCGGTACGCAGCACAGAAGGGTTGCAGGTGCGCCGGTACGCAGACACAGAAGGGTTGCAAGTGCGGAGGTCCGCAGGCAGTTCAATGGACTCAGAGCGAGGTACGCAGGCTAGCAGTTGAGCAGGGTGCGTACGTAAGCAGGCGAGCAGTTGAGCAGGGTGCGTACTGTAAGCAGGCAAGCAGTTGAGCAGGGTGAGTACTGTAAGCAGGCAAGCAGTTGAGCAGGGTGCTTACATAAGCAGGCTAGCAGTTGAGCAGGGTGCTTACTTCTCTTAAAATCTTTGTTTATCATTGTTGTGTTCTGGGTTTGGTCCTATTATTGTTGATCTGGTTACTACAGTTGACTGGGTGATTCTCTTATACTTGATGATCATTTGATGCTTATGGATCCAGTTTGAAAATTTATGAAAAGTGGTCCTTGTAAGAAAAGAAGTAGGGGGTTGTAGCTCCCTTCCAGGAGAGACTGGAAAACGAGAGAGAGAGTTGTAGCTCTCTGCAGGTTGCAGCCTGCGTACTGGTAAAGGACTGCACCAGTACAAAACCATTGTAAAAGGAGTTTCTAATTTGAAAGAAGATAGAGACATATTGCAGCAGGTGGTTTTCACCCACATTGGGTTTCCACCTTACATCTTGTGTTCTTTGGTGTGACTATCTGTTTTCTTTTGTTCATGCTCATTATTTTATGGTACTGACATGCAAAAATAATTCAAAGAACAAATAAAGAAGATTTATTAAAAGAATTAGATAATACTGATTCACCCCCCCTCTCAGTATTATTTCCAACATTAATAATAGAAATTATTTCAAGAATTTTATAATTCAAGGGAAAGAGAGCACTCATCCCAAGTTTATACAAATTAGTTCATGAGGTTGCAAATTGGAATCAATATCCAAGGTGATGAACTGAAGTTAGTAGAAATATATCTCAATGGTGTTAGGTTACAACTCCAAAATGCATTTGCATTAGTTTAGACCATTATAGATGATCAAGGTGCTCAATATACTATAAAATGCTGAGGTAAAATGTAAAATGAAATGAAAAATAGGGCAGGACAGATAAGTCATACTTCATTTAGAGAAGAGAAATCTCCTCCAAACCTCTAAGTGAGAAGAGTCAATAGAGGACCAAAATTCGAGGCCTAACTACAAGAAAGGGAAGGCTTAAAAGGTAAGGATATATAGGATTTGGATATTAAATACCCTTGAGGTGCTTGATTTCCAATGAGGCACATAAAGCCCATAAATCTCCTCTAAACATTAGACTTAAACATGACAACAATAGCACAAGAAGAATCTCATGTATAGGAAGATGAGTCTGAAACGGACGAAACATTAATGTTTCAAATAACTTTAGTAATGAAGATCCAAAAAAGGAGAAAAATGTGAGGCCTAACTGCAGAGGAACTAAATAATTAAGAGGTAGGAATATAGATTATTCGGAGATGAAACATGTTAGGCCCCTATACTACTAGTGTAACCCCTTATTGTTACTAGTACAACCCACTTATTATATTGATGTACCCATGTAGTGCCCATATTGTTACTATTGTGCCCCATAGAAGCCTACTGTTGTTATTATTGTGCCCTTACATTATTATTGTTATGTCGGCTCTGATTATATTATGACCCCTTAGACTCCTATATATAGAAAGGAGGTATTTTCATTTGTATCATCCAAGAATTGTTCATTTGTGTAATGTAAAGGAGGTTTCTCCCTAGAAGAGGCTAAATTCTAAGGCGTTGATCTATCTTTTCTATATTTTTGTGAGCTAGTTTCATAACAAAACACCCTTGGGGTGCTTGATTTCCAACAAGCCACATAAAGAATACGAATGTCCTCTAAACCTCTGAGCTACTAAAAAGGAAACAATAACAAAATAAGAATCACATGGAGTTGAAGTTGAGCTTGTAGCAGGGAAGACATTAATGTTGCAACACAATTTACAGAAGGAAAGAAAAGTAAGTCCCAAAAGATGCAGGGGAAGAGAGAGTGTTTTCCAAACTAGATGCAAGTGCAAGAAGAGGGTTTGCAAGGTGATCGTTGGTAGAGGATCCACTAATCATCTTGTAGGAACTTAAATTCTCTATAAATTCTATTTAACTAGCATTCCTCTAATTGATTCGTATAAAACCTCTTGCTTAAAAAAATATTAGGGTATGTTAGTAGACAACTCATATTGGGTTGCTTTAATATTCGGCCATACAAAAATTGGGTGTTTTGTTATGTAATATTTATTGGATACATTTTACCTTTTGTTAGGGAGTCCTAGAAATATTAAAGGAATGTCATTCAACATGTTATGGAAAATGCATATAAAGTGCAACCCTCACTATCCTATTTTGAGGCCTCTTCATAACAATTCCATTGTCTTTTAAAAGATATGATCTCTCCAATATCTTGAATCCAAATTAGTCGTACTCAAATCCCTACCATAAATGATTTCATTGTTCAAACATGTGGCATTGTTTTCCTCTACCTGCTTTGCATTTCCTCTAGCTTCTTCCTACTCTCTTTAGCGATGTAACATCCATGTTTAAAAAACCATGTAATAATGTTAATAAATGAAAAAATAAGGCCAAGGTCATGGGACACATATTCCAAGCTGAATGAGAAACATAGTAATGGGGATCACTAGTGATTAATTAATGGCTATGGAAGTTGGAAAAGGCATTGGCAAAGGAAAAGAGACATTTGTTGGCATTTTATTTATGAAATAAAGGAAAATAGGAGAAAAGAGATATGAAAGGTCACATATTTGCATGTGAGGAAAATTGAAGGAAAAATAGAGGAAAATGAAGAAAATAGAGGCCGGAATGATCATAAAAGCCTTCTAAGGATCAGTCCAGGGCCTTTTGTCAATTTTAATTTGGAGATATCTTCTATTCTCTCTCACACAAACAATCTTACACACTTAGAGAAATCTTGGAGCATTCTTGGAGCACATTGGATTTGGGGAAAAAAGGCAAAGGAAAGAAGGGAAGTGCAAGGGGAAAGTGGGATCAAGAACTATAGTTGGATTAGTTTGTAGGTACCGAATTGCATGTATGCTTTACTTGCTAGTTTTGGCATGTATGGTGTATACATGTGGTTCTTTGGTTATGATTTGTCATTGGCATGGAGGATTGCCTAGACTAAAAGTGATTTTGCTTAGCCTTTCCATTTCTTGGATAGCCATGGTGTTGTGGGTTATCCCATTTTTTTAATTGGTGCTCATGTTCCTTATGGCTATTGTTTGAGTTATTAGTTCCTAGAACCTTCATTGGAAAAACACTCTGGAAGCTCTAGAAAAACTTGGGTTTAGTTACTAGTCCTAAAAGCCTTGGTTGAACAAATGATTTGGAGCCCTTGGTGGGTTGAGTTACTAGTCCTGGAGTCTTGGTTGGACAAACACTCTAGATCCCTGTGGCAACTGTGGGTTGAGTTACTAGTCATGGAGTAGGGTTGGAACAAACACTCTAGATCCTTGGACAACTTGGGTAGAGACTGATCTATTGATGTTAGTGTTGTCTAATCGCAATGTGGAATCACTAGTTGAGTGTTGAGGTGGTTTGGCCTCTGGAAGCCATGTTTTGGTTTTGGTTGGTTTATTCCATGATATCCCACATTTATTCTTGGAATATCACACATGGGTGATTAGCTGAAAGAGAGATTTTGTTTAGAATAATCTATGGTCTGGTGGTATGTTGAAGTCCCTGACTTGGTTGGACTTTTCATATGATAAAAAGAGATATTTCCTCTTGTATTCTATGAGTAAATGTATTTGTTATGATGTAGCTTTGATGGATATTCTATCATTGTTATTATTCTGGTTATATGTTGGTTATAAGCATGGTTTCATGGAAGATTCTAGTTATGACCCTTATCATGGTTTCATTGGTAAATGATTGGCTATTGAATACATGATCTAATAAATTTTATGGAAGCTATTATGAGAGGGAATTAGACCTTATTTATGATTTTTCAGATAATTATCAGACCCCTATGTTCATATATGCATTTATGACCAGTAAAGTACTATGTACAAATCTTTGTATAAACGTGTAATTTGGACCTCCAAGTTCCTGAGGTCATAACTTTGTCATACAATTTCTGTTTGACTATCAAAATACCTCATTTCGAAGATCTCCATGAGGAGGATGAAAACAATGTAATAATTTTTACTCATATTTTTTGGTCTCTCTATTTTCCCTGAATATGTCATTTAGGCCCCCAAAACGACCTCAGAAGTTTAGAACCCAAAAAACTACCAAAAATAGAAAGTTGTGTTAAATTTAAGGAAAGGAAACTAAAGAGAATACTTTTGGGTCAAGTTAGGATGATAATAGTGTCATCATGTGTGACTAGGTGTTTGCAGTTAGTTTTGGACACGTGGACCCCATTTTCATAAGTGCATCTTGGAAATTGAATCTCGCATAGTAACTCTCATCTCATGTTTACCCTAGTGAGCTTGTGAATTTGGGTAAATGTGGGAGGAGGAATTTGAAGAGAATACAACATCAATATCTTGCCCAAGATGAGTTTTTCTATCCATGTGATATATTTCTTTTGTTGTGTCTTTAGGATCAAAATATTGCACAAAACCAAAACCACGAGGCTCTTTGTATATGACAAAGTAGATAATCAATCAATAGAGAATAATTAAAATAAAATGACAATATTTTATAAGATTCTATACTAAATAATGCAATATATTTTTAAGAGTAACTTGTACAGTCTTGAGATCCTTTCATTTCTCTACAAAAAAAACATAACACACATACACAGAAAATGTATGGTGACACACTCGGTGCACAAATATTAACAACTAACTTGCTCAAAAAGTTATTATTGAACAACATATCAATTACATGATTCAAAATTTAACTTCAGTTCAAATCTTCTCTTCTCTTCTAATCCAGGTGATTTAGAACCAACCCTGTATATTCCCCTAGTTGGAAACTCCAAAGAACATACTACTAATGTAGGTTTCAATTCTCCAAAAAAAATGAATAATAGGCCAAATTGTGTGTAATCTTTCCATCACTTCTATGAAATCCATCTAAACAACTGAACAATAAAAAAGTGTGATATATCACATATAGGCTATGGCTAACCCTTTTTCAACTAAAATAGGGAAACATAATAACATTGTAAAATTTATGGCCACGGGAGCTCTGCACTGACTGCTTAAGGACTTTACAACATCTCGAATTTTATAGTGGCTTGCATTTCAACATCTAAGAAACAAATATTAGTCTTCAAAAAAAAGGGCAAAACAAACTTATGAGCTTCACACTGGCCACTTGAATTTTACAACTCATATTTCAGCATCTAAGCAACGCAAATCAATCTTCAAACAAAGGAGAGAAAGGAGCTCAAGTGTGGTGGGGGGACTGTAGGTTACTAGTAACTATGGAAATCCCTTTCCCCTCATTTTTTATTTATCATCCATTCATACCATATTGGTACTTAATTTCTCATCATATTTCAACTATCAACTTATATGGTTGGAAACTTCCACCTAACAAGGGCAATCCATCGGTGGACCATTTATGTAAGAATAGCCAAGAAATCATACTCCAATTAATAAGACCCAATTATCATACAAAAAGACCACTTGTCATAGACTCTCTCTATAAAATCTTAGTTCCAAGAATGATTGCAAAAGCCCAGGCCATACCTATATCTACTCATCACACGTCACCTAAAATGCATTATTTTCGCTCACACATAGAAGAAGACTCTCCATTATGTCTCGATGGAAAAGAAGAATTCATGAACACCTACTTCTTATGGGTAACTACTAAAATTTTCAAAACCTCAAACAGAGAAAACAAAAGACAAAAGGAAAATTGAAGGAAAGCGAAGCGAGAATACATTAATGATGGAAAATCTTTGAAATGCTTTCTTAGTAATGGAACTTCCTTTGGAGTTAGGGTTTGACCGATTAGGATTGAGTACTGCAAGCGAGAGTTAGATTGTGTCAGGATGGCAACCCAACATGTTGACAGGAATGAAGTTCTTTGTATGCTAAGCCTATTTGCAAATTTTCACATTGCAAACTTGTCCAAAGCAAGTTTAGAACATAGTCTATAGTCTTTTAGGTGGCGGAGACGTAAACAGTGTGATCTCTATGAATTTTTTACTCAAGGTAAATCTAGAAAGTTTTAATGTGCTATAGGATTGTAGAAGAACATGGGAAGGTCGAGTTTGACCCAGATCCACTAAACATATTGGAAGTCTGGGGTCTGGATCCCAATCAATCAAATCTAACGAAACTCAGTCCTCTAGCTAAGCCCTATATTTTTCACATGGAGGAAGTAAAGGGATACTTGAATCTGGGAAGGGGAAATGTTAGTTCTATAACTAGAGAAGGATCAGGTGAATGTCTAACTCATTCCAAAGAAGAAAAGCATTCAGGAAAAGGTGCATCACTTTCAAACATGGATCAAAATATCATGCAAAGGATCTAATAATTATTTCCCTATCATTGTCCCATGTTTTTTAGAAAACTATGATGTAGTCTTCACTCGAGGCCTGTAAGACATAGTCAAGAGCTCCAGACTATTGAAAAGTAGTGGATATCCAAAACCATATAGTGAGGGTTTTGAGTGAGGATAGGGTGGATTTTTCCTTAACAGATATATTAGTTCACAGAAATCAATCGTTTCTCAGAAGGGTCTGTGTCAAGCGCTAATCAAATGAGTGGATTTGAACTTTGTTGTGGAGGTTTCTAGTGTGGGGGATGGGTCTGGAAGGATGAGTGAAAACCCTGCTAGAGTAAGAGAAAAAGAGCATCCAAGGATATTCATACAAGATTATGTGTGTGAAAGGTTGAACAACCCACAAATACACTTGTGAAATGGGAGAGTCTTCATAGGAGGTGATGGGGCTAAAAATCATAAGGGAAGAGTTCTAGGGTTTGGTCCTAATGGCCAACATGCAAAAGAGACAGGTCCTTCAAGAGCGGCAGGATACCCCATTCAAGTGGATGTGGAATACCCTTCCTAGGGAACAGGAAATGCACATTTCTCCTCTGATAGGAACAACCTTGGGGTAGTGTTGTGGCCAGCAACAACCCCCCTTCTTATTTAGTGTTATTCCTAATACTAAATAAGTGGGGACCCTTAGTTAAAATTTTAAAAAATCAAAGTAGTGTTTAAATTGCCTTTTTGAATAAACTTACCATCATAAGCTTAGAAAGCCCCCCTTCAAAAATCTAAAAATCTAAGTTTCATGATAAGGTAAGACAAAAATCTTTCCTTAGGAAATATCGCATCGCAAAAAGATAACGGGATACTACCTTACAAGCCGAATTCCTATATTGCGAGACCACGACACGTGATAATAAACAAATATCGCATCGCATACATCATAACTTACATTGAAAAAGTTTTAATTTGTCGATATGCGATGACGCCGATTGCAAATCGCATTTCATAGAAAACAGGTTAACAAGGATTGTCATATATAACGTTCCTGCGATCTGCGATATTGCGATATTGCGATTTTGTGATACAGTGAAAATGCGATAATGCGATGTTACGGTTCTGCGACATTGTGATTCTGCGATATTGTGATCTGTGATATTGCGAAGCAAATCGCAAAATCGCTTCATCGCAGATCTTTTGGGCTCGCTATTCAAGAAAAGTATTTTCCATAAGCTGACACCTGGTTATGCGCTTTAATACTAATAAATGAGTTAGTTTCCACTTATTAATGGGATATGGGTTCGTGCTTATCGAAGAATCATCTCACGTAAGGTGGTATACTTTATGTTTCTGCGACATTTAAAATTTTCCCATCACCCTTCCTTGTCATTCATTTTCACTTCACTTGTGAATTGCAGGAACAGAGAACAGAGGACAATACAAAGCAATACGCAGGATAAAATGGGAAAGAAAAGCAAAGCTCTGAGCTCTGTAGAAAAAGAAATGGCGCCCTTGTATACAGACATTGCCTGCAACAGAGATGCAGGAATTGCTACATGGGAAGGCATGTATAATCTGCTTGAAGAGGAGAATCCCAGAGTAATGGAAGTTGCTGCTACCGCGGGCTCAAATAGTTCTTCTGAGGCATCCATAATAGAGCGAGCTTGCTCATTCTTGCACCGGATAGCAGCAAGACCCAAAATTCTCCCATACACGGACATGGTCAAGTTGATAATGGACAGTGTGGATATCAGAAATAGACAGTTTAAGACTCAGGGTCAAGAGCTTACGGAAATATTATTTTTACAAATGTTGAACTTTATATCCGCTAGAAGCAAAAAGCACAAAAGGAGAAAAACGCATCAAGGAAACCCGGATCAAGAAACAGAGGTAGTTTCCGATGCGCGATTAGCGCCTAGTGCTAATCGCGCATTGCTGAGAAAAATTTCTCGAAAAGGAAAGCTACTAATTGCCCAGTCACCTGCAAGCCCCAAAAATTGCAAGAAAGTAACGATACAGACAGATTGGAAGTAGAAGGCAAAAGAAAAGGCAGAAGCAATCCAAGGGTTAACCAAGTTGAACTGGGATTATTACTGGGCATACTTGGTAAAGCCACATAGCCAGTGGATGACTCTTAAGTGTATCATCAATTCGGCCGAAAAGATGGCGCCAGCTCTTGCCGATTCGGTTTTCTCAGCTCAGCTAAAATCGGAAGTCGGCCAGCCAACTCTTCTCAAACAGATGCTGCATGCATGCGATTTCAAGGACAAAATACAGAAGTAGTTTTAATTTTAGATTCAATTTTAGTTTTAATTTTGTTTTATTTTCCTGAAATGAGGATGGTCATTTAAACAACATCCTACATTTTTGTAATAATTTATTTTTAGATTTAGTTAGTAGTATTTAAACCCTTCTCATGCATTTAGAGAAGGGTCCTTATCAAAAACTTATCCCCAGAACATGCACTTCTGTACCCTCTGAGGAGGTTTTGATGAATGAATGGAACAAGATTTATTGATGTTTGCATTTGATATCTGCTACTGATGTTGCACTTTTGTACTCGTAGTGGATTTTTGATCAAGAAGAGATAAATCGTTATCGCTTGAAGCTCATGAGTAGGAATAGTTATAAATGGTATTTCTATCTCTTAACTATTTCTGCCCTTGTGTTAGTGTGATTTTCATGTTCAGTTATTTATATATTCATGTATGAATGTCTGAGTTATCATTTGGCACTTTTGTACAGTGATAGCCATTTATTTATGCTTAGTGTATGAATAGTTTATTATGCGATATGTTTTTCACAACTGTTTCGTCTAACTTTTTATATGAAGTGGTTCATCTTTATTGAATTCTTTTCTCATAACAGTTGAATGATCTTTATTATCAGTTGTTATTTGAAATCATTTTAGATCACATAAAAGAAAGATTACACCCCGGGTTAGTGTAGATTTAGATATTTCCACTTATTATAATATAATTTCCTTATTATTAGATTAGAATTAGAATAGAAGTATTCCATTTAGAAACTGTTAGATCAGAAATATCAATCTTTCTCACACACATACACCTAAATTGGGAAATTGGTCCCATATCCCCAGTCAGACCCGCTATACCAAACGGAAAAGGAGCTGCCAACCAAGGTCTAGATCGGGCGGGTATCCCCCTTGTTGTAGACCTGATTTTCGGGGCTTCAACATATTTGGCGCTAGAAGGAGGGCCTCGAACTGTGAATGGAAAGAAAATCTAAATCTAAATACCATTCTGAGAGTAAATCACGCTCACCATCTCCTCCGACTTCTCCATTACAGTTGGAATCTTTAAATCCAGAGTTAGAAGTTGCTGGAGCAACAACCACTGCTACAAACCCTGACATTTCAAAACAATATACTATTGAACCTCCTCAAGTTGAATCTTTGATTCACAAACTTCAATGATTTTCTATATCTCCTCAAAAATCTGATAAATATCAAGGCAGCGTGACTTCGCAATATAACCCTGCTCATCCTCTTACCAGGTTAAAGAGCGAAAATTTTGGTGTTCAGCCAATCGAATTACCTCTACCTACTAGGAAGAGAGCAAGGAAGTCTCCTAAAGGATCCGATAGCGAGACCCTTTCATCCTCATCATCCATCTCAACCTCTTCACCGTGCAGTCAACCATCCACTCCTCCACTTCATATCATTGTCCACCAGCCTATTGCAACTTCCTCAAGTCCTTCTCAACCATCTGGAGCCATAATATCCTCATCTTCTCAACCACATGGATCATCTTCTGCTCTTTCCTCTGTTATTAGTTCAGCAGTGGCCCAAACTCCATGGAATAACTTAGGGGCAGTCTTAATGCCTGCACCCTTGAGTCAGTTACGGACCCATCCTGAAAAATGGTTGCCTAAGTTTAATCTTGAGGCAGACATGCTAGCCAAAGAGCATATAAATAACTTTATGCTATCCATAAATCTCAATGGAGTTGTTAATGAAGATGTTGTTGTTCGACTTTTTCCTTATACTCTACAAGGAACAGTCGAATCATGGTATTTCTCATTACCATCTGGATCTATTACTAGTTGGGACATCTTCCAAGAACAATTCTTGACCAGGTTTGGTGATGACAGGTCTACAGCGACACTTATCAATGACTTGTCTAACCTTAGGACCGAGTCAAGAGAACCTATCAAAGATTTCAATTTATGTTTCAATAAAATCTTAAACAAAATACCTACTACTTCTCAGCCTAGTGAAGAAGTGTGAAGTGAATGGTACATTACTGCTTTACCATCAAACTTAGCAATCTTTGTTGATAGGGCTAACAAAACAACCTTAGTTGAAAATATGAAAGAAATTATAGTAGTAGAGAAACATATTATCGCCCTAGAAAATAAAAACGCGATAGAAGAACGAAAGTCTAAGAAGTTGTCTTTCAAAGAAGATCCCAAGAAAAAACAACCGAAAGATCCTTTCAATTGAGAAGGATTACAAAAAGTTTTGAAGACCATGTCTAACGAAATGGTCGACATTAAGAAAAAAGTGGCAGAAACCTCTTCTAAAAAGCCATACAGGCCTTTTAAAAGAAACCCTTCAACTGATTCCAAACCCCCTAACGCTATTTCAAATGCTTAATCAGAAGAAGAAGAAGAGGAAACTGCTACTGAAGAACATACCGATGAAGAAGATGTTGTAGAGTTACAAGGTATGTGGGATTTCATCCTCCCAGATGAAGAGGATGAAGAGGCATTCCCGGTTAGTACTCACAGCAGAAATCAACTTAATCCTCCTTAGCCTACACCAAAGCCAAAGAGCGCAAGCTCTATGACTAAGGATAAAGTCGCAGCCAAGAAAACATCACCTAAAGCGACTCAAACCAGCCCAGTCCAAACAGACACATCAACTCCATCTAAAACGCTAATTGTTTTGGATGGAATGGAGTATAACATTGTAGAAGATATGAAAAAGACTAGGGCCAATATTACTCTTTTTGAATTGAGCAAGTTAAAACACTAGCAAAAATTACTTTTGAAAGAATTACATGTTGTACCAGTTGCACCTTTACCAGCTGCTGTAATCTCTCAAGCTTCCCATGATATGGGAAGACCTCCAACTAATATGATGAATAACGTAGATCCAAATGATATCGCATTAATTGTAGGAAGATCGAGATCACATACTCCCCCATTTCTCCTTATGAAATTTTCAATAAAAATGTGCATAATTGCTTAGTCGATTCTGGAGATTCATCGAATATTTTACCAAGATCAATTTGTGCAAAATTGAATGTTCAACCACAAAAATCCGCTGTATGCATAGTTCAGCTAGATCGATCGCAAGTCGAAGTGATTGGCGTGTTAAATCAAGTTACCATAAGGCTGTCATCCAATCCAAAGGTATGTCAAGTTATTGACATTTTAGTTGCTGATATTACTGAATTTTATGGCTTAATTCTTAGTAGATACTGGTCAGAAAAACTTCATGGATACTTTGCAACTGACTGGTCGCACATGTCGCTGCCTTATAATGGTAAACCAAATCAAATAAAATTTGAGCGTGAACGACATCAGAAATACATAGTAACAGAACTCGAGGGAGAAAATGAACCAATAGCATCTAATTCTAACATCATTGGCAACTATTCAGTAGATTCTTTCCTAGGAAATTTTAATACTCACACTTCACCTTACTTAGAACATTATGTTTTATCTCAAGTAGAAAAATTTTCTCAAATAGAAAGTTGTAAATGTATTAATTTTATAGATAGCCCTGTAAATAAATCTTTGTTTTCAAAATTAGTTTTTGATGGTTCTAAGTCTAACGAAGGAGCAGGAGCAGGATGCGTGTTAGTAAGTCGAGAGGGAGATAAAACCATGCTAACTTGCAGACTCGAATTTGAATGCACCAACAATACCGCAGAATACGAGGCTCTAGTCCAAGGGTTATACAAAGCAATCAGATTAGACATCAAATACCTGCAAGCTTTCGGAGATTCTGAAATTGTAATTAGACAGGTATGTAATAATATACACTGTTTGTCAGGTCATTTAAAGCATTACCAATCTTTAGTTCAAGATCTGACTGAACACTTTATAGCATTTAATATTTCATCAATTCCCAGACTCCAGAATGCTAGTGCAGACCTCTTAGCCAACGTAGCTTCCAAGCTCATTCCTTCAGAATATTTTAGCCTTGATCGATTTTCAATTGAGTTTATTTTTAGACCATCCATTCCTGATAACATTACCAATTGGAAGATTTTCAACGACAATCCTGATATCATGAGTTTCCTCACATCTGAAGGATCCTACACCAATCAAATAATTGACGAAGGCCAACATGACCAACAATTGCAACAGGATAGTACTAACAATGCTATACCTAAATCAATAGTCAAAGTAGAAGACCTTTATGATTTGAAAGATCGATTCAAAAGACCTACCAATTCAAAATTCCAAAGTTCAACTTTGAATTATGAATTAGTAAATCTAGGAACTGATGCCAAACCCCAGAATATCAACCTAGGCTTTGGCCTAGCCCCTGAAGAGAAATTATCATATATCCGTCTCTTGAGACAATACAAAAGTGTCTTTGTTTGGAATTAGGACGAACTCAAAACATATGACACCTCCATCATCCAACATACTATCCCAATGATCGATAATGAAAAACCTGTCCAACAAAAATTGAGAAAGATCCATCCCAATTTAGAAAATCAAATTAAAACTAAACTCAATAACTTATTGAAAGCCAAAATAATCTTTCCCGTTAGACATTCTAAATGGGTTTCCAATATGGTACCGGTTAGAAAGAAAAATGGAGATATTAGAATCTGCATTGACTTTCGCAACCTTAACAAGGCCTGCTAGAAGGATAATTTTCCCTTAGCTCCCATGGAACAAATACTGTAATAATGTCATTCTTGGATGGATTCTCAGGATACAATCAAGTGTTGGTTCATCTCGACGATCAATTAAAAATGACATTCAGAACTAAATGGGGCACATACGCATATCAAAAGATGCCATTTGGTTTGATCAATGCGGGTGCCACATTTCAAAGAGCCATGGACATCACATTCAAAGGGTTAGTTAATAAATCAGTGGTAATCTATTGGATGATATTACTATTTATTCCAAGAAACAAAACAACCATCTCAGTTAAAACAAATCTTCCAAAGTTGTTTAAGGTATGGGATTTCGCTTAACCCGAAAAAATCCTTTTTCGCATTGTGAAGGAAAACTTCTAGGATTCATAGTGTCAAAATCTGGAATTCACGTTGATCCTGACAGAATCAAGGAAATTTCTGCAGAACCCCTACCTCACAACAAGAAAGCCATGCAATCTTTCCTTGGTCAGATTAACTTTGTAAAGAGGTTTGTTCCAGATTTTTCAAGAATCGTATCTCCTTTACAATTCATGATTAAAAAGAATGCAAACTTTAAATGGGGCCAAGATGAACACGAAGCATTCAATCTAATCAAACAAGCAATTATCAATGCTCCATCTTTATCAACTCCAAATTTTTCCGATCCTTTTATTTTGTACACATTTTCCTCGGATAAATCATATGCTGCGATAGTCACTCAAGAAAATCAAGAAAAGGCGGAAGCCCCAATTTCTATTTTCAGTTCCAATTTATAAGGTGCTGAATTGAATTATTCAGCTGTGGAGAAACAAGCTCATGCTGTTTTCAAGGCAATTAAATATTTCCGACCTTTTTTACTCAAAACACATACCAAGATCATAGAACCGTTTCCAGCTGTAAGAAATCTTCTAGTACAGAAGGATGTGGATGAGAAAAGGGCCAATTGGGTTACTGCCTTACAGGAATATGATGTAGAAATCAAATGAGCAAGTATTGTAAAAGGTCAAGGCTTTTGCAAAATGCTGGCAGGAGCATCACTAATGTCTGAAAATCCATCTGAAGAGGTACAAGTGTACGAGGTAAGCCTAAACGATGCTGAGTCATTATACGCTGATATTATTTATTATCTAAAGAATGGATATGCTCCTCCAAACCTCGATCATACCAAGAAAAGAGCCCTCAAGTTAAAAGCCAAGCAATATCAACTTGTGAATGACGTTCTTTTTAGAATAAATTATGATTCTGTTCTCTTTCGATGTTTCGAGAAAACTAAAGCTAAAAAAGTCTTGCAGGAACTCCATGATGGGCCAGCAGGTAGACACTACGCTGGAGATGCAACTGCTCACAAAATTTTGCATGCAGGATATTACTGGCCTACATTACTCAAAGGCGCACATAACTACGTAAGGAAATGTCAAGTCTGTCAAACTACTACTGGGTGACAAAAGAAACCATCCTTGCCACTGCAACCAGTTAACATTGGACAGCCTTTCGATCAGTGGGGATTGGACATAATAGGTGAGATCGTTCCTCACTCTTTTAAACAGCATAGATACATCCTTACATCGACAGATTACTTTACTAAATGGGTAGAAGCAGTTCCACTCAAGACGGCTAACGTTGAAAATATCATTGAATTCATAGATCAATTCATAATCACCAGGTTTGGATTGCCTTCCACTTTAATGTTTGATAATGCATCATATTTTTCTGGTAATTCAATGACTGAATTTGCACTCAAAAGGGGTTTCAAGCTTAAATACTCAGCCAATTATTATCCACAAGGGAATGGGTTAGCTGAATCTACAAATAAGAACATAATTATAACCATTAAGCGAACCATTGACCAAAATCATAAAAATTGGCATAAGTCTTTAATATATGCTTTATGGGCAGATCGAATAACGCAGAAAGCCTCTATCGGCACTTCTCCCTTTAATTTAGTTTATGGGAAAGAAGTAGTTCTTCCAACACATCTGGCAATTCCCTCTTTAGCCTTGGTTCAATATATTGATGAAGCACCAACTTCTTCTCTACAACTTAGGCAGCTGGAATTAATTAAAATAGAAGAACATTGAGAACGGGCTAAAATAGCTCATGCTCATCATCAAGCATTGGTGAAAGCCTCTTTTGATTCCAATATGATATCCAGAAAAGATTTTCAGATGGGAGATCTAGTTTTAAAATGGGACAAGGCTCAAGAGGAAAAGGGAAAACATACAAAATTTCAAATAATGTTGCTTGGTCCTTTTCACATCATAGAAGTCATAGGTCCGTCTAACTTCATGTTACAAGATTTAACAGGGAAAAGAGATTCTCTACCTGTTAATGGTCAAATTCTTAAGAAATATTTTCCATAGAAGATCATTCTTCTATTTTTGTAGAGTATTTGTTGTTTTTTTTTCCATAATAAAACCAGTTGTAAATGGTTACCTTTGAGATTCACAAAAAAGAAAAAAATTCTCTTCTAAATTTTGTTTTTCGCTTGTATAAATAGAATTATTTCTGAAAAAATAATCATTGCTATTGAAAGATATAGTTAAAGACTATATGCCTAGAAATGATATTAGTTTCAATGTTGTAAATTTTTATGAAAAGCCACCTTTAGTTAGAAATTGTTTTATTTCAGTCAATGAAAGGTATCAATAGAAAAATGAAGATTCTCTGTAGAAAGGCTCTTTCCAAAAAACTCTATCATTGTCGTCCAGAGCTGTCTTAAGGAAACAATGACTTCCTCCCCACCTAGGAAACTACAATATTTGGAGAATGATCCAAAGATACACTTTAACTTAAAGAGTGAGAGGTCTCATCACGAGCTGACTTATCATGATCATATATGTTATAACTTGCTGACTTTGCCAATACTGCATACCACAACAGGGCAATGACTTGAGATTGTTAAAATCAAAAGACAAGGGGTCTCATCACGAGCCAGCTTGTTCAGCAAAGTTATAAATCAGTGAATGACTGTGTCATGAATTGACTACCAAACCAAGACATTGCTCCTTAAGAATAAAAAGAAAATGAAAGCAAAAAGTGTGAAAAAGGATTTTTCTTTGAAAAGTTGTAAATTTCTCTAAGTAGGATACAGGATCATTTCTGGATAATAGGTAACCCTGTCGAAGCTATAAACGCTTGCTGGCAACAGAGGCTCTACCTACGACAAATGAGCATATTTAAAACTGATTTACAAAGAAGACTTTGTTTTTATCTTTATAAACCAAGTAATGACTGACATAAATACAAGGACTGGCTTGAGTGAGTAAATAATCAAAGTTGGGAAAAAGAAGAAACAAAATATAATTGATAGGCAAAAGCATAATGTACTTAGTCTTTCTATAGTAAAGTTTAATTTTCTGGAAAATTTTTTGTTTTGGAAGTTTTGAAAATTCAAAAGAGCAGCAGAGATAACCGGTTCTTCCAAGTGAATCGCCAATTGTTGTGGCTAGCAACAACCCCCCTTCTTATTTAGTGTTATTCCTAATACTAAATAAGTGGGGACCCTTAGTTAAAATTTTAAAAAATCAAAGTAGTGTTTAAATTTCCTTTTCGAATAAAATTACCATCATAAGCTTAGGAAGCCCCCCTTGAAAAATATAAAAATCGAATTTTCATGATAAAGTAAGACAAAAATTTTTCCTTAGGAAATATCGCATCGCAAGAAGATAACGGGATAGTACCTTACAAGCCGAATTCCAATATTACGATACCACGACACGCGATAATAAACAAATATCGCATCGCATATAGCATAACTTACATTGAAAAAATTTTAATTTACTGATATGTGATGATGCCAATCGCAATTCGCATTTCGCGGAAAACAAGTTAACAAAGATTGTCATATATAACGTTCCTGCGATCTACGATATTGCGATTTCGCAATATAGTGACAATGCAATAATGCGATGTTACGGTTCTGCGATATTACGATCTGCGATACACAAAATCGCTTCATCGCATATCTTTCAGGCTCGTTATTCAAGAAAAGTATTTTCCATAAGCTGACACCTGGTTATGCGCTTTAATGCTAATAAATGAGTTAGTTGCCAGTTATTAATGGAATATGGGTTCGTGCTTTTGGAATAATCATCTCACGTAAGATGGTATACTTTATGTGTCTGCGGTATTTAAAACTTTCCCATCACCCTTCCTTGTCATTCATTTTCACTTCACTTGTGAATTGCAGGAACAGAGAACAGAGGACAATACAAAGCAATATGCAGGATAAAATGGGAAAGAAAAGAAAAGCTTCGAGCTCTGAAGAAAAAAAATGGCGCCCTTGTATACAGACATGGCCTGTAACAAAGACGCAGGAATTGCTACGTGGGAAGGCATGTATAATCTGCTTGAAGAGGAGAATCCCAGAGTAATGGAAGTTGCTGCTAACGCGGGCTCAAATAGTTCTTCTGAGGCATCCATCACAGAGCTAGCTTGCTCATTCTTGCACCGGATAGCAGCAAGACCCAAAATTCTCCCATACATGGACATGATCAAGTTGATACTGGACAACGTGGATATCAGAAATAGACAGTTTAAGAATCAGGGTCAAGAGCTTATGGAAATATTATTTTTACAAATGTTGAACTTTATATTTGCTAGAAGGAAAAAGCGCAAAAGGCAAAAAACGCATCAAGGAAACCTGGATCAAGAAACGGAGGCAGTTTTCGATGCGCAATTAGTGCCTAGCGCTTATCGCGCATCGCTGAGAAACATTTCTTAAAAAGGAAAGCTGCTAATTGCCTAATAACCTTCAAGCCCCAAAAATTGCAAGAAAGTAACGATACAGACAAATTGGAAGCAGAAGGAAAAAGAAAAGGCAGAAGCAATCCAAGGGTTAACCAAGTTGAACTGGGATTATTACAGGGCATACTTGGTAAAGCCACATAGCCAGTGGATGACTCTTAAGTGTATCATCAATTTGGCCGAGAAGATGGCGCCAGCTCTTGTCGATTCGGTTCTCTTAGCTCAGCTAAAATCGGAAGTCAGCGAGCCAACTCTTCTCAAACAGATGTTGCATGCATGCGATTTCAAGGACCAAATACAGAAGTAGTTTTAATTTTAGATTCAATTTTAGTTTTAATTTTGTTTTATTTTCCTGAAATGAGGATGGTCATTTAAACCACATTCTACATTTTTGTAATAATTTATTTTTAGATTTAGTTAGTAGTATTTAAACCCTTCTCATGCATTTAGAGAAGGGACCTAAAATTTATCAAAAACTTATCCCCTGAACATGCACTTCTATACCCTCCGAGGAGGTTTTGATGAATGAATGGAACAAGGTTTATTGATGTTTGCATTTGATATCTGCTACTGATGTTGCACTTTTGTACTCTTAGTGGATATTTGATCAAGAAGAGATAAATTGTTATCGCTTGAAGCTCATGAGTAGGACTAGTTATAAATGGTATTTCTATCTCTTAACTATTTCTGCCCTTGTATTAGAGTGATTTTCATGTTCAGTTATTTATATATTCATGTATGAATGCCTGAGTTATCATTTGGCACTTTTGTACGGTGATAGCCATTTATTTATGCTTAGTGTATGAATAGCTTATTATGCGATATGTTTTCCACAACTGTTTCGTCTAACTGTTTATACGAAGTGGTTCATCTTTATTTAATTCTTTTCTCATAACAGTTGAATGATCTTTATTATATGTTGTTATTTGAAATCATTTTAGATCGCATAAAAGAAAGATTACACCCCGGGTTAGTGTAGATTTAGATATTTTCGCTTATTAGAATATAATTTCATTATTATTAGATTAGAATTAGAATAGAAGTATTCCATTTAGGAACTGTTAGATCAGAAATATCAATGTTTCTCTCACACACACACTTAAATTGGGAAACTGGTCCCATATCCCCAGTCGGACCTGTTATACCAAATGGAAAAGGAGCTGCCAACCAAGGTCCAGACCGAGCAGGTATCCCCCTTGTTGTAGACCTAATTTTCGAGGCTTCAACAGGTAGAAAAAGCCTTTGAGTTGGAAGAGGAGGAAAATATTCATGTAGGCACTAAAAGAAAGAAGAGAATAGGTATTAGGAAGAAATTTGAGGACAATAATTTGGTACTTGGGAAGGAAATCAACTTTGATAAAGCAATGGAGGCCTCTGAACATATTTTGGTTACGAGGGCAAAGGGGAAATTTTTCACGACTAAGAAAGTAGCTAAGTCGGTTAAGAAAACATGGAAGGATTCTCTAGCAGGAGATGTAGAGGTAACAATTCTTGTGACGAGGTGGTTTGTCCTACGCTTCAAGTCAGATGTAGATATCTCTTGAGTACTTGGGAAGAATTAGAGGATGGAAAAATATTTAGTATTATTTAAAAGGTTTAACTCTATTTTCGACACCCAGAGAGAATGACTGGAAGCAATTCCTGTGTGGGTATTACTTTCTGCCTTTCCTCCTAAACTGTGGACAAAAAATGTGTTCAAGGTGGTAGTTAATAATCTTGGTGACTTTTTCGAAGCTAATGAGCCCCAATATCTCACCAAGAATGTTGAGACTCCTAGGGCTACCAACATTATTTATCAAACTTTGATTCATACAAACTTACAGGTGACAGTGTTATATGCACAGTAGCTTAATCTCTACTCATGTCACCTTCAGTCATTGAATCAAATCAGGGCATATAGATACCACTCCTTCAACTATACTGCAAATAAAAATTACATGAGGAGACAAGAACATACTCTAAAGACGTTATCCTACTTCTGGAAGTGAAAATATCATTCATTAAATGCAAATAGTAACTACCATTGCAAGAAGGAAGGAACTAAAAAAGTTGGAGAAATGAATCATTATGTGTAATGAATAATTACAATTGTAGGAGGTAAAAACCTATGCTAATTTTAGAAACTAACCATGCTATTCTATTTGCAAGAATCAAATCAACATTTTATTTGTAACATGTAAATCATAACTTTACTAAAATATAATATGTGCTTTCAGTGAAGGAGGAATGGGTGTGGAGTGTTCTTTGATCCTCTCCAGCCATGGATTCAAGGCCCGGAGGACATTATTCAATTCCAAAATGAAATGGTTAAGGTTTTTAGGCAAATCTAGCCGATTTTAGACAATGATACAAGATAGTTAAGACTATTATAGGATCCTCATGACTACTATAGGATTTCCCTGTTTGTCTATAGGATTAGATCCAAGAGAATACTGAGGGTAGAAAAGGTGTGTTAGAGGTGGGAAAATGTGGATGAAGGTGTATGGAGGATATTTGAATCCCCTTTCCAATATTAGCACCCCTCATAAGGTTGTCTTGCACAAAAGTGCATGCCCACAATATCCTCCAATGAAGAAAAGATGATCTCGATGGAAGAGTTTAGGAACAATATGAGGGTTCAAGAGGGAGAAGGAAAATGAAAAATTAGATGTAGGATGAAATGAACTATTCACTACAAATCACTGATACTTCTTGCAGCCTAGCAATCAACCCTTGTTTATTCTTGGAAAGAACATCAACCTAGTGGTCAAGTTGCAACAAAAATAAATCAAGATGAAAAGGATGAGTTTATTTTTTTATAAGAACTATTCTAGCCTACAACATGCATCTAATCCTCATGTAGGTACGTGGTTGTATCTTTTGGAATTTAGAAGCAGAGTATACAAGAAACCATGAACCAAATCCTAGCAACTTTCGAAGTTGTTATCACTGAGAACTGTAGTTGCATGTATATAGGTTAAGTCCAAAATTTCATGGGTAAAAATGAATGTTATATGGTTGTTCTCCTATGTTTACCACTTAGGGGTCATGTTTTTCAATGATATTGTTGAGAATCATTTTCAAAACCGCGAGTCATCCTCCATCATGATTGATTAAGATATGTCTTGTCTCGTATGTGTCATTTGTCCTTTTCGCAGTTTCGCAGCACCGTTTGATTGGCTGATTCTGCAGCATAGTAATGTTTTAGCCTTTTCGTAGCGCCAGCCATTTCGCAGCACATATCACTGAATTATAACTGTCTGCGCTACGAAATCGCGGATTCGGGATTTTGCAGCGCACATTCTTGAAATGTCATGTCCAGGGATGAGTCATTGTGTCCGGTCGGATTGTTGTCAGTTTATGTACCTTCCAAGCAATTACGAGGCATCATTCCACCAATAGGTTCAGAGTCATGCACATTAAGTTCATTTAAATGTTCTTGTCATGCATGGTTGTGTCATGATGTTCTATTATTATTACTTGAAGCGGCCAGCTTATATGTTAAGTTATTTGAATTGTAATGAGCCCGAGTTTCTTCTTCAAGAGAGCTGCATTGCAAGCGAGCCTGTGTTCTAAAGTTTGAAGTTGCTTGTTGAGTTGAAGCTGCCGGTGTTACTGTGTGCAAATGTTTTCAAGGCATAATGGAGAAGAAAGAGCATCGGTCAGGAAGGTTTCAAAGGGCAGAACCCGAAGGATTAGACTTGACATTGAGGGAGGAAGGTGTTAAAAAGGCATTCAAAGACGCTGGTTGCTGGAGTTTTTGTGAAAAGCTGAAGGGAGGACACACTCAGGTAACAAAAGAATTTGCATTGAATTTTACAGGCTTGAGTTCCAAGGTATCTATGTTAGAATTCCCAGTATCTCCAGAGGCTATTGCTAGGGTAACTGAGATTCCTAGAGGAGGGCAGGAGTGGTTCAAAAATTTCAAATTTGATATGAGCCCCTGTAAAATATTCTTGAAGGAAGCCTATGTGAATGAATATTTGACCAAGGCTGTACCTAGAAGTTATGTTAAGGAGAGTTATGCTATGCTTCTTACTTGTATTCAAAAATATTTAACTTGTGAGGGCAGATATAACAAAGTTTATTCATATCATTTCAAGTTGTTGCTGCATTTCACGGGTAAAGCACCTATAGATCTCCCATTCTACTTGTTTTGAAGCCTCAGTAAGATGTGTGATAAAATTCAATTCAGGAAGGATAATTGTGAGTCATCACTGTTTCATCATGGCCTAGTTAAACTGTTAGTGATGGATGGCTTGCAGAAGATTGGTAGGGATTGGGATTCTTTCATTTATATGGCCGGTTTCCAGAGTAAGACAGGCCTCACCCCACAGCCACTTAGAGAAAGAGAAGAATTAATGGAGGAACCCACTATTGCTGAGCTTAGGAAGGAGGCTAGGGAGAAAAAGAAAGTTAAATCTCAGTTGAACAAACCAGTCAAACCCTTGGTTATTAAAGAGCCACCTCAGCCACCTCAGTCATCATCAAAGGAAAAGGTCAAGCAAAAGAAGGATGCTCATGGATCAGCTGAATCTGAAAAAGCATCAAGAGTTAAAACTAGGGGTCAACTAAGCAAGGAGAAAGGTAAATCAGTAGCTGTGGAAGAAAGTCCAATTTCAAAGGCCAATCTAAGTGACCTACTTGAGGCTATTGAATTTGAGAAGGGAGAACCAGTGCATCTTGAACCCATGCATATTGATTTGACCCAATCTTCTCCTGAGAGTACTAAGAAGTCAAAAGCTTTGAAAAGATTAAGGTTTGATGAGCCTAGTGAGGTGTTTATGTTCAAGCCAAGAAGGCCAGTTACAAGGAAGCAAATTAAAGAAGCTGAGAAAGTGAATAAAGAAGAAGAAGCTGTAAAGGAGAAAGTGCATAAAGCAAAGAAAGCTGTAAAGTCACCCAGAACAGAGGTAATTGAAGTGTTGACAAAAACAGTGGAGGCAGTCAAACATAAAGATAAGAATAAGAAGGTCATCATCACCCAAGGAGGAAATGTGATTGCCATAAAGAGTCAAGTGAAAACAGCCATAAAGGATCAGGTGGGAGCAACCAAAGAAGAAATTGTCAAAGCTAAAAATGTGTTTAAGGAACGTGCAGTTAGGTATGCCAATTATTAAAGAGTTGTGTTAAAGGGCAGTAAAAACCTAATGGGTCAGACAGATTCCGTAGCTGATGTATATACCTGGACGGTCCCAGCCCTCAAGCAAGCTAAACTCCTCAAACAAATGAACCTGACCCTGAGAGCTAAGAACAAAGCTTTAAAGAAGGAGGTTTCAAATTTGAAGATGCGGCTAGGTCAGCTAGCTCATTAATTTGAGGAAAAGGTGATATTTTCAGTTTTGGTCAATTTTGTTTGGGTTCCACTATTTTGAAATCATCTAAGTCTTTGGCACCTGTAGAGGAAGTTTGAAAAGTCAAAAGTTCAAGCAAAGGAAGCTTTAGTGCAAATGCATTCTGTTTTAGTAAAAACAGCAGTTTCGTAGCGCGCTACGAAACTGCTGTAGGTGCTGTTTTATAATAAAAACAAGGAGTTTAATGATGAGGTCAGCAAATTTTTGAAGGAAAAGCCTCAAGGACATAATGGAAACCATAAAAGACTCCGCTAGCTATTCAGAGAATGACAGATGTGCATTTTGAAAAGGTGAAATATTTTGTTTCTAGCTCAAGTCTCGTTAAAGGCACTTTATGACCGAATTGTTAGGGTTTCTGTTAAAGTTTTCGAAGATTTTTGTTTGTACACTTGTTCAGCTCACAAAGCTTCCAGCTCATTGGAAAGTATGGTGATATGCGTTGTTTATGAAGAATTAGAGAGCAGGGGACATGTTCTTTAAGAAATGAAGAATGTTGGGAGACAGGGACCGTGAAAACAGAGCACATCTTTTGGTTAATTAATGAGCCATCTGCGCAACAAGAATCCAAAGCCAGCTCATTCAGTGTATTCTCCTCCAAGATACTTCAACCAAAGCAGATAGAGGACATGTGTCAAGACTCAGAAAAGCATCATGCTACGAGGAGGACAGATTTTGGGTTTTGAGTAAATTAAGATCATTTGTAATTACAGTTCAGCAATCATGTAATTAATGAATTAGTTATACAGTAGATAAGGATAGTTAATAGCAACCTTCGATGCTCCCCTCCTGCTGGAGGAGGAAGCTCGAGGTGGTTAAGCATGTAGTCCTATATATGTATCAAACTGGGATGTAATGGGGGTTGGATGTTTTTTGAAAAAAAAATAGAGTTTATATTGGCTTATGTAAAGACTTGTTACAGTAATATAATAGACTACTTTGTTCTTCTCAGGATTCATACTTTGTTCAGATGCTCAAGATGTATGTGGCTTTGTCTTATCCTTTATGTTTTCCAACTCTATAGATATACAATCACTCTGAATTCACCTAGTTGCTCAGATTTTCTGTGTATATTTATGAGTTGAGGTTCATTTGAGAAAAGTTTTGAGTGTTTAGACTTTACATGCCCTGACTTCCATGAATGTGTAGTTTATGGTTTACTGAAATGGTGTTTGACTCCATGAACCCAATGGAAGAAATCTTATGTTGTCTGTCCAATCAACATGTTTATTAAAGTTTTCTTTTCAAGAGTTAGCCCTCTTAGTGTTAATCATAATCAGTAGTTTGTTTTGAGAGAGCCCTCTCAGGTTAGGGAGGCTAATCCTTAGCCAAGAGTCTGGTCTGAAACAGTTACATAAAATCTTACTGATTGGCAGCCCTCAGTACCTGATTTTGTGATAACAGAAGTAAAGCAAACATGTATTTGTATCTTGTTGTTGTAGGTTCTACAACCACACTTCTAGAAGGAGAGGTGGTACTCAAGCTTAACCACAACATTTGTAATTTAACTTATGTTAAAAAACAGAAACAAAAATACTACTATCCAAGTGATAAAATAAAATATATGCGAGAGACTATAGCCTCTGGGTTGGGCCCTAAGCCAAGGGTCTTATCTCTCTAAATTTAACTTAGTTATAAACCAACAATAAACCTTCATTAACAGAAAATAGAGTTCAAATACATCACATCAAAATGGAAATAATAGTCTTGAGCACTTGGCTCTCAATAGCTCCTCCTAGCTCTCCAAAGATCGAATGCTAATTAGCTCTTGGGATCATTTACTTATACAAAATATGATTGAGGGAAACTCCCATGAACGAAGGATTATTTCCCTCTAAAACCTTGAAATTAGTGGATCTAGTCCCCTTAGGACCTTGCATGCAATTGAGTTCATCGACTACCGGTGGAATTCGAGGTTTTTGTGAGAAATCTTGGGACTCAATTCAAGTTGCAGAGTTAATATAGTGGACAAGCCTCCTATAATCTCTCTAGACGCCTCCAATGTGCCTCTTTATAGTAAATGTATCTAAAAATGCTTCTTTTTCCTACATATTAACCACATCAATCCATGAAATATGACAAGCACCCTTTAGTATTCCTAATAAGCACATTGTAACATCCATGGTAAACATTCCATGTAATAAAAGTTAATAAAGGAAAAATAAGACCATGGTTAAAGGACACTTATTCCAAGTTGAATGTTGGGCAAAGATATCCTAGTGGAAATCACTGGATGTGTTTATGGATAAAGGAAATTGGTAAAGGCAAAGGCATTAAGGAAAAAAAAAAAAGAAATTTTGGCACATGTATTGATGAAAATAAAGGAAAATAGGAGACAAGGGGGGTGAAAGGTCATAGGTTGCATGTGAGGAGGAAAATGAAGAAAAATAATGGAAATTGAAGAAAATGAAGGCGTCATTGATAAAGAAAGCTTATGAGGATCAGTTGGAAGGCTTGGTCAGTGTAAGATTGGTAAATTCAATTTTGGAGCTCTCTCATTATTTTCTCTCTCTCTCTCTCTCTCTCTCTCTTTCTCTCTCTCAGGGAAAATTTTAAGAAGCCCCCCTAAATTTACATGTATAATAAATGGGCGAATCTCCATGGTATATAGGAAAAATGGAAAGCGATTTTATCAATAATATGATATGTATATATAATTTTTTGGTGAATCTCTCACCAGGCATGGCGAATATTTTACTCAATTATAAAATCTTGTGTTTATTGAATACACAAATGAAATCATTGAATTTCTTTAAAATATCTTTTGAAATCAAAATTTCCGATATTTGATACCTTTCGGGGGTTAGTAGATCCAGAGTAAAGATGGATCTATGTTGGTTTAATTCCCCCATTTAAATAGGCTACATTCCAGGTGAATACCATGGGTCAATACCATGTGCCATTTTGGTGAATACCATGGGTCAATACCATGTGCCATTTTTTTTTTTATTAATACTAATATTAGGGTTAATAATGTTTTTTTGCATGGTATTAATAACAATCTAATCCATGGTATTTGTCCCATAGTATTTTGCCCATAGGTTTCACCTAAATATAACGGCATTTTTTGAGTGTTCGTAAATATAAGGTGACTTATGGAGTAAATATAAAAAAATGTTTTATTTGTTTACCATACCTCTCGTTTATTTATATTTTTATTAATTTACCATACCTCTTTTACAAATATGGTATTTGGCCCATAGGATTCACTTAAATAAAACCTCTTTGTTGAGCCTACATAAATAGAACGAGGGTTATGGACTAAATATAAAAAGAGTTTTTATTTATTTAACATGCGTCTAGTTTATTTATATTTTTATTTATTTAATTATAAAAAAACGTTTTATTTATTTACCATACCTCCACTTTACTTATATTTTTATTTGTTTACACCCTTGCATGTATATAAGGTGACTTATGGAGTAAATATAATTTTTTTTTATTTATTTACCATACTTCTCATTTATTTATATTTTTATTAATTTACCATACCTCTTTTATAAATATGGTATTTGGGCCTTTGGCCCATAGGATTCACTTAAATAAAACCTATTCTTGAAAATGGGTGAACGGATTCACTTAAATAAAACCTATTCTTGAAAATGGGTGAATGGAAGGTTGTAACTCCTAATTTCAAGGGCTAAATTTACCTTTTTTACCCTCTCCCTTAAAAGAAGGTGGGCTATTTGAGGTGATTTGTAAAAGTGTACTATGATACAAAATAATCGCCCACTAAAAATTTAAAACCCCTTAATTTCGCCAAAGGGCGAACATTCGCCCCTAAAATCACCCCTACTCTCTCTCTCTCTCTCTCTCTCTCTCTCTCTCTCTCTCTCGCGCGCGCGCTTGGACACAGAATTTTCCTGGAGCACTCTAGATTTGTACCAAGGAAGGAAAAGAAATAAAAGGGAAAGGAAGGAAAGTAAGGATCAAGAAAAGAGGAGCAAGATGAAGTAGCTTCATTAGGAATACTTGCAGGTAACATATTGCATGTGTAATTTTCTAGCTGGTTTTGACATGCATGGATTTGCATGTTGGTGTATGGTTCTCTTATTGTCAGTGAAATGGTTTTGCCAGATTATTACAGTTGTTTTCTGCCTAGCCTTTCCTTTTTTCAGTTGCCATGGTGTGTTGAAATTTTGATCTTGATTTTGAGCTTTGGAATTGCTAGATGGATATCAGAATACTAGGCAAAGGTGGTCTCAAGGTTCATTTCCAAAGGCCTGGGAATACCTTGATTGGTTTTGGTGGGATACACAATATGCCCTGAGGGAAGTGTCTCAGTTTAGGGCTTAGATATCTAGAATTGGATCTCAATAAAGCCTAAGAGACAAGAGGAAGGAAATTACTCAAGGATAGTGATGGATTTCGGATCAAATTCCAAGTTCAATTCAGTTTTATGATCAGAGAACCAGTTTTTGAGTGATCATGGATTGGTGAGGGTGGAGGTGGTTTAACCTCTGGATTCCCTTGGTTGTTTTGGATTGGTTTTTCCATGAGATCCCACATTCATGCTTGGAATATGGCATGGAGGTGACTCGCTAAAAGAAATATTTGGTTCAGCCATGTCTACTGTCAAGTGGTAGGTGGAAGTCCCAAACCTGGTCAAATTTGCCTATGTTTATTAAAATATAAGCTCTCTTGATTTTGTGCTTATTCATATGTGGATTTAATGACTGATATCTCACTCTTACTTTCATGGTTTAACATTAGCTATAAGCATGGTTATATAGCTAGTTATTGTCATGGGTATTTCATGTATTTACTTGTAACTGAAAGGATAATGGATGCAATACCTAATTGATGTCATAACAGTTCAAGGGAGAAGGTGGTGATCCTTCTTGTCATGTATCGTAAGAGTTTTCAGTCATTCATGCTTTGTCTTGTATCCTAGACCTGTAGACTACATTGATGCCAAGTGTTTGACAAAATGTCAATCCGAGTTAGGGATCGTCAGGCCTAGTCCTAGACTTAATTTTTGGCTTATTAGTATTGTCATCATGTTTTTAATGGATTCTAGAAGTTACAACAAGTTCTGGGCAGTGGCTGGAATTTTGGGCTTGAAAAGTTCCTTAAATCCTGTGCACTCTAGCACTAGTCTACTGGAAATAGTCCCTGGGTGGAGGCATCCAGGATTGTGGGAGTGTCCAAATCTCTCTGGATGTTGGCATGCCCATAGAATGGGAGCGTCTAGAGGTTTAATAGCTTAAAAACTCAGTGGGACCCAAAGGCATGGTAGTTGTGTGGTTGGGATGGCTCCTAGGAGTGTTGTTGCTAGTGTGGAAGGTATCTTTGATGGGTTTCTGTCGATTCAACTTCCTTAAGGATACCTAGCAGGTTTAATCATATCATAGTACCATCTCATCACATGTTTACCTAGGTTGGACAGTTAACTGGGTAGATATGGGAGGAGGGTGCCATAGAGTGATATCAGAGCGGGTTGTGCTCTCTTTGGGTCATATCTGATACCGAAAAGTGGTATCAGAGCATGGTTCACCCCTCATATAGGATGGGAAATGTATTGGTCATGCATTCATGTCGGTTGCATATGTGTTCCTTATGATTTTAGTCCATGTACGTGTTGCATTTACATGGTGTTGATAATGGTTGTAGTTATTTTCCATGTGAAGGTTGAGGGCATTGTTGTGGGATGTGTCATCATGTGTGTATGGTTGTATATGCATTTTTTTATGCATGTATGGTAGGTCAGACATGAATTGTGAGGTCATTGTATGAAATTAGGTCATCATGATGTTGTTGATTGTTATGATGCTGATGTGTTTCCTGAGATAGAGCAGGAGATGCAAATGATTAAAGTGAAGTTTCAACATTGGACCTTAAGGAAAGAGCATGAGATCATATAGGTTTGGATGTTGGGCATACAGGTATGTTAGTTAATGGATTGTTATATACATTAGGTTTATGTACATGTCTACTGATGTTATGGTTACATTATAGATGCTAGTTGATTAGTGTAGTCATATGCTCATGTGTCGAATATTAATGGATGATAGTAACATGTGGTTGTATGCATTCTATTGTTGTTTTCTATTAGATAACTTGATGATTATGTTATATGTTGTTGATGAGTATGTTATAGGTTAATTTGTTGTTGTTATATGATAGTTAACTTGATGATTAGGTTATATGTTGTTGATGAACATGATATATAACTTGTTGTTGTTATATGCTAGTAACTTGATCATTAGGGTTATGAAATTAAGATCTTGATGTTATATGTAACATGCTAAATTGGATTGGCCTATGCAGATTGTTAGGGTTATGAAATTTAGGTATTAGTCGACTTATTTTTGACATTGTGTTGTACTAATCTAGACTCATCATACATATGTGATTATTATGTATGAATGACAAATATTTATGAGTTTATGATGTGAACATGTTAGCTAGTGACTGTTATGGATATCATGACCTTATTTATTTTTGAGTTGATATGTCATGAAGTTATCTCATGCTAATTTGGATTGATTGTGCAGGAAATATAGCTTGCCTTAGATGCATTAAGGTATGAGCTTTCTTATGTCATCCACTTTTTGCTTGAATTTCTTATTATGTCGTTTAATTGGTGTTTGAGTGTTGGTGTCTATTATGCCGCCTATCTGTTATTTGAATGTTTGATTACTTGCATGATATGAGTATGTGTCTGTAAGATTTCATGAATGAATGATATTGTTTTAAGATGATTGTACTAACACATATATGTTGAGATAGCTGACATGTAGTTGAGTGTAATAGGTGACAGTTGTAGTATTATGTCTAATGACTATTGGTTGACTATGAATTATGACATGATTGATAGTCTTGGTAAAGGTTGATTTCAAATTGATATATATGATTGTCTTGATCTTTGGAATATGTCTTTGACATGTGTAAATAGTGCAGGAAACATGTTTAGTATTAGCATGCTAAGGAAATAGTTGATGTGTTTATATAACTAACAATTGAGTGATGTGACAGTACAAAGTAAGGCTCGATTGCAACAAGGTAAAAAGGTAAAATAAAGGAATTGGGCGAGAATTCCTTTGGCCATGCTTGGAAACCCTAATTCCAAACGAATGAGTGTTTTTCATACAAGAGTGTTGTTAACCGTATTTTTCTGAATTTATGTGGATATGTGATAATTCATGAATTTGTATTTGATAGGTATATTAGCTAGTCTCTAGTTAAAGGTGGATCTATCAAAGGAATTAGAGTCCCTTGAGAGATGTCATGGATGTGTTCACTTGCAAGAAACGTGCTTGGCACAACAAGGTAAGGTAACCAATGTATTGTTATATTTATTTAAGAACTGACATTTATGTGTTGATGGTAGTATGATGCAAGGGATTGCATGGAAAATAAATTGCAATAAAATCTTGAAGAAGGCTCAGGTTGAGATTTCCCTTGGAAGCACTCAAGACCATGGGGATTGATTCATGGTGTATGTTTTCATTCTTGTCCTTTTGGTATTTTGGTGATTTGTTGTGCTTGGTTGTGGTTTTTTTTGTGTCTTCTGCATGGCCACGCCACTTTGGTTTTGGTGTCATATTGTTGTTGGTTTTTCATGTTTTTATTCTTGTTTGTTTCTTATCTTGCCTTTTATGTTCGAGGTCTGGAGAATTGGTTGGGAAAGAGGACACTAAATGGAGCCCAAGGAGATCTGAATGAAACCCAACAGGTCATGTAAGGCTTCGATGAATCAGAGTTCATGTATAGGGGTAGCTGAAGGAAAGCATATAATAGCTAGTTAGATTGGTTGGGTCCATTGGTCTAAATGGAAGATGGCGGGCGAGTCATGAGAAAAGTAATCAGGAAAGGTAAAGTAAATAGATTTTAGGTGTCAGATTCCTTATCTACATTGGGAACTGTTGTTCTCAATTTTTTACATGCATTTCATGGATAAAGGAAGTTCTCTTAACCTTGACCTTCTGATATCTAGTAATTATGTTGTGACCATGATTATGTCAATTTATATATAGATATACATGTATGTATGTATGTATGTATGTATGTATGTATGCCATTTTCTAATGAGATCATGATTGTTTTGTGCTAATGTTATATGTATACATGTATCTATGTCACTGTCTGACATGGTTATCAGGAATCATTCTTGTGGAGGCATGATTTCTTATGTAGGTGAATGGCATGAAGAGATTATTGGTTCATGAGGAATCAAGTGGGAAGAGTAGCTTGACAGATCTCTGAGGTTAGTATCATGTGGATATGAATTGATATTATGTGATTATACTATGTCTATGGTTATGTTATGGACAAGCTAATCTTGAGAGATACATCAGGAAAATGAAAACAACGTGATGTGTGGCATGCTAGGATAAGCATGGATGGCGGAGAGACACTAGAAGCAAGGTTACTTGGTAGAGACAGTGTGGTTTTGGATTTCTAGTACTATTGTTGTGCATATATTGTATATGTTGTACATGTTGAATATGTGGTGTTGTGCACATGTGGTGTTGTTTATATATAGTGTGTATACATGTTTTTATGCAATGTTATGTACAGGTGGTACAAATAGTGTCAATCCTCTTTTGGCAAGTTTTTTAAACATGGAGTCGAAGCTTCCAGGTCTAGAAGCTTCGTAACAGAAGTTTGGTAAATGGTTGGGCTGGATAGAGCCAAGGAATTTAGTTTGGGCTCCTTTCCCAAACGCAAGAGATAAGGCCTCTCCCATAATAAGAGGAACCATCTCCCCTCCATAAAATCTATATAAACTCCTCCTTTTCCAAGTTGAACTAGTCTTTTTTGGAGCTTGAATAACCAGCAAGATATCTATAGCTTTTTTCTTTCTATTTTATGTGTGTAAAGGGAGAATAATGTGTTTGGTTTGGTTTGGAAATAAAGGGAAGAAGCATTAGACTCCCATTGTTGAGGCTAACCATGAGATGTTAGAAGTGGCGTTGGAACTTGAATACGTTGGAGGAGACCTAAAACGTCAAGGCTTTGGTTGTATCTCTTTCTGAGCTTTACATCAATACAACTAATGATTTACTTCCTACATTGAGTGTCATATTATATTTAATGAATTAAGATTCCTCGATTTTTTATGTAAATTGAATGTGATTGTATGCTATTACATTTGTTGTTGTCTCTTGTATATTTGTTTTATGTATTTGAAGGAGAAGAACTTAAAGGAAGGTGGAGCAAAGGAGTGAGGTCATCATTAAGCAGAGTAGCGTTCTAAGAGGTAGGCCCTCTTATTCGATTCTATTTAAAGGGAGTTTTCATTAGGTTGTTCTATTTAGGGCTAGACCCACTCTATAGCTAGAGGGATCACCTCTATCCGCATAGGATATTTACCTACTCCACAAATTGGCAACTCCACTGGGGAAACATCCCTCTCTTTTGATTGTTTTTCATTTCGTTGTTTGTGTGAAATTATGTGGTATCACCTTTTCCCTTTGGTTTTCTATTCTTTGCCTACATTACTGCTTTAGTTATGAAATTTAGAGTGACAAGTCTAGTTTTGAGATTTGAAATTTTTTATTTTTTCCTTGAAACCCTCGATCAAGGCATTTTATTTTCTGACAGTCGCTCCAACCATCGAAAATTTCTCTAAAACAGTCGCGTTGTACCCTCTTATGGTGTTTGTTGTCAATTAGGAAATCACGTCGATTCCTGTAAGTGAAGATCAGGGTTTCTCCTAAATCATAACCAATGTGTCTTGCCTTCATAATTTTCGTCACTTAGCCTATTTGAAGGCATACAAATATTAGCCCACCCTCTGATGTGTTAAGTCTAGCCCTATGTCAAGTTATTTTTAATTTTTTCTTTGAATCCATCGATTAGCACTCTTTTTGGCCAAACAGTCATACCATGTATGCCTATCAGATTTAGTTGTATCCTGGCCAGTCGTGAAGGTCGTGTCAATTAGTGCTAGCTTCAGCCCAAAAGGTGTGTCAGTCTCTGAGTTAAGAAGTAATTAAAATTTCTCCCATTCAAGTGCTAGTGTGTCTTGATCCTTAGACTCTCTTCTTCCACCCAGAAGTAACTAGGATCCTTTGTTTGTTGGGTTTGATTGATTGATTAGCTTAATGTTTCATTGCTTGATTTTTTGAGTTTTTCGATGGCGTCTATGACCCTAGGGCATCTAGGTCAATTACCGTTCATTTGTTTGTTTACTCATTGTGTCAAGTTTCTGATTTACTGCTCCTTTTAATCCATCTTTCAATCACAACATCTTCATTGCTTCATTTTCAATTGAATGAGTGAAAGAGTCTCGTTTGTTCTCTTATTTCAAGTGTCTCTTTTCTCTTTCCAACCATAGATTACATTGCTTGGTTTGTTTATTGAAGCAATTGTGTGTTTGGTTTGTTTGATTCAAGGAAGATTTTTCTTTTAGTTTCATTTATCATGCTTTGGATTTGATCGATGCTTGTTTGTTCGGAATTGTGAAAATTTTCATTAAAGTGCTTTATGTGAAAGATTCATTTTGCATTTTATGAAAAGAAGAACATCATTCTATTTTACTTAAGTGAAAATATTGCATTAGTAGCATCATCATGAAGCTAGAATTGCATCAGCATAAGCATTGGAACTAAAATGAAACTTCTTTTGTTGTTAAGGGAAGATTAAGTGCATTTAGGACATGTATTAGTGAAAGATTTCATTCTTTGATTGTTGCACTGATTATGTGTTATCTATCCCTCAATTAGTGCTGACTTCCATCGAAGAAAGATTTCTTTACTCATACAGCTGCGTATAGGAGTTTTCAGACGACAGCAATAGGGCCTTGGAATTGAAACCTAATTCAAGATCAACCATTAAAATTTATTGAAATAACCTAAGGAAGCATTGAAACTTAACACTCACATTTAGTGGTCTAGGATAGAGCCATGTCCTGGCATCTTGAAACCTAGTAGTTGTCGTTTGCTTCGGCATTAGACAATGCTCTTATGGACTTGTGCTCCCCATACCATCGCATATATAAAGGGAGACCCCTATAGGTTGCAATCCTTTATCCATAGGAAGTCGAGTTTGCTACCTTGTAAATGTGATACACCAAACATAGCATTCGGGGAGATTTCCTACTCGTACTTCTCGGTTTGTTGAGAGGTATTCTACAGTTCACAGTTACCTGGTAATCCTTTGCCTAGATTATCCTGAGCAGTAGTTCTGGTATTTTTGACTCTTTAAATTTAAAATATCACCGAGCACTTTTCCTTTCAAGCTCGTTAACTCCAAAAGTGACTAGAGTCACCTTTCACCCTTTTCTTGACTCTTAAAATATGAAAAGGTAAAGTTTTGTTTCATTGTCTTAAAATTAACTACCCATGAAATATTCCTAGTTAAAGTTGTCTTCCTTAGTGATTCTTTAGGGTCATTTCCAATGGAAACATTTCTAGAGTCCACCAGTCAAGGATTCCCCTCGGATGGGAATCCTGGTCCTTTCCCTTCTTTTTGGAACGTTGGTGCTCCTTATATGGCAACATTGTCCCTCTCTGGGTTAACCATTTGTTTACCTAAACGGTTATTTTTGTCCTCGGTGGTCCCGAGTGTCCCAACTCCTGCTCAACCATTTCCTTCATTTGAACCACATCACGTTGATTCTAAAGTTGACCTATCACCTTCTTCCCCTATTTCTTCACCTTCCTCTTCTACTTCGTCTGGTGAAATTTTGAAATCCAGTAACCAAGAGGTTAAGAAGAAGAAGATGATGAAGAAGAAGAAGAAGTAAGATAAGCGAGAGGCCAACCATAAGGATGTTTCTCCAAATGAACCTCCTGTAGACAAACCTTCTGATCCTCCATGAAAGGTTAGATTACCTTGCAACTTGTGTAAGGGTGAACATCTCCTTCAAGACTGTACTGGTATTCCCAGAGTCTTAGAGGTATGGTCTCAAAACCTGAATCGACCATCCTCGTTGACCTCTAAAGATCATGTACATGCTACGTCTTCATCCAGTAATGGTAAGAAGAAGGGAAATACTAAATTCCCCTGTAGTTTATGTGAAGGACAGCATCTTCTTCAAATTTGTACTCTTATGGATAAATCTTCCAAACTTTTGGAAAAGCTTACAACTCCGCAACCCCAACTCCCTATTGGTTATCAGAGACTTTCTTCTAACCCTCTCCTAGTTGGCAAAGAGATTGACTTGAATTCATCTCTTGCCCATCCTAATATTCTTGAGCATGACTCTCTTGTGTTTGTTCCTGACCAACCATTGGTCGAAAAGAGTGTCGACTTGGCTCTGCCTTAATTTTTTCACATTATTCCCAAAGAGAGTAGTGATGATCATACTGCTCATGTTCTTCTCATCTCCTCATATTCTCATGAATTGAAGAGTGACCCTCCCATCCCAGTTGTTTAGGAGAGTCCTTCTCCTTCTCCCGCAGGGCATGGGGGAAATTATATGATACCCCCACCAAGTAGATATGTCGTTTCTTTTGATTAGATTCAATTGACTGCTTTCCATCTCCCATCTTATGTGCCTTTCCAGATCATAGTACAGGCCCATAATATGGTAGTACATGGCACTATATTACATGAAGGCGTGTCTGTTAGCTTCATGTCTTCTACTACTTGGAAAGCTTTGGGTTTCCCATAGCTTGTGCCTATCACCCAGAATTTGTTGGATTTCAACAAAGGAACCAATCAACTTGTTGTAGCGGCTACAACCACCCTGCAAAATTTTGGCTTGCACCAATTTTGGAGCATCCCTTGGAGATTTTCACTTGATGACTAAACACACTCAGGTTCACTCTGTGAGCTAATGTGAGTCTTTACATTCACCTTGCTTGTTTATTGCACTCAAGTCTCTGCATGTTGATGTATAAGTCATGCTTGCGATCATGTTCTAGTTATGCTCAAAGTCTTTACCTCATATGTGTTTGTCATGTTCACTATGAATGCATCTGTCGTACTCACACATGGAGTCACATTCATTGTCACGCAAGCGTCGTCTCGATCTTGAACGATTAATCATGAGTGTCACGCTTGTTGCTTGCACCATCGGTTAGTCCTGTTGAACATGTGTGTCTAGATGGTTTAGTTGTTTCTTCGTCAAGCCATGCGATTGTGTGTTCATATGATCACCTATGCATCTTTCTACTATTCACACACTTAGTCATTTTTGCTGAAGTTCTGATGACCAGACTCCTCACTGACAGCTGGACCATCACCTTGCTTTCGACTTCATCGATTGTCAACTAGAACAACACAGAAGCACCAAGCTTTTTCTTTCAAGTAGCGCTGCCTACAAGAAACTCAAGCAACACTCATGTTGGCCACCTAGACAGTCGACCAACTATTCATGTCAAAAATTTCGCAGTGCTCATGAACAGGCCTCTCACTGCCCATCAGTCGGCTCAGCTCATAAATTGTGCGGAGATGATCAGCAGGCCAACCTCCCAGCCTTAGTTCAAAATTCCCAGCCAGAAACTCCTAGCAACAAACTACCTTTTCCTTCCAGAAATTGCACATTTTTTGTTGCTAGTGACTGAGCAGCCAACTGGCAGTTCCCTCTGGGAATTGTGAAGTTCTAGATGCCAGTGACCTGAGTAGCCAATTGGAAGTTCCCTTTGGGAATTGTGTAGTTCTGGTTGCCAGTGACCCCAGGAGCCAACTGGCAGTTCCCTCTGGGAATTTTGCAGTTCTGGCTACCAGTCTCTCTGGGCAGTTCCCCAAAAAATTGTGCAATCCTTGCCTACTGACCCTTCATGCAACCTGGACCATTGCTTTGGAAAATTGCGCAAATATAGCTATCCAACCCTGCTGAATTTTCATTCCGGAAAATTTGTAAAGCATGCCTACCTTGCCCTCCTACATCCCAAATTGTCCTTCCCAAAATTTGTGCAATTTTTCCTCCTAACCGAGCTAGACCTTGTAGATAGTCACTCTCGACTTAGATCGTCTGTCTCCAAAGCTCAGTGACTCTTGCACAGTTTTCATCAGCAGTTGCCAGGAGCCATCATCCTGCATCACATCCCTACTACCTCTCCTTGTCACCTGCATCTGAATGATCATGTGTCATGGTAGACTAGGAGGTTTAGGATTTGATGTCATCTCATCATGAGTGACTGCAGGTACATGTACACCAAAAAACATGACAAGATGACGAACGGGATAAACGAAGGGACCACATGCAGATGGTCAGGTTCACCAATAGAAAAACAAATGAAGCATGTGAAGTGGACGAACAAACGAAGCATGCGAAGTGGACGAACATGATGAACATGCACCTTCGTGAACAAGTGAACCTATCAAGCCTTCTGACATGAATGCAAGGAACAACATGCTAAAGCTTCATCAAGCGAACCAAGGACCATTGAAGACTTCGCACACTTCACCATGCAAAGATGAAGCTATGATACACCATGATGATATCCATCACTCAGCAGCACTCTAGCTCAACATGCACTCGAGCAGCAACACGAATGTACTAACATTGTCATGTCAAGTCATTTCGAGTCAAGTCAAGAGTCATGTTGCCCACATCTCCACTATGGGCTTGTTGTCAATCAATGTGATGTAACATGGAAGTCAAAGAGACCCACTTGTTGAACATAGAGTCATGTAAGTCAGAAAGTCATGGAAGTCGAACGGTCATGAGGGTAGTCGAATAGCCACAAGGGTTAGTTTAACTCTTGGTTATAAATAGCCCCCTCATTTGTACATGAAAGGACTTTTCACCTCAACTCCTCCCACATAGCCAAGAGAGTCTATATTATTTTATTTGAGGAGTAAGTAGTGGCTCCAACACCCTGTTGATGGGGTTAGTGATGTATGGCGTAACAACATGTCTTGGAACTTTCGCTTAATTCAAAAGCCTGTCAACAGGCCAACACGTTTTCACACATGTATTGTATTTGTTGTAAGACTGATCTTTAACACTTGTAATGCATGTTACTTTAACCTGTGTTCTACATATGAACTGATTCATTTGTTGTAATTCATAATCTATTAATGGAAATGTGTTGTATATGCTACTAATGTTGTCCCCACTGTGTCGACTGCTCTATTAGACATCAGATAGACCTTTCACATGAACCTTGCCGTAACAATAGTTGCACTCACTTGGACCGATATGTGAGTGTTGTACATGTTATCTTACCTTGTATGTTTTTACTACCTCATCCGAGTGGATTGATCCGTCGGAAGCTATGTATGTCCTTTGTGTTGTGTGTTCCTAGTCGAGTTGGGACTGATCCCTTTCAACTTGGAACTCACCTTCACCTTTTACCCCTCACATTGAAAGAACCATTGACACAAGTACACTTACACTCACCAGGCAAGTGAACCTCACTTCTTAAAGACAAAGCGAAGCACTATCCTATGCAGACAAGAAATAGTTGAGGCAAATCCTTAAGATAATGGCAACTAGGCCATCATACCAGATGGGACTCCCACACCAAATGGTGTGAGGTCTAGTTGGGACTTCATAACGGGGTTCCCTTGAATGTTGGCAGGTCCAGCACCATCAACAAAACCCTTAGGGATCATTCCGAAGTTCCCTATTACTTTGGGAAGAAAGACCATATATATAAATGTGATGGTAGTCCAAGGTCCCTTAGATTTCAATCTTCTCCTTGGATGTGACTATGTCTATGTCATGGGAGGCCTTGTTTCTTCACTTTTCCGTGTGAATTGTTTTCCACATGAAAAGAGAATAGCGATCATTTATCAATTGTCATTCATTGGTCACCAAGTGCCTCCTATGAAACCGTCGTCCCTTATTGGTTCTTGTTTGCAAACAGTACCCTTCTCGCCACAGGTCAATTATGTGGCTACCTATTTCATCTCCACATATGTTGATGATCAAACAGATGATACAGTGCATTATGTACTGGGAGCATTGGAACCCGATCTGTCATTGGTACGAGTTGACATGTATTCCTCCCAGAGCGTAGCTCTCCCATCTAGTGAGGAACTCTTGGGAGCCATGTTCTCGTATTGTCCATGAACAAGGGGCCAAAGCATAGTTCCTTGTCTTGTGTCAAGATCGTTAAAAAATGAAACAAGGGGCCAGAGCAGAGTTCCTTGTCTTGTTTCAAGCTAGACAAAAAATGAAACAAGGACCTTTGAGCATAGTTCCTTGTTTTGTGTCAAGCTCATTAAAAAATGAATCAAGGATTCTGAGGATAGTTTCTTCCTATATCTACCTCATTTAAAAATGAAACAGATGTCTGAGAATAGTTTCTTCCTATCTCTACCTTGTTAAAAAATGAAACATAGGTTCGAGGATAGTTCTTTTGTTGTGTCAACCTCGTTAAAATATGAAACAACGCCCTTTCCAAAATTTAGTCTTTGATTAAGATCTCGTAAAATCCCAGTCGAGTCTTTCCTGGATCTCGAAAGTGAACCTTGATTCCATCCACCTACCTGAATGAAATGAAGCTTTGGGGGCATGTACCTCGAATTGAGCCATTATTTTGGGGGCATGCAAAGTTAACTCAACCATAGTTTATCATTGTTTCAAGCTTGTATAAAAACGAAACCAAATTCATGCATAGTTTTTCGTTTCAATCTTGTGTAAACATGATGGTTCAGTCTTGTGTAGTGAACCCATGCCGAATTTACATCTTGTGATTTCTATTTTTATCTGCTAATTTCTGCTAGATGAGCCTTGGTTGTTTCATTCCATCATCACCATCTCTTTGGTTCATCATATGATTTCACTTGGTTATTTCTCATTTCCTAAGGAACTACAACAATGAGTGGTTTTAATAGCTAGCCTCTTGACCTCTTAGTTTTTGAGAAGTTCCACCATAACCGGAACTAGTTGCTTCCCTTTATACCACTCGTTCCTCTAGGATGAGTCACATTTAAGCTCTTTTCTGACTCGTAAAATATGAAAAGATTGCCGAGTATTTTTCCTTTTTGACTCGTTAAAGAGAATAAAAATGGGGGGTCTCATTCCAACTATTTTTCGACTCTTTAAACATGAAAAGATTGCCAATCTCTTGTTTTTTTGAATTCTTTAAAGGCTGTGAAACATTGTTTACCCAACATACATTTACCGATTTTTCGGAGTGGGATAAACTATTTACGAAAAAGGTACTCCTTGACTGCCATGGTCAAGCAGTTCTCTCAAGTATTATTTTATACCTTTTCGGGCTCGAGAGACACAAATGTACAAAAAGGGGACTTTTGGATTTTTCTTTTCCGTGTCTTTCTCAAACTCTCTAGAGATGAAAAATATACTGAGTTACACCTTTGTCGGACTCATTAAAATTAAACGAAATCAGATTCATCACCATGACGGACATGAGCTTCTCATTCCTAGGGATCATTACTCTTACTAGGTCAGATTCATCCAAAGGATGGAATTATACTGCAATCACATGATATCCCCTTCAAGCTTGTGATAAAAAATAATTGGGGTACCTGCCAGAAATGGTGAGGGAAAATGGGAAATTTCCATCAGTTGTGTCGACAACTCACTCTTGAACATGACAGTTTCTACTTCATGTAGGTTTGTGATATCCTCACTTCATCGTTGACTTTCCTAGGTTGGGCCATTCATTTTTTCCTTTCCATTTGATCTCTTTCATGTCATCATGACTGCTGATCCTTTGGATCCAAAAGCTGCCAAACTCCAGAGTCATGTCACCGATATGTTCAAGAGTTATCCTTCTACAGTTACACTCATTCCTGATTCTCTGTATGATCCACAATCATTACATCCCTTTATCTCGTGTCGATGATGTGGGATACATCATGGCCCTCCTTTGACAAGGTCACTTCCTATCGACTTTAGCTCATTATCTAGGAATTTGGCTGAGAGACTCCCTTCCAGTACCTTAGAGATCACATGCACTAATGGAAAATTCTTCGCACTCAACAACGATTTCACATCTTTGGCTTTCGATTGGGTGATTTCATGGGTTTTCGACTTCATTTCCATTATTCACATTCCATGAATTGTGTTTCTAGTACCTTGAGAGCCATTGTCATTATTGGTGGTTTCTCTCGTGCTTGTTAATGGTTCAAATCATTGGCCGGTAATCAAGCGACTTTATAGCATGTTCGACTTCGACACACTTATTCACATGTTAGAATTTGTACTTTGATTGGGTCGTGTTGGAGCGCAAGACCCTGGGCTAAGATTACAAAAGTCCAGGTTGTAAGGTGATGTGACATGATCATGCTAATATACATATCTCTTTGAGATGGATGGCTACGACCATACCATGAGTTGTTATATTTGATCCTTCATTATTGGATGGCTACAACCATACCTTGTTTTCGATATGATCCTCCTTACAAGATGGTTATGCCCATGCCTTGGATCGATTTACATGATCATTCTTTGGGTGGTTGCATCCATACCATGATTCATGTATCATTTATCAGAGATTTCAATGATGTATATATATCTATATTTTCTTGTAGGTTCTCCAACGATGGTCTCCAGTCCACGCATCTACTTGTAATGCATTTCACCCTTCACTCTAGTTCAACCTTCATGCTTTAGGGGGTATCTGTTACATGATATTTTGTCAATGTCCCTGTACTCCATGTTCCTTGATCTTGGAGGACCTCTATAGTGAACCTTACATGCTTTCCCATCATGAAGAGACTGCCCTTATGTCCCTCTTCATGGGCAGAACATTTCCCTTTTGCGTCATTTTTCCAAGAATCTTCATTTTATCCCAGTTTACAATATTAGCACTAGTGCTCAATTCCTTCCTCGTGCCAATTTGCAGGGTTTAAAACTGGCCTAGATCTGTACAGTGCAAGTGAGCCCTTCATCACTCACGTTGATCCTCTTTTTGCAAGTTTTTTAAATATGGAATCAAAGCTTCCAGGTCTAGAAGCTTCATAACGGAAGTCTGGTAAATGGTTGGGTTGGATAGAGCCATGAAATTCAGCTTGGGCTCCTTTCCCCTGTTGAGATGGAACAAACACAAGAGATAAGGCCTCTCCCATAATAAGAGGAACCATATCCCCTCCATCAAATCTATATAAACTCCTCCTTTTCCAAGTTGAACTAGTCTTTTTTGGAGCTTGAATAACCACCAAGCTATCTATAGCTTTTTTCTTTCTAGTTCATGTGTGTAAAGGAAGAATAATGTGTTTGGTTTGGTTTGGAACTAAAAGGAAGAATCCTTAAACTCCCATTGTTGAGGCTAACCATGAGTTTTTAGAAGTGGTGTTAGAACCCGGATACATTGGAGGAGACCTACAACGTCAAGGCTTTGGTTGTATCTCTTTCTGAGCTTTATATCAATACAACTAATGATTTATTTCCTACATTGAGTGTCATATTACATTTAATGGCTTAAGATTCCTTGACTTTTTAAGTAAATTGAATGTGATTGTATGCTATTACATTTGTTGTTGTCTCTTGTATATTTGTTTTAGGTATTTGAAGGAGAAGAAATCAAAGGAATTTGGAGCATAGGAGCGAGGTCATCATTAAGCGGAGTAGCGTTCTAAGAGGTAGGCCCTCTTATTCAATTCTAGTTTAAGGAAGTGTTCATTAGCTTGTTTTGTTTGAGGCTAGACCCACTCTAGGGCTAGAGGGATCACCTCTATCCGCAAAGGAGATTTACCTACTCCACATGGTTGTTGAACTTTTGATGCGAGGAACAATTTCCAAGGGATGGATCACCCGAGATAGGGGATTTCAGGGAACTTGGAAGGTCAGTAACTACATGGAAGGGGGTGGCCAGATTGCCTGAGGGACAGTCTAACAGAGAAGGGAAGGCGAGGGATATATTATTTTTGGTCATGAGCATTTCCAGATGGAATCAAATTCACATTGGGAGTTTTCCCTAGAAAAATGAGCTAGTAAATGTTAATTGAGAGGACAAGTGGTGCAAGATAATAGTGCTGGACATTGGATGTAGTTTTGACTGTGGCAGTGGATTATGGACTTCCTAGGAAGGAGATGAATCCTGGTATTACTTTGAGTGTGGAGGTGTGAGCATCTATATTCCCTTGTTGCAGATGCATGCATTGTATCCTTTTAGTTGCTGGTTTAGCAAATGTGCATATTGTATATGTGGTTATTGTAAATAATGTAATGAGCTATGTTATAAAGCTCTAGTAAGCAGTATGGTTGGTATTTGGTCATGTGGTCATGATGTTTTGCTTTTGAGCAGGTCTTTCATTGTAAATATTGCAATGATCTAACTTTAAAAACTCCATGGTTAGTATGTTTGCTTTTCAATCATTTTGCTAAGGTCTTGGTGTGGTTTAACACCAAGGAAGGTGTTCCCCAAGGGGGAGGGTTCTATAACAGCCCTAGTAAATATTCAATGTAATAAAAGTCAATAAATGAAAAATAATACCATGTTAAGGGAAACTTATTCCAAGGTGGATTTTTGGCAAAGATATTCTAGTGGGCATCACTGGATGTGTTTATGGCTAAAGGAAATTGGCAAAATCAAAGGAAAAGGCATAAAAAAGGAAAAAATTCATTTTTGGCACATTTATTTATGAAAATAAAGTAAAATAGGAGAACAGGGAGGTAAAAGGTCACAAGTTGCATGTGAGGATGAAAATGAAGGAAAATAATGGAAATTGAGGAAAATAGGAGCCTTGTTGAGAAAAATTATTTTGAGGATCACTTAAAAGGCTTGGTTAATGTAAGCTTGGTTATTTCAGTTTTGGAGCTCTTTCATTATTCTCTCTCTCTTTCTCACCCTTGTACACTTAGACTTTTCTTGGGGCACTCTAGCTTTTGAGCAAGGAAGGAAAAGAAAGCAAAGGGAAAGGAAGGGAAGCAAGGATCATGCAAGGAGGAGTAGGATCAAGTAGCTTTAGCAGGAATACTTGTAGGTAACATATTACATGTGTGATTTTCTACCTAGTTTTGATATCCATGGCTTTGCATGTTAGTGTATGGTTCTCTTGTTGTCGGTGACATGGTTTTACTGGGTTATGACAATGGTTTTTAGCCTAGCCTTTCCTTTTTCCATATGCCTTGATGTGTTGGGATGTTGATCTTGGTTTTGAGCTTTGGAATTGCCCGATGGATTTCAGAATCTTGGGTGGAGGTGGTCTTAAGGTTGCTTCCTAAAGGCCTAGGAATCCCTTGACTGGTTTTAGCGAGATACACTATAAAGCCTAAGGGAGGTGTCTTAGTTTAGGGCCTAGTCATCTGGGATTGGATTGTAGTAAAGCCTGAGAGACAACGAGATGGAAAATTCCTCTCAAGGATAGTGATGGATTCTTAATGGAATTCTATGTTCGGCTTGGTTTTGTGATCGAAGCACCAGTTTTGGTGTGATCACGGATTGGTGAGGGTGGAGGTGTTTTAACCTCTAGATTCGCTCAGTTGTTTTGGATTGGTTTTTCCATGAGATCCCACATTCATGCTTGGAATATGGCATAGGAGTGTCTAACTGAAAGAAATATTTGGTTCATCCATGTCTACAATCGGGTGGTACGTGGAAGTCCCAATCCTGGTTGGATTTCCCTATGTTTGATAAAAGGTAAGTTCTCTTTCTTTTGTACTTGTTAATATGTGAAGTTAATGGTAGATATCTCACTATTATTTTCATGGTTTAATCCTGGTTATAAGCATGGTTATATGATTGGTTATTTTCATGGGGATTTCATGTATTTAATTGTAACGGTCACTTGGGTAGATATGGGAGGAGGGTGGTTACACACATTATGACTAAGAAATATGAATTAATGTGAGAAAAAAGACAATTTAAGGGATGGAGGATAGCACAATGAGCCTAAAAACATACTCATTGATGGGACCCATTAGAAGTAGACATGTCTTTACTTATAACAAGGACCAAAAGGATCACCCAAATTCTAGTTAAGCTTGATCCAAGTGAGGGGCTATTTGAAAACTGTAAATTATCCTTCGATAACCGTTCCCATATTCAACAACTGGACTATGAATCATTTTCGTTTAGATGTAATCGTTGCCACAATATTGGGCACTTGATTAAATATTGTCCATTGTAGATTAGAGTCAAAAAAAGGCAGATGGTTGAATTGGGGTATTTTAGTGAACAAAGGTTTTCATCAGAAAGATAAGGTGCTCAAAATGTAGAAGTGGTATTGAGATCTCCATTGTCAGTAGAGGTTGGTGCTCCACCAGTTCAGGAAAATGGAGAATTAAGAATGGAAAAATGATGCAGCGAAGACCCATGAACCCCATGTTGAGCCTGCATTTATGGAAAGATTCTTGAATATTTAGTTCTGCCTCCTTTGTAGCTAGGTAATTGCATCCTCACTTCCTATGTTCTTTCACATATTAATGTTGTTGTTTCTTTTTTTTAGGCTTGGTCCTTCTAGGTATTTTCCTTCTATGGTTGTATCCTTAGACAACTCATGTTCACCTATAAACAACCTTGTGACATTTATCTCTCCTCTAGCCACTTTTCTGGAGCCTTCCTCGAGTTGGCTACTTTCCAATAAGCCCAAAATCCCTACAATCTCTGATCTAGACTTCTCAGGGACTCTGTGGACACTTGAAAAAAGGGCTTGGGGAAATTCCTAGAAACATCTTATTTTCCAAATCCCAAGGTAGAAAATAAAATCTTTTTAAGGCTCAGCTGAAGGTTCGCATGGATATATATTATGCTAAAAAGAAAACTCTTGTAGGCGCACTTAGAGTAGCGTAGGCACCTGTAGATGGTTCCTAATGATAGCCCTCTCTCTTAATTTTTTAGGGTTATGTAGTACCCGTAAGAAACTAGCTCTGAAATGACTCATGTATGTTTCTTCTCCAGTTATTCTCCTACATCAGGAAACCTTAGGCCATAGGGGAAAATTGTTGAGGCGCTCAACATAATGTTCCCGAGCTAGTTCTTTTTTTAATTGGATGCAAAAGGAATATCAGGTGGGTTAGACACTAGTTTCAACCTGTCCAAACTCAGGATCTCTAGCTATTGCAGTTCAGTTTTGACCTTGGGAGTGGAGGTTTAATCTATAGATCTAGTTATGTATCCAACAATCCTAAAAGTGTATGGGCCCTATTTGGATAGGCAGGCATTCTTGAAGTATTTATTTATAAAGAAATATTTTAAGATGATCAATATTGTGATTGGGAGCAACTGGAATTTTTCCCTTTGTGCATGAGAGGTATGGGGACCCCAAGCACACATTGATCCCTTGTCTGAATACTTTATCAAGAAACTTATGGAAATAAATCTCATAGATACAAATTCAATAAGAATTAAACCTACCTGGTGGAATAGAATATCGGAGAATGCTTTAGTGGCAAAGGGATTGAATAGGTTACTGGTGAAGGAGGGTTTAGTAGAAAAAATATAGTTTTTCAATAATGGACTGGGACAGGTGGGGACTCTGACCATAATCCTATTTATTTGGAACTAAGAAATGGGAACCTAAAACTAGGCAACCCTTTCAAGTTTAATTGTTCATGGCATAAGGAGGAGAGATATTTTCAATTAATCAAAACTACATAGGCTCCTTATAACATGGATGATCCTCACTCGACATCCCATCAATTCATGGAGAATATTAAAAGCAAAAAACAAAACTCTATTTAGTGGGAAAAATAAAAGAAGTTAAAAGATGTGGAGGAGCTCTAATCTATTGAAGCTGAAATGGAAAACTTGGATAGACTGGGAGCAGAAAGATATGAATTAGGGGAAGCTGAAAGAGAAATATTGGATCTAGAAAGAAGGAAGTGCAAAATATTACTAGATCAAGAAGAAAAAAGGAGACTAAAGAGTAGGGCAGTGTAGCTAAAAAGTGGAGACAAAAACTCCAAATTCTTCCATAACATTTCCAAGGGAAGGAAAAATACAAATATAATTTTTGACATGTGTAAGTTTGATGGAAGTAAATATAAAACTTTTGAAGAAATCTTGGCATTAGGGAAGGAATTTTTCAAGAATCTCTTTAAGAATCCAGAGGAAGCCTCAATTGTAGAGGTAATCAAAATTGTACATTTTTTTCCAAAGTTTGCATAAGAGGAGGAAAACATGTTGTTGATGGCCCTAATATCCAAGGGGGAACTTGATGCCATTCTCAAAGCGATGTAGAAGGATAAGTTTTTAGGTCTTGATGGATGGACACTTTAATTCTACCAAGCTGTTTTTGAATTGCTTGGTAATGACCTGTTAAGAGTGGTAGAAGAGTCTCAACTAAGGGGCAATATTCATGACCCTTTTAATTCAAATTTATTGTCTATTACTCCTAAGGTAGATAATCCATAGTATTTTGAAGAGTATAGGATAATCTCTTTTTTTAACTGCATCTATAAGATAATATCCAAAATCATTATTATCAGACTCCATCCCATCCTCTCTAGGAACACCTCCAGAGAACAATTTGGTTTTCTAAAGGGTCACAAAATTCATGAAGCTAGAGGAGTGGCCCAAGAAGGTGTGCATAGTATCAAGACTTGGAAGCTAAAAGGAATCATTGTGAACATTGACTTATGTAATGACTATGATAGAATTAGCTGGATTGATTTGAGAATATTTCTTACTTATTTGGGTTTTGAAATCCCTTTCATCAAATGGGTTATGGGTTGTATTACTAATGTTTCCTTTGTAGTCCTCATAAATAGATCAACATCTCCATTTTTCCATTATGAGAGAGGGCTGAGACAAGGATTTCCTTTGTCCCCACTCCTCTTCTTACATGTAGCTAATTCTAAGCAGGGTTCTCTTGGTACCAGAGATGAGAGGGGATCTTCAAAGGATAAAAGTTGCTTCAAACTTGTTCATCACACACTTTCTTTTTGTTGATGACATTCTAATATTCAACAATGGTCCTAGGAAGGATCTAGCCCACATCAAATAATTCCCTAGGCCTCTTCCAAAAAGAAACAAAAATATCCATCAATAAAAGGAAATCATCACTGCCATGTGAAGGTTTTTCCAAAAGAGGAAACTGAGGTATTCAACAAGCCTTACCTTTTGAAGCAAGTATTAAGGGACTTTTGAGGTCTAAAATTCCCCCCCTAAGAAAAATGTACAACCAAAATAAACTTTATAAGAACCAATAGTATTCAAGATGATGATGTCAACCATGGGGGTTGATTCACCATTTTTGGAGTAAAAAAGTAAAAATATTAAAAAACAATAAAATAATAAAACTACTTTTTAAACTCGTATTTTTAACTTATCTCCCTAAGGTTTTACTCAAATTTCGAGTGGGAGTACTTGTTGGATGCAAAATTTAATTCCTCATCAAAGGAGTACCCATGTTGAATACTTTCGATGGACCCTACGACACGAAAAATGAGAAATATGTGAAAAGATGTGATTGCAATCACATTTTTCATGTATTTCTCATTTTTCGTTTAGTAGGGTCCATCAAAAGTATGAAACATGGCTACTCCTTAGATTAGGAATCAAATTCTGCATCTAATGAGTATTATTTCTCGAAATTTGAGTAAACCCATAGGGAGATAAGTTGAAAATACGAGTTGAAAAAATAATTTTCTTTTCCCTCTAAAATTTGATGATGTAATCGAATCTTATTTTATTATTTGCATTATTAGTTTTTAATTTCCTCGGGAGGCCTAGTTTAGACCTCAAAAATACCCTAATAATCTTTCATGGAAAGCTTCAAATATCTAGGTTTTCATCTAAAATAAAATAATGATAAGGAGGACTGGAGATGAATTATAACAAAGGCATAAAAAAGGATTAAACACCGGAGCCTTAAATGGTTATCGAGAGCATGAAGCCTTGTTTTTATAAAGTCAGTAATTGAAACCATCCCTATTTATTGGGTGGCCCTCACATGGGTTGCAAAGGGCATCCTTTAGGAAATCAAAAAATTGTGCAAGAGGTTTCTATGTGCAAGGAGTAAGGAGGAGAACACCCTTCCTTGGGTTGCATGGGATAAGATAAATATTCCGAAATTTTAGGGAACTTGGGGCCTTAAAGACCTCTCAACCTTTGTCACATCTCTATCAGAAAAATCAAGCTAGAGACTTATTAGAACAGATAACCTCTGGACTACTGTGGAAAACATGAAGTACATTTTCCATCTTACCCTGGCCAAGTTGATTCAGAAAACTTCCAAAAAATTCCCAAATTTATCATCCATGTTGAAGGAAACAGTGGAAGCTTTAGAGGAAGTTAGCTCAGTATTAGTGTGGCATGTAGGAAATGGAGAAAAACTAAGGGTGGGATTGGACCTATGGGTTGGAGGGGAGAAAAACTATATATTTCCACCAAATCTAATTGATAGATTTAATGAGCAAGGAATTTTTTTCCTTAATCTAGTCTCATATAATTAAAGAAGCACCTATTGGGTGCAAGGATAGATGAGCATAGAAAAAATTCAATTAAACATTGTATTTGTAGTCATATGGCAAGAGTTTGTAACAAAACTGAGAAGAAACCGGGAGGATGAATTTAAATGGAAATTCACGTCCTCAGGAAACTACTTTCCCAAGCTACAATATTAGACCCAAATTGAAAGATACTTGCAGTTAAATCGTGAGTGTTGGTGGAAAGATCTATGGAAATTGGAATGCCTAGTAAATGAAAGGAAATTTCTTTGGTGTATTATTAAAAATAAAGCAGTGACCTAGGACAACCTATAAAAGAGGAATAAAGAAGGGTTGAGATGGTGTGCACTATGAAAAAATTCTAATGAAATAGTGGATCATTTGTTGCCTCTCTTTCCTTTTACTCTGAATGTACTAGAAAAGGTTAAAAAGACGTTGGGAATAAACCTTTATTGGAGAGTACAAAATTTTAGGGAGGTTTGGGAATCATGGTGGGATATGGTCGGGGACAAACATCAAAGAAACATACCCCCTCTCCTATGTTGGGGGGTCTAGTTGGCTAGAAATAAGGAGATATTCAGGGATAAAGCTTCATCTTCAATTATAATAGCCTTAGAAATCACAAATAACTAATTTTGGATGCCATCTAAAGTATAAAATTCAACCCTTAAGGTGTTAAAAGATAGGAGATCAATTTTGAACTACCATGGGTTTACTTTGATGGAGCAACTGATAATCAAGGTCAATGTGGCAGAGGAATAGTACCCCATCTCAACCAAATGCATAAGCTCAAATCAACCATTGGACTGGGACGGGGAACCAAAAATTTCACAGAACTCTAAACATTTAAAATCCTCATGTGTTGGCCTCTAGAAAGGGGTTGTCTCTCCTTACAATTTTTTGGTGTTCCCTCCTTGTGATAAATTGGTTCAATGTTTTCCAAAGGTGTAACAATCAATTTTTACTACGTATTTTAGAAGAATAATTCAGTTAAGATCAACTTTTAATTATATTTTTTGTTTCCACATATATAGGGAAAGAAATGCAGATGTAGACACCTTAACTAAAGAGGTTTCTCAATAGGATCAGGGCACTTGGTAGATCAGTGAGTCCATAGATGGAACAATTCTTTCTTACGAGCATTAATCTTTTCTAGTTTTTTGAGGGTCGTACATACATACTTGGATTGTCATTTCTACTATGGTTTTTGTTGTTATTACCATAGAAAATTTTAGGCGTGAATCTTAGACCATGGGTGAAATTTAAGGGGTTTTATATTTTGGAGTGGCGAATTTTTTATATAACACAACTTTTCTATAGTTTTCCCAAAACATATTTTAAAAATAAATAATTATTATATTTTAGCCATGTAAAATAAGTCAGATAAACATTGAAATCCCTAATTTGCCTCGTTTTCAGGTGGGGTTTGCTTCCAATAGCCCTTGATTTCCATTCATGAAGGTGGGGTTTGCTTCCAATCACCCCTGATTTCAAGGAATGTAGGTGAGATTTTCTTCCAATCACCCTCGATTTCTAGGAATGGCACTAGTTAGGGGTTAAGGTAATTTTCAATTCAGGGGATTTCAGTTTGATTTGTTTGTATAAGAAACAAGTCTATGATCAATTTAGTCTTTATAATGGGCAGAGTGATAGAGTCAGGTAGTGGCCTCTTGCTCCTAAAATTTTCTTTTTCCTTATTGCTCAATATGCCATCGTACTCCTGTATTAGAGAGGGGTTTGATCATGCACCCATATTCAAATCTATTGTTAATGGAGAAGTCTTTGAGAGCCCAAACTACTACAACACATTGAGATAGGCTGAAAATGTCGTTGGAGAGGTGGAACTTAATACTCTTTCCCAAAGAGGACCTTCCCAAGCTCTTGTTTCAAGAATCTTGGTATGCCTTTTGTTTTGGTGGTGTTTTGAAACTTATTTTTTGGATGATCCATTGCCTTTGATGGTCATTGCATGTGGTTTAAATATGAAGAGACATGGGTATACAAAAATTTGTTGCAAGAGATAGCTTAAAGAGCAGGAGTAACACTTCTTGTGTATATTATTGTGTGGTTTGGTCTAATCCATCTGCCCTATTTTACTTGCACTGTGGAGTTAGCTGGGTTAAGCTATATGGGTTAATGGGCCAAGAACAAAAGTAGGTCGAGAAGAATAATGCCATGATTGTCTGGTAAAGTTTAAAACAATGTAAGTGCTTCTTAAAATTTTATTGTGTTATATATAGTTTAATATATATTTTTCTTATAATAGGTATTATAGTTCTGATATTTTGTTTTTATGTGAAAGAAACATTTTTCTGCATTGCTACTAAATAGCTTAGTATGCTTGATTTATATATGATAATTTTATTGGTTTTGTGGGATAGTAGTGGCACACCAACTTGGGTTTTTCTCACAGACACCAACAGAGGGAGAATGTAATTATTAGCAAGAGAAAATCATTATTTCCAGAGCATTTGCACAACATAGGTCCAAGGATATAGCATTGGTCGAACAATTGAAACATCAACACTCAACATCGATGAGAAAGATGCTCACCCAAAGAGAGAGAGTAGCAATCATTCTGTTGAATACCATCGTTATGAACCTTGGGTTGGAGGAGCATCACAATGGGTTTCTTCTGATTTTCCTGCAAAAGGTTGTTCCAACTTCAGCTCTAGTCACAATCATCATTGTCAGTATCAGTTGCATTGTCCTTCTTTGCCATCATCTGGGTCTATGATCTTACCCCTAATTAGATCTATTTTTTCATAGAGGAATAGGTAGAGCTCTCTTCTGAATGATTCACCTTCATCCTCCTCTCTCCCAATGGAAGCTATTGGAGCTAATATATCTCCTCTTGGTGAATACGTTGGTAGCTCTCGACATGAGCCATTTCCATTAGCACTATCTAGGGAAGCTATTGTAGTAAACAAAGTTGGTGCAAATGTTAGAATTGTACACAGAATAACATCTTAGTAAGTTCCCACCCGATTTGAAGAACACGAGAGAGATGAAGAGGAATGGCTTAAAGGTTATCTCCCAAGGGATAACAACATTCTATAGAACAAAGAAAATTGTCACCTATTTCTAGTATTGATGACAATTTCAATACAGATTATTGAAATTGTCACCTATTTCTAGTAGGATGTCATCTGCTTCTGTTAAATATTGGAGACATCCTCTGCAACCTCTAGCTTCTCCTTCTTCCCCGTTACAGGAATGGCGGATCTGCATTCTTCTCTGAATGAAATCTTTGGTAGGTTTTATTTTTGTATACTGGTTTATTTTTTAAGCTTAGCAAATCTTATAAAATTAACGAGATTATGACCATAGCCTATGTATATCATGACACTATAGGAAAAATTTTCCTGAAAATATCACATAAAATTTAATTTTCTTAATGTCCAAAATATTTGTCAGACACACCATATCCACTGATTGTTCATGTGTCACTGTAACTTCTGAAAGCGATGGGGATTTTCCTTAGAAATAATAGATATTCTCAAGTCATCCACAGTTCAAACTTGAAATTTTGGATGGTGCTTGTATTTAGAAGTTAAGATTTATGTGATATGATTTAGGTGGAGAAATATTTTTTAGATACATCACTTCACATATTTGTTGTCAATATTTGGTGTTAATATTGTAAAAAAAATAAAAATTGTTGATGAATAATTTTCACATTCACAATTACTCACACCATCTTTATCAATATGAAAGTTGGTTTTGAGATGCAAGTTGCTATGTCCTAGGCTTGATGTGATGGCATCTTCCCTTAAAATATTAACATCCCATGCCTTATGAACTTTGTGTTGTGGTTTCTATCTTATATGAAATTACAAGCTATTATGAACTCTTTGATATGGTTGTTATTTCCGATGCAATTGCAAGCTATAACTATAGCAGAAAATCCTTATGGTGGTTTATGCAACCTAAATGTCAAATTTTTTGGTCATTGTGAGCCAATAGATTGTTGAATTCCCCACTTGTATGTCCACTGAGATTTAAAGAGGGGAGGTTGCATGTAACTCCCAAATAATTTTTTCATATCAAATGTCCAAATCTGTTGCTTCCAATGTAGTCCTTCCAAGCATGTTCTTTGAAATGTTTCCCAAAAAAATAAGTGATTGGAAACAAATGGAGTTGTTATTATTGATAGAGAACCTTAAAAATTGGTTTTGAGAAACATAGGTACTCAATTTACTTGTCAAATAATGATGTTGCAACATGCTCTTTGAGAAAAGGAAGACCATTAAAACATTCTTAATCATCCTTCAAACATTCACTAATGTATGTGAGATTAGGAATTTTTTTCATATAGAAACATTATTTAATATCATATTTCAATGAAATGTTACACACAAATATATCAGGTCTCATGTATTGTACATTATTCTGTGCAAAGGGTTCTTATTTGAAAAAAAATTGTTTGATGCAACACGATTTGTTTGATTTCCGATACTATGTAGGTGTTGGTTTTGTTTTGACTTTAGTGTTATGATTTTTGTTACCTTTGGAATATTACCTAATATTTTTATCTATATGACATTAAAATAATTTCTATATAACTAATAGGTTGTAAACTTGAAGGGTCATGCCCCTGTATGGAATCAATGCAGTGGCAATTAATGTGATAGATGAAGAAATCTTTATAATGACATCTACTGAAATGTCAATTATTTAAGACTTGGCATATTCTTAGTTATGCACTTGTAAGCATTATTTTCTCTCTTATTTAAGATTCCATTGAGTAACATTATGATAATTCTTTATCTTGAAGATTCCATTTAAATGAATTTCTTATCAATGCTTTACATTGTCTTGCAGATTCGAGCATTGGAAGTCAACCTATCATATTTCATTTATGATTTCTTTCTTTTTCCTCTTTTACTCTCCTATCATCGTTTCAAATTATATCCATCAAATAGTGAGTATATTGGGTCTTCTTAGAGGCATTTCTTTTTTTCCAAGGAGAAGATCACTATTTCCAAAGCCTTTGCAAAACATAAGTACAAGGAGATAACATTGGCCCAACAATTGAAACAACAACACTTAGCATCCAGGAGAAAGATGCTCGCCCGGAGAGAGAGTAGTACCCATTATGTTGAATACTAGCATTATGAACCCTAGGTTGGAGAGCATCACAATGGATCTCTTCTGATTTTCCAAAATAAGGTTTTTCCATATTTGGTTCTAGTCATAATCATCGTTGTCATCAACAATTGAATCATCCTTCTTTTCCATCTTCTTAGTCTAGGATTTTTCCCCTAATTAAGTTTATTTTTTAGCAGAGGAATAGATCTTGCTCTCTTCATGATTCACCTTCATCCTCGTCTCTCTCAAGGGAAGTTATTGCAGCTAATATATCTCCTGTTGGTGACTGTGTTGGGAGCTCTCTGCATGAGCCATTGCTATTATCACTATCTAATGAAGTTATTGTAGCAAACAGAGCTAGTGAAAATTCTAGAACTGTACATACAATAGCATATCAGCAAGTGCCCACCCCATTTCAAGAACATGAGAGAGATGAAGAGGAATGGCTCAAATTCTATCTCCTAGTGTATAACAACATTCTATAGAACAAAGAAAATTGTCACCTATTTCTAGTATTGATGACAATTTCAATATTGATTATTGAAATTTCCACCTATTTATAGTAGGATGTCATATACTTCTATTAAATATTGGAGACATCCTATACAACCTCTAGCTTATACTTCTTTCCTGTTATAGGAATGGTGGATCTGCATTCTTATCTGAATGAAATATTAGCAAGTTTGGTTTTTGTATACTTGTTTATTTTTTAAGCTTAGGAAATATTTTGAAATTGACCAGATTGTGACCATAGCCTATGTATATTATGACACTATAGGAAATGTTTTCTGAAAAATATCATAGAAAAACTACTTTTCTCAATGTCCAAAATCTTTGTCAGACACACCATATCCACTGAATGTTCATGTGTGACAGTAGCTTCTGAAAGCGATGGGGATTTGCTTTAGAAATAATGGATATTCTCAAGTCATCCACTGTTGAAACTTGAAATTTTGGATGGTGCTAGTATTTCAGAGTTAAGGTTTCTATGATATGATTTAGGTGGAGAAATATTTTTCACATACATCACTTCACACATTTTTTGTCAATATTTGGTGTTAATATTCTATAAAAAACATGTTGATGAATAATTTTGACATTCACAACTACTTGCACCAACTTTATCAATATGAATGTTGGTTTTGAGATGCAGGTTTATATGCCCTAGGATTGATGTTATGGAATCTTCCTTTCGCATATTAACATCCCATGCCTTATGAACATAAAATTACAATCTACTGTGAACTCTTTGTTATGGTTGTTATTTGTGATGCAATTTCAAGCTATAACTATAGTGGTAAATCCTTAGGATGGTTTATGCAACCTAAATGTCAAATTTTCTAGCCATCATGAGCCAACAAAGTGTTGAATGCCATACTTGTATGTCAAATGAGCTTCAAAGAGATGTGGCTACATGTAAGTCCCAAATAATTTTGTCATATCAAATGCCCAAATCTGTTGTTGCCAATGTAGTCCTTTAGGCATGTTCTTTGAAATGATTCCAAAAAAAATAAGTTACTAGGAAACAAATGGAGTTGTGATTATTGATAGATCACTTTATAATTTTTTTTTTGAGAAACACATGTGCTCAAATATCTTGTCAGTTATTGACGTTGCAACATGCTCTTTGAGCAAAGGAAGACCATTAAACCATTCTTAATCATCCTTCAAAAATTCACTAATGTCTGTCAGATTAGGAATTTTTTTCATATAGAAATGTTATTTAATATCATCTTTCAATGAAATTTTATACACAAATATATCATGTCTCATGTCTTGTACATTATTTTGTTAAAATGGTTCTTATTTGAAATTTTTTTGTTCGATGCAACACAATCAATTTGATTTCTGATACTATGTAGGTGTTGGTTTTGTTTTGAATTTAGAGTGTTAAGATTGTTGTTACCTTTGGAATATGACCTAATAGTTTTGATCTATATGACATGAAAATAATTTCTATATAGCTAATAGGATGTAACCTTGAAGGGTCCTACCCCTATATGCACTCAATGCAGTGGAAATTAATGTGATAGATGAAGAAATATTTATAACAACATCTACTAAAACGTCAATTGTTTAAGACTTGGCATATTCTTAGTTATACACTTGCAAGAATGATTTTTTCTCTCTTATTTCAAATTACATTGAGTAAAATTCTGATAATGCTTTACCTTGAAGATTCCATTTAAATGAAATTCTTATCAATTCTTATGTCGTCTTGCAAATTTGAGCATTGGAAGTTTCCTTTTTGACTCTCATATCAGTGTTTCAAATTGTATCCATCAAACAATGAGAATATTGGGTCTGCTTGTAGGCATTTCTTATGGTCCAAGGATAAAATCACTATTTCTAGAGCATTTGAACAACATAAGTCCAAGGAGATAGCATTGGCCCAACAATTGAAACAACAACACTCAACATCTAGGATAAAGATGCTCTCCCAGAGAGAGAGAGTAGGATCCATTTTGTTGAATACCAACATTATGAACCCTAGGTTAGAGGAGCATCACAATGGGTTTATTCTAATTTACCACATAAGGTTATTCCAGCTTTACTTCTTGTCACAATCATTGTTGTTATCACCAGTTACATCATCTTTCTTTTCCATCGTCTGGGTCTAGGATTTTTCCCCTAATTAGTCTATTTTTCGCGGAGGAATGGATCAAGCTCTCTTCATGATTCACCTTCATTCTCCTCTCTCTCAAGGGAAGATATTGCAGCTAATATATCTCTTGTTCGTGACTGTATTGGGAGCTCTTTGCATGAGCCATTTCCATTAGCACTATCGAGGGAAGTTATAGTAATAAATAGAGTTGGTGCAAATGCTAGAACTGTACATAAAAAAACATCTCAGCAAGTGCCCACCCCATTTGAATAACATGAGAGGGATGAAGAGTAATGATTTAAATGATATCTCCCAACAAAATTCTATAAAACAAATAAAATTTTCACTTATTTCTAGTATTCATGACAATTTCAATACAGATTATTGAAATTGTCACCTATTTCTAGTAGGATGTCATATGCTTTTGTTAAAGATTGGAGACATCTTCTGCAACCTCTAGCTTCTCCTTCTTCCCCATTATAGGAATGGCAGATTTGCGTTCTTCTCTTAATGAAATCTTTGGCAGGTTTTGTTTTTGTATACTTGTTTATTTTTTAAGCTTAGGAAATATTCTGAAATTGACCAGATTGTGACCATAGCCTATGTATATTATGACACTATAGGAAATGTTTTCTAAAAAATATCACAAAAAAAAAGTACTTTTCTTAATGTCCAAATATTTTTCAAACACACCATATCCACTGAATGTTCATGTGCGATAATAGCTTCTAAAAGCGATGGGGATTTTCCTTAGAAATAATGGATATTCTCAAGTCATCCACTGTTGAAACTTGAAATTTTTGATGGTGCTACTATTTCAAATTTAAGGTTTTTGTGATATGATTTAGGTGGAGAAATATTTTTCAGGTACATCACTTCAGTGATTTGCTTTCAATATTTGGTGTTAATATTCTCAAAACATTTTGTTGATGAATAATTTTCAAATTCACAATTACTCTCACCAAGGTTATCGATATGAAATTTGGTTTTGAGATGCAAGTTTATATGTCCTAGGCTTGATGTGATGGCATCTTCCATTAGCATACTAACATCCCATACCTTATGAACTTTGTGTTGTGGTTGTTATCTGATATGCAATTACAAGCTATTGTGAACTTTTTGTTATGGTTGTTATTTGTGATGCAATTGTAAGCTATAACTATAGTGGCAAATCCTTATGGTGGTTTATGCAACCTAAATGTCAAATTTTCTAGTCATCGTGAGCCAACAGAGTGTTGAATGCCCCACTTGTATGTCAACTGAGCTTCAAAGAGAGGAGGTTGCATGTAAGTCCCAAATAATTTTGTCATATCAAATGCCCAAATTTGTTGTTTCCAATGTAGTCCTTCCAAGCATGTTCTTTGAAATGCTTCCCAAAAAAATAAGTTACTGGGAAACAAATGGAGTTGTGATTATTGATACAGCACTTTAAAATTTTGTTTTGAGAAACACAGGTACTCAAATTTCTTGTCAGATAATGACATTGCAACATACTCTTTGAGCAAAGGAAGATCATTAAACCATTCTTAATCACCCTTCAGAAATTCACTAATGCCTGTCAGAATAGGAATTTTTTTCATAGAGAAATATAATTCAATATCATCTTTCAATGAAATCTTATATACAAATATAACATGTCTCATGTCTTGTACATTATTTTGTGCAAATGGTTCTTATTTGAAAACTTTATGTTCGATGCAACACAATCCATTTTGATTTTTGATATTATTTAGGTGTTGGTTTTGTTTTGAATTTAGAGTGTTAAGATTGTTGTTACCTTTTGAATATGACCTAATATGTTTTATTAATATGACATGAAAATAATTGTTATATAGCTAATAGGTTGTGACCTTCAAGGGTCCAAGCCCTGTATGCACTCAATGCAGTGGAAATTAATGTGATAAATGAAGAAATCTTTATAATGACATCTATTGAAATATCAATTATTTAAGACTTGGCATATTCTAAGTTATACACTTGTAAGAGTTATTTTTCTCTCTTAGTTAAGATTTTGTTGAGTAAATTCCTTATAATACTCTATCTTGAATATTCAATTTAAATGAAATTCTTATCAATGCTTTATATTGCCTTGCATATTCAAGCATTGGAAGTCAGCATATCATATTTCATGTATGATTTCTTTTGTTGCCTTTTTGAATCTCCTATCAGTGTTTCAAAATATATCCATCAAATGGTGAGCATAATAGGTCTTCTTGGAGGCATTTCTTATTGTCCAAGGAGAAAATTGCCAGAGAATTTTCACAGCATAGGTCCAAGGAGATATTGTTGGCCCAACAATTGAAGCAACAACACTCAACATCCAGGAGAAATATTCTCACCCAAAGAGAGAGAGTAGAATCCATTCTAATGAACACCAATATTATGAACCCTGGGTTGGAGGAACATCACAATGGGTTTATTCTGATTTTCCTGCAAAAGGATGTTCTAGCTTCATTTTTAGTCACAATCATCGTGTTCAGCAACAGTTGCATCATCCTTCTTTTCCATCTTTTGGGTCTAGGATTTTTCCCCTAATTAGGTCTATTTTTTTTCATAGGAATATATCAGGCTTTCTTCACAATTCACCTTCATCCTCCTCTCTCTCAAGGGAAGCTATTGCAACTAATATATCTCTCATTGGTGATTATGTTGGGATCTCTCTGCATGAGCCATTTCCATTAGCACTCTCGAGGGAAGATATTGTAAGAAACAAAGCTGGTGCAAATGCTAGAACTATACATGAAGATCATCCCAGCAAGTGCCCACCTCATTTCAAGAACGTGAGAGAGATGAAGAGGAATGGCTTAAAGGCTATCTCCCAAGGGATAACAACATTATATAGAACAAATAAAATTGTCACCTATTTCTAGTATTGATGACAATTTCAATATATATTATTGAAATTCTCATGAATTTCTCGTAGGATGTCATCTGCTTACGTTAAAAATTAGAGACATCCTCTGCAACCTCTAGCTTCTCCTTCTAACCCATTATAAGCATGGTGGATCTGTGTTCTTCTCTGAATGAAATCTTTGGTAGGTTTGGTTTGTGCATACTTGTTTGTTTTTTAATCTTAGGAAATATTTTGAAATTTACCAAATTGTCACCATAGCCTATGCATATTATGACACTATAGGAAATGTTTTCTGAAAAATATAACATAAAAAACTACTTTTCTCAATGTCCAAAACCTTTGTGAGACACATAATATCCACTGAATGTTCATGTGTGATAATAGCTTCTGAAAGCGATGGGGATTTTCTTTAGAAATGATGGATATTCTCAAGTCATCCACTATTGAAACTTCAAATTTTGGATGGTGCTAGTATTTTAGAGTTAAGGTTTTTGTGATATGATTTAGGTGGAGAAATATTTTTTAGATACATCACTTCACATATTTCTTGTTAATCTTTGGTGTTAATATTCTAAAAAAAAATCGTTGATGAATAATTTTCACATTCACAATTACTCGCACTAGCTTTATCAATATGAAATTTGGTTTTGAGATGCAAGTTTCTATGTCCTAGGCTTGATGTGATGGCATATTCCCTTAGCATACTAACATCCCATTCCTTATGAACTCTATGTTGTGGTTGTTATCTGATATGCAATTACAAGCTATTGTGAACTCTTTGTTATGGTTGTTATTTGTGATGCAATTGCAAGCTATAACTATAGTGGCAAATCCTTATGGTGGTTTATGCAACCTAAACGTAAAATTTTCTAGTTATCGTGAGCCAATAGAGTGTTGAATGCCCCACTTGTATGTCAACTGAGCTTCAAAGATAAGGCTTTGGGACAAGTAAAAATGTTTCAGAGCTCTCTTAAAATACCATAGGTTGAAGAAGGCTTGGTATAGGTAATAGTTGAGAAGAAATCAAATGCTTATATGACTTGAATATAAATGAATGTCATCTAATAAGATTGGTAGAACAAATAAATTAGTGCTAAGAATTGGATTCCTAGATAAACTATCTACCAACTGTTGCTCCATTACAAAGGCTTTTGATTTTTCCACATGGATTGGGTAATAAGAAGATAGGGAAGAAGAGTTTTCAAAGTTATCCATGGTTTCTCCTCTGAAGTCCTACGATTGGATTCCTAGCTCCATTGTTTCTCCATGGTTTCTTCCAATTGTTGCTCCATTGTAAATGTTTTATACTTTTCCACATGGAGTGAAAAATAAAAAGAACAAGGAAGAAGATATTTCAAAGTTATCCATAGTTTCTCATCTGAAGTCCTACATTTCACTCTTTTGGTTACCCTATAACTCATTTTGATAATGAATTCTTCTTCAAAAATCTCTCTCTCTCTCTCTGAGGCTAAAGTTTTGGCTTCTTTTTGTCTTTACAAATAAATAATTGGCAGAGGACTAAAGCCCACTTTTTCTTTTAAGTCATTAATACTATTAGTATTTCCTTTTTTTGATAAATAGAACCAAAAATGTTGTAAACTTACCATGGAATGATGAAAAAGTTTGCTAGACTCTAGAATACAAGTGCCTACAACATTGTGGAAATCGATGCTATAGTTCAAGATATCAACGCGGTGAATCCAAATCTCTCTTTGTGGTCTATTTTGCCCCAAAATATTTCGAGGGGTTATATGTAGGCTTCATTTTAAATTTACATCTGGTTCAAAAGTATAGAGCTTAGCATTCAAAAAATAATCAAGACATCCACCATACATTGTAGAAGTGGTCGCCTTTTTTTTCAAGAATTTGAATCTTGGATCTAATTCTATGTATCATTTATGTCGGAAATTGTTTATGAAAAGGGAGGAAATCACTTCAAATAATCACCTGGCCAATACAACCTTATGCTTCCCTCTCTTGTATTTAAACACACAAGGAAATCCTCTCTCTTGAATCAAGCACTAATAATTGTAATTAAAATATGGGAATTAAAACAATTTAATGTCCACCCCTATGTCATGAACGATTATCCATAGCCACATTCACCTTTGGAATTTCAATTGATCAAAATAAACTTTGACTTTAATCTATTTCTTGAAACAAGTGCCCATGATACATCAAGTTGAGAAGCAATATATGGAAACTTTGTATAGGTAATAGTTACTTAAGAAGAAATCATAAAGGTATGTTAATTTGTGAAGAGGTGCTTATGCTATTTTAACAGTTGTAAAGTAATAGGTATATTAGGGTTATATTCTCAACTATTAACAATATAGTAACAAATGTGATAGGTTTCAGAGCCTTATTTTATACATGGGCAATGTTTCGGTGGGTATATTTCGATTCACTCTAAATTTGCGTGTTTCATTTCTGGTTATCCCAATTGTTGGGAGACTCATAGAGAAAAAAATTTTGTAAGTTGAGTACCATCATATCTGCAATAAAATAATAGACTCAGATCCTTTATTTTCTTGAAAACTAGTACAAGAGGAGCTCATGTACTAACGTTTCCCACCTTTTTAGGTTTTACGTATGAAGAAAACAACTTTGTCACTTATATCCTGTCTATTAGCATCTCATAGGCTCATGTGATATTAAAATTTATATACCTGATCCAAGCCACTTCACACATTCAAACAGGAATATTCTCAAGGATTAGAGACGTTGGCAATTTTTAGATTCTCTAGGTAGAAATCAAGTGCTTCTATGACTCTTTCCTAGATTGTGTCCATGTAGCACACAAAGTTTATCAAGAGCACTAGTAGGTCCAAGCAAGGGTATCCACTATCTCCCACCCTAATTTGGATTTACATAAATGACCTAGAGTTTTCCCTTAATGGGCATACATATGACAACAATGGGTGCATGTTTTCATTCCTATTATTCTTTTCATTGATGATGTGATATATTTTCCTTCTTTCCTCAAGGGTGTGCAGAGGTAGATAGCTGCATTAGCAATTTTTCTATGACCTTCATAGTTGATGGTCAACTTGGGTCAAAATGAGCGGTTGTGATCTTCAAAAGGTAGGAAGGCTCTTCTTATATTATCATTTATTCCTTAGAGTGAAGGATATTGAGATCATCAGCTCGTATCACATACTTCGTGTTTAGTTCTTAAGCTCTCATTTTAGTTTAAGGCATGTTCAACCTTGGTTCAATAGGGGCTACATTTATTTTTCCCTACTTAAGAGATAGTGTTTCTAACATCATTTCTAAGAGATGTTGACCAAGATGGTAATAGTCTTAATTTAATTTCAAACCTAATTAATTATGAAATCAAAAAATTAAAATCTCGGTTGCAATTGCAATTGTATTTTTACTATGAATTGAAGCACAACACGCTAAAGAAAGTAGCGACACGTGCACATATCTAAAACTCAATTTACATCTCTATTTATTGTTGAATTTCTTTGAAATTTTTCTTGTTGCTTAAGTGAATAATTTGAAACTAATTATCTTTTTGATAAGACACAAGATTTCTCAACAATAGAAGCAATGTAGTGAAACAAGTTATAGACACAATTACACAAGAGGCACAAATTTTCAATGGAACCCAACTCAGAAAACCCTCTCCTTATTGTGGTATTTTATTGATAGAGTATATAGATCAAATAGAAGGAAAATTGTTTATTGAGAACAAATTTGTTCTCCTTCTAACCTAGCCTAAACTTGCCCTGAATGTTACTTGATGACAACCCTTGTCCTTTTCTCATAAACAAGTTTGAAATCCTTGCGCACTAGCCTCTCTTCTCGACTCCTAAACTCACGCGCACAGGGCTTCCTATTTTGTAGTGCAGATCTCTTAATATATGCACACTTGGTACTTAATAATATTTATACCACAAGCAAGAATCTCACACAATTCTTGTGGACTTTCTCACTAACCTATGAGCTATTGTTTCTTCTCACAACCTTCTGCACAAAATAATTTTTGAATTTTGTACCTTCGTCCTCATTTTATGCTATCGATCATGTTATAACTGGAAAATTTATTTTTAGAACTTAGTCTTGTGATTTATTTTTTAACTGAGTCAAACTGACTCTTCTAAATCATCCTTGCCACTATTAGACATTGAGGCTCTCACTCGTTTTTTTCCAATATAAACTTGCACTTGGAGAGCCACATAATTGAGCCTCCAACTAGCACATGAACAAACTAACTCGTCCTTTTCCATGAACTCGTAATTGACAAAAGAAGAACATGTTGAAGTATTTCTTGACTAAGGCACAAGTTAAGAAGACCTTCACTCACTATTATTTTCAACATTTTTTATTGTTGAAAATAGGAAATAAATGAAAAGATTTAAATTGCACCCTTCACTTACTACTTCCCACTCTAAAAAATTGAATGAACTTCACTCACTACTCCCCACTTTGATAAATTGAATGAAATAAAACCTATACACTTTCCTTCTCCTTTATATACTATAAGGCACAATGAATTTTGACACATGCATGACATTGCTTTAACTGAAATATACCTAAACCCTAGATGTATTCTTGGTCTTGACATTAATAACTTCAAGCTGCATGAAATATTTTATGAAATGTGAAATGTTGAGTTATATCACATTATTTGAAATGTCTGGCTTATCTATTAAGACTTCCAATTCATCTATTGATATTCACAGTAGCAATATTACCTCCTCAGTTTTTAATTAGTCCTAACATCACGAAAGAGCGAGAGTCCCTTAATGCAGTCTTATGTAACTTTACTTGTTATGCTTTTGAGACATGCAAATACAACCATCTCAAATGATCCATTAAATATGCTTGTCCAATGTCCACTCTTTGTCAATTTAGAGAGTATCACAACTATCATTTCACTATCACATTTGAAATCAATTGTTAGGCGACAACTACTAGTTCCATATCTGTATGATTTACTCACTAAAGTGGAGTGCTTGATGGTAACTAGTCAAGCTCATCTGATTCACCAACAATGTTGTCAAGTTATTTTACAGTTTCTTATTGAATACCTTCTTGGTGATAGGCGATTGCAACAAACCTTGGATTTCTTAGTGATTCACCGTTTTGTACTAGTGATTCACCATTTCTTAGTGATTTTCCATTTTGTACTAGTGATTTGCCACAATTTTACAAGATAACATAATTTGGTGAGAGATTCGTCAAAAACATTATAAATACATATTATATTATGAATAAAATTTCCTTCCATTTTTCCTATGTATCATGGCGATTAGTCCATTTATTATATATATAAATTTAGTGGGTTCTTCAAATTTTCCCTTTTTTTGATTTATATTCTTATTGATATTCTTCAAGGTAAGTCACTTAAGCACCATGTTTCCAAAAATGGGACAATATTGATCATTCTTGGAAAAAAACGTTCTAGAAATGGGACGGAACCAGAAACTTCATTTTCTATGGTCTTTCCGTTCAAGATGGTTTAATCCTAAACATCATGAATGTTTTGGAATACATAATCTATAATTCGATCTATGGGATTTCTAAATAGGTATTAAGTCATTGTGGTTAATAAAGGAATTTTATATAACTAAGTCTTTTATCTAATTCTTTAAATAGCCATCGCTATGTGAGAAAGCACCCACCCCGCTGTGTTGTTTCATTGTGTATTTTTCACTTCAAGTGACTTCCTCGAAAACATCACAAAGTTATTTTAGACCTCTTCTATTGTCAAAGCATTGTGAGACAAATCAAATATTTTCAAATCACATATTATTTGGAAATTGAGGACCATTGACAATGTTATTTCCAAAACAATCAAATATTATCATATAGATTATTATTTGGATGATAGTTTATTATTTACAAAGAGTTTGTTCTAATTTATAGTTTTATATAAAATTGAGTGTGATTACATTTTAGGTTGAACTTGACTTCATTTGAAGAGTTGCAACTTATTTTTTTCATATTTTTATTAGTGTTTTCTCTCTCTTCATTTTTTGAATGTGAAACCTCCAACTCTGTTTCTGTTTCGTTTCCATTTCTCATTTCTATTGAGATTAAGCATAAGCCATTATTGTGCAGAGGAGCTCATGTTTTGAAACAAGGGATTGGGGCTTGTGTGAGGAGTGAATGATTCAGCCCATGTGCATAAACAAGAGGGTGGTGCCTTTTTACAGAGTGTGTAAATCAATCTACCATAGTATTGAGCAGCCAAAATATATTATAAGTTGTTGCCGGTGGGGAGCGTAATTGTTTAAAAAAAATCAATTTTGTGAAGGTAAACCACACTACCTACTCCAACGGTGTGGAGGTTGTGCGAAGCCTTGCATAATGAGCTTCTTCAACACTCTTCAATATTTGGTTATAACTTTGATTAACGCATAGTCAATTATATTTTTTTGGACAAGGAGTGTGAGGCGGGCATCCTTATGTTGATTGTTGATTCCTCGCATATTCGGGAATTGGACAGACATGGTCATGGTAAAAAAAGTGACCGTTCCCATGTCCGTCTGATTCCCGAATATTCAGGGAATTAGCAATCAACTTAAGCTCAGGGGTGTGAGGCCAGGTTATTCTAGTCTGATTTAAATTATAATATTTATTATATTAAATTCTTTATGTAGTTATCAAATTGGAAATGAGAAGTAAGGTAGATAATCATGTTACAAATTAGAAATGAGAAGTAAGGTAAATAATCATGTTACAAGCAAGATAGAATGATGGGTAGAGCAAGGAAGTCGATTTTCCATATGCCACCATTGGGATAAGCATTACAAGTGGTACACAACAGATATCAAGTGAGAGAAGGGGTTTTCTACCTGCGGAGTGCGGAGGAAGAAACGAGACAGTGGGGCATGCATCCAAAATGTGGAGAAGATGGAACTCTTCTGTCAAGAATAAGTAGAAACGCAAAGAAGATGGACCTCTTCCTTCAAGAATAAGCTTATTTGTAAACACGTTAGCCCTCCCTTCCTACTCCAACATTGTCGCCATAGGGACACTGATAGAAAATCTAATGTCCCTTTGGAGACTAATCGTATCTACAATGCCAATTCCATGCCTGGCCAAGTTCATGATCTTATAATGTCGTCTCACTCTACCTGCCCAGCTGCACTTGGAAGTCATGCCTGAATGATACTGGCTGCTTAGTAATGCCTTGGACGTAGTGGGCACTAGAGATAAGCACTTTTGTGTGTTTTGGGGTTATTGGATTCAAAACAATTAATAAAAAGTGTTGCAGTAGTGTAGACTTTAGCATGCATGGACATGTTCAACAAATATCAACATTTATTAACTTTGAGTTGGGCAGTGGCAACTTTGGAGAAAGACAATCCTTTGACGTACAATGTGCATGATAAAATAGCTTTCTGGAAAGCATTAACATTGGTTGCAAATAACATCAAAGGCTCTATGCCCTTGAAAATAAAATAACAAATTCCAAGGTTGGGGGTCATCCCTCTGCTTTGAAATTCAATTTTAAAAATTTGTACATCCCAGTCATATTGAAATTAATAGCTATAAGAATAACCACATTTACCAATGTGGTTGTATATGAAAGACATGTAAAACCACATTTACCAATGTCACTGATCTATGCTAATAGGCTTATGTCAACTACATTAATAATTATTAAGTGTATCTCATTCATTAAAAACTAATTATATATGATTCTTAATAACTATATAAATAATAACAACCCCATAAATATTCTCATAATTATATTTAAAACAAGAATATAAGTAATATATAACATAATAATAGAAATTACTTATTATTAATAGTACTTATTTATATCTCACCATTATGTTATGGTTATATATGTGTGTGTGTGTGGAGTATATTGATAATATTAAGAATATATAAACTATATATAAAATTAAAATATATTATCTCTCTCTCTCTCTCTCTCTCTCTCTCTCTCTCTCTCTCTCTCTCTCTCTCTATATATATATATATATATATATATATATATATAACCAAAGGGATTAATAAATCCAAAGTGATTAAGACTATAAACCCAAGGGATTAATATTATAAATCTAAGGGATTATTAATATTATAAAACAAAGTGATGAATATTATAAACCCAAGAAATTAATCAACATAAGGGATTGATAAACCTAAGAGATTATTAATATTATATGCTCAAGGGATTAATAAACCCAAGGTATTAGTATTATAAATCTAAGGGATTAATAAACCCAAAGGATTAATATAAATAGTAGCATTAATATTACAAATCCTAGGATTAATATTTCACCCAATATTCAAAACCAAAACATTATAATCCCAATATTAAACTCTAAAATTATAAACATAATATTAGAAACCCCATTATTAAACACAAATTTATAATGTGACATTACAACATTGAATAAATCAAAATGAAATGTAACATTGCAACAATCAATATTATATTGATTATCACATTGAGACAATGTTTGTCACAATGCAATGTTGGACAAATTCTTAGACAAATGTGACATTCGACCATGCTCTACACAAATATTATCTTAATATGAAAATTAAGCATGGTCAACTATTGTCAACAATGGTAAACCATTTTGAGTCGTCTTCCACCATGGTCAACCAGTCAACTGTCGTCAATAATGGTAAACCATTGTTAGACGTCTTCAACCATGGTCAATCATTCTTGACCATGGTTGACCATGGTGGAAGATGACTCACAATGGTTTACCATTGTTGACAACAATTGACCATGGTGGAAGATGACTCACAATGGTTTACCATTTTTTACAATAGTTGACCATGGTGGAAGATGAATGACAGTGGTTTACCATTGTTTACAACAATTGACCATGGTTGATTTTCATATTAAGACAATATTTGTCTAAGAATATGAGCCCTTAGATTAATAAACCCAAGATATTGATATTATAAACCCAAGGGGTTAATACTAAAACCCGAATGGATTACAAACCCAGGGTATATAAACATTAAGGTAAATATTATAAACCCTAAAATAAACATGGCTACTTGTGGTCTACCATGGTTTATTTTCATATTTAGCTAATCTTTGTCACAATGTGACATTGGACCATTGTTGACCATGGTTGATCATGGTTGATTTTCATATTGAGACAATATTTGTCATAATGTGACATTAGACCATGGTTGACCATGATTAACCATGGTCGACGATGATTGACAATGGCTTACCATTGTTGACAATGGTTTACCATTGTTGATGATGGGTTACGATGGTTGAAAATGGTTGATTTCCATATTGAGACAATATTTGTCACAATGTGACGTTGGAAAATGGTTGATCATTGTTGTCCATGATTATAAACCCAACAAATTTATATTAAACCCAAGGATTAATATTACAAACCTTATGAATAATATTATACCCTGGGTATATGAACCCTTAGAATAATAAACCCAATATATTGATATTATAAACCCAAGGGGTTAATAATACAATCCCAAGTGATTATAAACCCAATGGAATAATATTAAACCCAAGGATTAATATTATAAACCCAAGGTAAATAAACCTTGAGATAAATATTTTAAACCCTAAAATAAACATGGTTGGCTATGGTTTACCAAGGTTGATTTTCATATTGAGACAATATTTGTCACAATGTGACATTGAACCATGGTTGACCATGGTTGATTTTCATGTTGAGACAATCTTTGTCACAATGTAACATTGGACGATGGTTAACTATGATTGGCCATGGTCGACAACAATTGACAAATCTTTACCATTGTTGATGATGGTTTACGTTGTTGGCGATGGTTGATGATAGTTGACAATGGTCCATTTTCATATTGAGATAATGTTTTTCACAATGTGACGTTGAACCATGATTGACTAAGGTTGACCATTATTATAAACCCAAGGGATTTATATTAAACCCAAGGATTAATATTATAAACCCTATGAATAAACCAAATGGTTTAACATTGTTGACCATGGTTGATTTTAATATTGAGACAATCTTTTTCATAATGTGACATTGGACCACAATTGACCATGATTATAAACCCAAGGGATTTATATTAAACCCTATGAATAATATTATACCATATGTATATGAACCCTTAGAGTAATAAACCCATGATATTGATATTATAAACCCAAGGGATTAATATTATAAACCTCATATAAATAAACCCTAAGATAAATACCATAAACCCTAAGATAAATATTGTAAGCCTTAGAATTATCATGGTTGATTTTCATATTCAGACAATCTTTCTCACAATGTGACATTGCAACATGCTTGACCATGGGTGACCATGGTTTATTTTCATATGAAGTCAACATTTTGTCGCAATGCAATGTTGAACCACAGTTGATTTCCATATTGAGAAAATATTTGTCACAATGTGGTGTTGAACCATGGTTGACCATGATTATAAACCAAGGGATTTTTATTAGACCAATGGTTGATTTGTATTAGACCATGGTTGATTTTCATATTGAGACAATCTTTGTCACAATGTGACATTGGACCATGGTTGACCATTGTTCATGATAATTATAAACCCAAGGGATTTTTATTAAACCCTAGGATTAATATTATAAACCTTATAAATAATATTATACCCTAGGAATATGAACCCTTATATTAAAAATCCCAAAGGATTGACATTCTAAACCTAAGGGAGTCATAAACAAAAGGGATTAATTCTAAAACCCAAATATTTTATAAACCCAAGGGATTAATATTATAAATTTAAGGTATATAAATCCTAAAATAAATATTATAAAGCCTAAAATAGACATGGTTGACTAAAATAAATATGGTTGACTATGGTTGGGAGGAATATTAAACCCAAGGGATGAATATTATCAACCCAATTTAATTAATTAAATTTGTGGGATTTATAAACCCAAGGGAATAATACTAAACCCAAGGGATTAATATTATAAGCCCAAGGTAATGAAACCCTAAGATAAATATTATAAACCCTAAAATAAACATGGTTGACTATGGTTTACCAAGGTTGATTTTCATATTGAGATAATCTTTGCCACAATGCGACATTGGACCATGGTTGATTTTCATATTGAGACAATCTTTGTCACAATGTGACATTGGGTGATGGTTAACCATGACTTGCCATGGTCGATTATGATTGAAAATGGTTTAGCATTGTTGAAAATGGTTTACATTGTTGACATTGGTTGACGATGGTTGACAATGATTCATTTTCATATTGAGACAATCTTTTTCACAGTGTGACATTGGACCATGATTGACTAATGTTGACCATTATTATAAACCCAAGGGATTTATATTAAACCCAAAGATTAATATTATAAACCCTGTGAATAAACCCAATGGTTTACCATTGTTGACCATGGTTGATTATGGTTGATTTTCATATTGAGACAATCTTTGTCCTAATGTGACATTGGACTATGGTTGACCATGATTATAAACCCAAGGGACTACTATTAAATACTATGAATAATATTATAAACCCTATGAATAATATTATACCCTATTTATATGAACCCTTTGAGTAATAAACCCAAGAGATTGATATTATAAACCCAAGGGATTAATATTATAATCCCAAGGTAAATAAACCCTATGATAAATATTGTAAACCTTATAATTATCATGGTTGACCATGGTTGATTTTCATACACAGACTATATTTTGCCACAACGCAAAGTTGAACCATGGCTGATTTTCATATTAAGAAAATATTTGTCACAATGTGGCGTTGGACCATGGTTAACCAAGATTACAAACCAAGGGGATTTGTAATAGACCAATGGCTGTTTTGTATTAGACCATGGTTGATTTTGATATTAGAAAATCTTTGTCACAATGTGACATTGGACCACGGTTGACCATCGTTGACAATAATTATAAACCTAAGGTATTTTTATTAAACCCTAGGATTAATATTATAAACCTTATAAATAATATTATACCCTAGGAATATGAACCCTTAGATTAATAAGCCCAAGGGATTGACATTATAAATTGAAGGGAATCATAAGCCAAAGAGATTAATTCTAAGACTCCAATATTTTATAAACCCAAGGGAATAATATTAGACTCAAGGGATTAATATTATAAATCTAACATATATAAATCCTAAAATAAATATCATAAACCATAAAATAGACATGGTTGACTAAAATAAATATTATTGACCATGGTTGACCATGGTTGAATATGGTTGGGAGTAATATTAAACCCAAGGGATGAATATTATCAACCCGATTTAATTAAATCCATGGCATTTATATTAAACCCAAGGACCAATATTATGAAAACTATGAATAATAGTACACCCTAGGAATATGAACCCTCACATTAATAAATCCAAGGGATTGATATTATAAATCCATGGGAATAATAAACCCAAGGGATGAATACTAAAAAATAAAGGGAATAATATTACACCCAAGGGATATATATTATAAATCCAAGGTATATAAACCCTAAGATAAATATTTTAAACCCTAAAATTGTCATGGTTGTCCATGGTCGATTTTCATATTGAGACAATCTTTGTCACAATGCAACGTTGCAACATGGTTGACCATGGATATAAGACCCAAGGGATTAATATTATAAACCTAAGGTATATAAACCCTGAAATAAATATTATAAACCCTAAAATAAACATGTTTGACTAAAATATATATGGTTGACTAAGGTTGACCATGCCTGACTATGGTTGGCAGTGATATTACACATAAGGGATGAATATTAGAAGCTCAATTTAATTAATTAAATCAATGGGATTTATATTAAATCAAATGATTAATATTATGAACCCTATGAATAATGGTACACCTGAGGAAGATGAACCCTTAGATTAATAAACCGAAGAGATTGATATTATAAACCCATGAGAAGTAAACCCTAAAATTATCATGGTTGACCATGGTTGATTTTCATATTGAGACAATCTTTGTCACAATGTGATGTTGCAACATGGTTGGCTATGGATATTATACCCAATGGATTAATATTATAAATCCAAGGTATTTAAACCCTAAAATAAATATTATAAACCTAGAATAAACATGGTTGACTAAAATAAATATGGTTGACTATGGTTGACGATGGTTGACTATTGCTGAGAGTAATATTAAACCCAAGGGATGAATATTATTAACCCAATTTAATTAGTCAAATCCATGGGATTTATATTAAAGCCAAGGATTGTCTGCCTGGGATAGCTCAATTGGCAATGGTTGTGGAAATGAAGTCTCATCGAACCAGAAGTATTGGGTTCAAATCTTGTGCTATCCCCCTCATCGAGGTGAGAAGTTGGACATGATGAAGATGTAGTCCTACCAAGCTTACAAAAAAAATATTAAACCTAGGGATTAATATTATGAACCCTATGCATAATAGTACACCCTTGAAATATAAACCCTTAGATTAACAAACCCAAGGGATTGAGATTATACACCAACGAGAATAATATAACTAAGAGATCAATACTCAAAACCCAATGGAATAATATTACACACAAGCAATAAATATTATAAACCCAAGGTATATAAACCCTAATATAAATATAGTAAACCTTATAATTGTCATGGTTGATTTTCATATTGAGACAATATTTGTCACAATGTGACATTGCAACATGGTTGACCATGATTTATTTTCATAGGCAAACAGTCTTTTGTCACAACGCAATGTTCAACCATGTTTGATTTTCATATTGAGAAAATATTTGTCTTAATGTGACATTGGACCATGGTTGACCATGATTATAAACCAAGGGGATTTATATTAGACCCAAGAATTAATATTATAAACCCTATGAATAATATTAATACCTAGGAATAAGAACCCTTATATTAATAAATCTAAGGGATTAATATTAGAAACGAAAGGGATTAATAAACCAAAGTGATTAATACTAAAAACCCAAGGGATTATAAACTCAAGGGAATAATATTAAACCCAATGGATAAATATTATAAACCCAAGGCATATAAACCCTAAGATAAATATCATAACCCCTAAAATAGACATGGTTTACCATACTTGATTTTCATATTGAGACAATCTTTGTCACAATGCGACATTGAACTATGGGTGTCCATGGTAGACCATCGTTGATTTTCATATTGAGACAATCTTTGTTACAATGTGACATTGGACCATGGTTGACCATGATTATAAACCATAGGGATTTATATTAAATCCTAAGATTAATATTATAAATCCTATGAATAATATTATACCCTAGTAATATGAATCCTTAAATTAATAAACCCAAGGGATTGATATTATAAACCCAAGGGAATAATTCTAAAACCCTAATGTTTTATAAACCCAAGGGAATAATATTAAACCCAAGGAATTGATATTATAAAACTAAGGTATATAAATCGTAAAATAAAAATTATAAACCATAAAATAAACATAGTTAACTAAAATAAATATGGTTGACTATGGTTGACTATGGGTTGACCATAGGTTTAAAACATTGTTTATGGTGACTATGGGATTAATAAATTGAAGGTATTAAATCCTTGGATTTATTAATCACTTAGGTTTATAATATTAATCAAATAGGAGATAGGTTTTCATAATATTTAATATTCAATATTGATAATATTAAATGTTAATTTTTCTAGTAATCAATATTATTAGTATTGAAAGCCTAAGATAAATATTTTAAACCCTAAAATTATCATGGTTGACCATGGTTGATTTTCATATTGAGACAAAATTTGTCAGAATGCAACATTGCAACATGGTTGACCATGGATATTAGACCCAAGGGATTAATATTATAAAATTAAGGTATATAAACCCTTAAATAAATATTATAAGCCCTAAAAGAAAAATGGTTGACTAAAATATATATGGTCGACTATGGTTGACCACGACTAACTATGGTTGACTATGGTCGACTATGGTTGACCATGACTGACTATGGTTGAATATGGTTGGGAGTAATATTAAACCCAAGGGATGAATATATCAACCCAATTTAATTAATTAAACCAATTGGATTTATATTAAACCAAAGGATTAATATTATGAACCCTACGAATAATATTACAACCGAGGAATATGAACCCTTAGACTAATAAACCCAAGGAATTCATATTATAAACCCACAGGCATTAAACCCTAAAATTATCATGGTTGACCATCGTTTATTTTCATATTGAGACAATCTTTGTCACAGTGCGAAGTTGCAACATGGTTTACTATTGATATTATATCCAAGGGATTAATATTATAAAACCAAGGTATATAAACCCTAAAATAAACATGGTTGACTAAAATAAATATGGTTCACTATGGTTGACTATTGCTGGGAGTAATATTAAACCTAATGGATGAATATTATCAACCTAATTTAATTAATTAGATCCATGGGATTTATATTAAACCCAAGGATTAATATTATGAACCCTATGAATAAAAGTACACCCTAGGAATATAAACCCTTAGATTAATAAACACAAGAGATTGATATTATAAACCCACGGGAATAATAAACCAAAGGATCAATACTAAAAACCCAAGGGAATAATATTACACACAAGTGATATATATTATAAACCCAGGGTATATAAACCCTAAGATAAATATTGTAAACCCTATAATTATCATGGTTGGTCACGGTTAATTTTCATATCTAGACAATCTTTGTCACAATGCAACATTGCAACATGGTTGACCATGATTTATTTTCTTATGCAGACAATCTTTTGCAACAATGCAATGTTGAACCATCGTTGATTTTCATATTGAGAAAATCGTTGTCATAATGTGACATTGGACCATGGTTGACCATGATTATAAACCAAGCGGATTTATATTAGACCCAAGGATTAATATCATAAACACTATGAATAATATTAAGCCCTAGGAATAAAAATGCTTAGATTAATAAATCTAAGGGATTGATATTAGAAACCAAAGGGATGTATAAACCAATGTGATTAATACTAAAAACCCAAGGGAATAATATTAAACCCAAGGGATAAATATTATAAACCCAAGGTATATAAACCGTAAGATAAATATTATAAATGCTGAAATAGACATGATTGACCACGGTTTACCATGGTTTATTTTCATATTGAGACAATCTTTGGCACAATGCGATGTTGGACTATGGTTCACCATGGTAGACCATGGTTGATTTTCATATTGAGACAATCTTTGTTACAATGTGGCATTGGACCATGGTTGACCATGACCATAAACCCAAGGGATTGATATTATAAACAAAAGGGAATAATTATAAAACCCCAATGTTTTACAAACCCAAGGGAAAAATATAAAACCCAAGGAATTGATATTATAAAGCTAAGGTATATAAATCCTAAAATAAAAATTATAAACCCTAAAACAAACATAGTTGACTTAAATAAATATTGTTGACCACAATTTTAAAACATTGATTATGGCAACTATGGGATTAATAAATTGAATGGATTAAATCCTTGTATTTATTAATAACTTAGCTTTATAATATTAATCAAATAGGAGATAGGTTTTGATAATATTTAATATTCAATATTCAATATTGATAATATTAAATGTTAATTTTTCTAATGATCAATATTATTAATATTAATGTTACAATTTAAATGATTAAGTATTGGATGTTTTCGAAGTGCGTTATTTTAGATATCATTTTGGGATTCAACTGCATTAAGTAAGTCATTCATCTATGACCATTTCCATGAGAGGTAGTCGTAACTGACTAATTTCTCATAACTTTTTAATAGTCCACTTAGCACTCATTGCATCGGGTGATGCTCAGAGGGGTGAAGAAGTGGGATTGAAATTAGTGAAATGAATCACATAGCATCAATCATCACTTCCGAGGCTTGCACCCGGTAACCAGGACTTCTCAGGAGGTCACCCATCCCAGATCACCTCTTGCTCAAGCGTGCTTAACTGTGGAGTTTTCCCCACAATCAAACCCACTTATCTTGATACCCCATTTGAAAACCCGATGCAATGAGTGCTAAGTGGACTATTCAAAAATCATGAGAAATTAGTCAGTTACGACTACCTCTCATGGAAATGGTCATAGATGAATGAATTACTTAACGCAGTTGAATCCCAAAATGATATCTAATATAATGCACTACGAAAACCCCTAATACTGAATTCAAAAGAGTGAAGGGAATTCTACTTGAATGGTTCATGAGGCACAATACTTGCTAAGGTTTTGCAAACAGGGTAGCAAGCTAAGTGGGCTTGATTGTGGGGAAAACTCCACAGTTAAGCGTGCTTGAGCTAGAGGCAATCTAGGATGGGTGACCTCCTAGGAAGTCTTGGTTAATGAGTGCAAGGCCCGGAAGTGATGATTGACGCTATGTGATTCATTTCACTAGTTTCAATCCCACTTCTTCATCCCTGTGAGCATCACCCGATGCAATGAGTGTTAAGTGGACTATTCAAAAATCATGAGAAATTAGTCAGTTACGACTACCTCTCATGGAAATGGCCATAGATGAATGACTTACTTAACGCAGTTGAATACCAAAATGATATCTAATTTAAATGATATTAATAATTTTAATGTTAATAAGTTTTTTTTTAGACTTCAACGGGTATAGATATTATTGAGCGGAAAAACAGTTGCCGCGTACTGAATCATTACATCAAATATGGAATTCGCTCTTTCCACAGTTTTCTAGCCTCAACAAGTCTGAGAGCCTGGTTAAATTTACAATGTTGAAATGGAGTTTGAGAATGGATCAGTCCAAGTAAACTTTTCACTGCCATAGCGACGACGCTTCAATTCAGCTGACCGGAGTCCACCTGATGCTTGCCCAGCTGATGGCTTGTCGATCCAGAATGAGACCTAGATCCAAACCTTAGAATCAAATCAAACCTCTCTGCTCTTTGTGATCAATCCTTTACCACCGTTGGCTACCGTTCTTTGAGCCCAACCGTCAAGTTGGATATTAGCTCGTAAGAATCTGATTTTATTTCCTTTCTCAATGACAGAAGGCCCTCCTCGTCTTCTTTGTCGAAACCTGCCACTGCTAAGGATGCTTCTGAATAGAATAGTTAAGTTGAATCCTGAAGCACGCTTCTTTGGAGACAGAATCACTTCCAAACGGAGCTTAAGGGATGATGCATAAAGACTCATCAGAGTTGACTAGCAGTGATATTCCGCAACGGGTAGAGCCCAGATTGGCTTCCATGTCAGCTTGACTATTCAGATGTCTCAGAATATGAAAAAAGGATTTTTTCCGGAATTGGGGCAGAGTTAACCAGATTTTCTTGAATATGGAGACTAATGGAATCTGCGAAGGAGTTGAATTGAGGTTTAATGCTTGGATAATCAGCCTGGAGTCTCCAAAGACTGACAAAGTCAGCAGTTTCCTTTTGATAGCCAGATTGAGCCCTTGCCATAGAGCCAGAGCTTCAACTCTGTTATTAGATTCAATGCCTAGTCCCTAGTGGAACCGAAGTTCAGTTGAACCATCCAGATTCAGAAGAACCCCACCCCCACCTGCAGCTCCGGGGTTTCCTTTAGAGGCCCCGTCAAAGAAAAGGCAATGTTCCCCCAAAGCAGATCGTCGTTTGATAAACTCTTGTTCTTCCAGGCGAATTTCCAAGTTAGCTTCGGAGATAGCAGGAGGTATGGGATTGGAATCATAGTTTGGAACAAGTTCTTTGAGCCAAATCTCCTCCTCACTGTCCAGAGCTGCTTCATTCCTTAAAGCATGTTTGGTGTCTAAAGTCTCTCCCAATAATGCTTGGATTTCAATAATAATTTTTCCAGGAGTGCATTTTTCATCCCTGAACAGCCTATTGTTCCTCTCCAACCACAGCTTCCAGCAGGTGAATTTAGGAATCCATATCCAGGCTATTTTGAGGAGGCATATTTTAGTAAGATTGAATGGGGACAATTTGGCCCAATTGTGAAGCAGGGAAGGAATGTTACCAGGAAGCTCCACAACCCCAGACCTCAAGATCCCCCTCCAGACCTCACGGGAAAAGGGGCAAAGTAACATCAGATGGTTAGCCGACTCTTCCTCTGACACACACAAAGGGCATCTGGAAGGCCCTTCCATTCCACGTTTTCTCAGAATATGTCTGGTGAGAATGCTGTTATGAGCTAACGTCCAGCAGAAGAAGTCGATTTTGGGAAGCGAAGGAAAGGCCCAAATAAATCTCCATTGAGTAGGATCAGGGGGGACATTAGTAGTAGCTGTTATACTTTTGTATCCTTCAGAAACTGTGTAGCTACCAGAGATGGAGCCCCACCCTCTTTTGTCTTTAACTGTTTCTTTGATTGGAGATTTTCCTTGAAGTTTATCTAAGAGAAGCGAAGCTTTAATCTGCAGCCTTTGCGGAATCTCTCCCAAGTACCAGCTATCCCACCGTCTTCCATTATCATTTGTCAAATTTGAAATGTCCCACAGGGTGTTCAAGTTGTTGGACTGCAGCCAGTTTTTAATGTTTGTCAAGCCTTCAACATGATTCAGAGGTTGTTCACCAAGGATTGGATCATCCCAGATTCTGATTTTTTTCCCATTACCTCGTATCCAGTAAAGGTTGTGACTGAAATGTTCCATAGCAGTAAGACAGAGTTTGAAAATCGGAGAACCTTTAATGATTTTTGGAGGCTGGTCCAAACACCTCAGCCGCTGTCCGTTGAAGTATTTCTTCCACAACACTCTCTTACTCCAGCTCGCCTTTCCAGCAACAATATTCCATAGAATTTTGGTGCACAGGGAGAGATTATGGGCACCCAGATCTCTTAATTGAAGACCTCCTTCCAGCATTGGTTTTTTAATAGTGTCCCATTTAACTAAATGGAGTCTTTTTTCATTATTTTCCCCCCTTCCCATAGGAATCTTCTCAACAGACTGTCCATTTTACTGATGAAGTTTTTTGGAGCAAGCAGAATGGAATGTTGATAAAGAGGCATACTTGTGAGAACGGATTTCATCAGGACAACCTTCCCCGCATTGTTCAGCCAAGTGGCTCCCCAAGCTTGAATTATTAATTTTAGTTTGTCAAGCAGGGGCATCCAATGGGCAACTTTGGGAATGGATTTGAAGATTGGTATCCCCAGATATTTTAGAAACTCCCAGGTCTGAATTCCTTTCATCTCTAAGAGCCTGGCAATATCAGCCAGTTCCTTGGCCGAGCAGTTCCAGCCATAGATGGTGCTTTTTCGATAGTTTATCTTGCTGCCCAAGACCTCCTTGTAGAGGTCCAACTCCTTCTTAAAGGATCTTGCAAAATTTATGCTCGTTCCTCCAAGCAACAGAGTATCATCGGAAAATTGGGCATGGTTAATGTCTTTAACATTGGAAGCCATTCTAAGTCCTGGCAGAGTCTGGGTTTGTTGGCAACTATCAAGTTGGAAGCTAAGGACAGAGGCTTGAATAGCGTAGAGGAGAGGGGACAGCGGGCAACCTTGTCTTAAGCCCCTTGATGCGTTGAAGAACTTTGTTGAGCAGCCATTAACCAGCGGCGCAATCCATGGGGAGCCGATGCAGGCTTTCACCCAATTTATGAAGGTTATAGAGAAGCCCAATTTCTTCATAACAGCATAGAGGAAGTCATGTTTCACCCTGTCAAAGGAATTTGCTAGATCAAGCTTTATCACCATTCCTTTCTCTTTTCGTTGGCAACTTGAATGAACTGCTTCTTGCACCAGCACAATATTGTCCAAAATCTTTCTCCCCTTGATGAAACCTCCTTGATTTTCCCGAATGATATCTGGCAAAACATTCTTGAGACGGTTGGCTATTGTTTTGGTGATCAGTTTATAGCTGGTGTTACACAGTGAAATGGGCCGATATCTACCAAAATTAGCAGCTCCTTTCTCTTTTGGGATCAGGGCCAAGAAGGCCGAGTTGGTGCTGCCTCCGATCTTGGAACAAGATTGAGATTTCCTAAGCATTCTCAAAAGATCTTTATTGATAGTAGACCAGCAAGTTTGAAAAAATCTGGCATTGAAACCATCAGGCCTGGGAGCTTTATCTGGCTCCATGCCGTCCAAAGCCTTCTTGAGCTCATCCATGCTGATCAGAGCCATCAGCATAGCGTTAACAGATTCATGAACACGATGAGGGATTAGGTCAAAGGGGTAGGCTCGGAAGTCTAAAGGAGGGTTTTCAGGAGCCGTATAAATCTCTTTGAAGAATGTGAAAGCAACACTTTTGATGCCTTCAAAATCTTTGACCACTGTATCTTGGGATCGAATTTCTGAAATAGATTTAAATTACTTGCGAGCTTCGGCTTGCTTGTGGAAGAAACTAGTATTCTTGTCGCTGGCCTGCAACCATAAGTTTCTGGATTTTTGTCTCCAATACTCCTCTTCTTCCCTACTGTCTCTATGGAGAGTTTTTTGCAGCTCCACTTCTCTTTGAATCAGATTTTGAGATATAACAGACTTCTCCATTGCAGATTGATGGGCAGCAAGGTTTTCTAAGGATTCGTTTCTCTTGGCAGTGAGTGTTTTTAGAGTTTTAGCCCACTCCTTGAGTCTTCTTTTAAGGCCCCTTAATTTTTCTTCCCACACATAGAAAGGAGATCCCAGGATCTGTCGATTCCAAGCTTCAGAAACCACTTCATGGAATCCATCTTGCGGAATCCACAAGGGACTAAATCTAAAAGGTATTGGACCAAGGTTTTCATCAAGGTTTTCATCAAGGGAGAGATCGAGACTGATAGGTTTATGATCAGAGGTGCAATTTGGGAGGATTTTAGACGAGGCTGTTAGACCACATCAAAGGAAAGAGGATTGGACAAGGAATCTATCCAGACGAGAAGCTATGTGGTTGGGCCCTAATCTTTTGTTGGTCCAGGTATATTTTCCAACAGAAGGCTTGATATCCTCAAGATCCCAATCTAGCATTACGTCTTCCACCCATTCTCTAGCTGGATCCCTTACTGGGGAACCCTCCCTTTTTCTCATCAATGGTAAGAGTGACATTCAGATCACCTACAATAATGATATTTCCTGGCTTGTGCAGTAAAAGAAAGGACTGAAGCGAGTCCCAACAAATTTTTCTCTCCACTGGAAGGACTGGTGCATAAATATTAAACATACTTACTTGTTGCACAAAATTTTTGTGGAGGAGCTGGGTGAAGATCCAATGAGAGCAGTTTTCTTCTTGAATCAATTCAAATATTGAGCTGTCCCAGAAGGAGGCAAGCCCACTAGAGGCTCCCCTAGTGCTGATAGCTCTTCTGGGACCTTTGTGCCAGAATGTCTTACTAGTTTGGAGGAGCGGATTATCCCCCATCTTTGTCTCCTGGATGAGAAGGATTTCAGGCGAATGTATCCTAACAATGTCTTTCAGGGCTTCTTCTTTCAGTCTACTGCCTAACCCTCTGCAGTTCCAGGAGACGTACTTCATTATTTACTGCCTTGGGAGGTGGTGGCTCCTTTTGGAGCCTTGCTCTACTTGCGCCCGGATCTGGTGTTCATCATTACTTTTATAGTTTTCTGGGAGCCTTGAAGGACATCCAGATAAGTTTTCTCCTCTCTCTGTTTCTTCTTGGATTTTCGACCCCTAGTCGATTTGATAGGAGTGATTTGTGATCCATCTGATTCGGTGTCTCTCTCTTCTGACTCTTCCCCTGAGTCAAAGGCTGGACTGATGTGCTCCTCATTGCCTTCGGTTCCCCTTTGATCAACATCTGTTAGGGGATCCGGTGAGTTTTCTACGGTTTCTTTTAGTTTATATGATTGGTCTTCAGTTTCTTCCTGATTCTCTGTTACATTCACCTTTTCAACTGAAGGGGGGCCCTCTTTTGTGATTGGTTTTTTCTGAGAGTTGGACTGGGGGTTCCCCATTGTCCTAGATTTTGTCTGTTCAGTAGCCTTTGAGACTACCTTGCCCTTTTTTATCTCTTTCCATCCTTCTTCTTCCACCTTGTCCCTTGATGGGGCTTTAGGGCAGTTTCGTTGGAAATGACCATGCTCATGACAGATTCTGCACTTGAAGGGTAGTTGCTCGTAGTCCAGTTTCTGGAAGTGATGCCATTCTCTGACTGTGAGCTTAATGGCTTCCGGCAGACCAGCTTCCAAGTCAACTTCCACACAGATTCTTGCGCAGGTGTATTGGCCCCTATTGTCAGCTTTGTCAATGAATCGACCCAGCCCGTTTCCAATCTTTTGAAGGGATTGGTAGCTCTAGCAGTGGATCGGCATGTTGGGGAGCCGGACCTAAACAGGGACCTCCTTTGGAACATCGATTGAAGGGTCGAAATCGGGGGTCCATTTTTTCAGGAAAAGGCCTTGATTTCCCATGAAATACGGACCATTTCTGAACACCAGGTCACGGTCTTCCTTGGTAGTGAATTCGAAGATGAAAAATCCTCGGCCGACAGCATAACATATCACGTTGTTCGTCAATAGAGGCCTCTAATTTCGTTGAATCCATTCATCTGTCGATTTTGTTGATGGCTAGCGACCCATAAATTGCCCGACCAATCCTCTGTCTGCCAATGCAAGAGCTATTTTGATTGGTTGTTCTTCAGGTAGAGCGATCTCTGGTATTTCTTCAAGCTTTTTGATAAACGTTGGGACTTCAGGATTTGGGCGTTTTTTCCCTTTCTGGATCAGGAGATTTTTGAATGCGGTTGCAGCGGAGAATGGAGGGGGGAGAGAGGCCTCTCCTCCCCCTGGAGCACACATGGCGGCGGCTCAACACGCTGCGTTTCTTGACCTAATCGCTTGAAAATGCGCGCGCGCAGAGCTTCAGGTGGAAGAGGTGATTTGTTATAGTCTTGATTAGTGTTGAAAAAATTCAGAAGTTTTCAAAAATTAATGTTAATAAGTTAATACCATTAAATTTTAATAATTATTAATAATTATTATGATTAAGAATATTATAAACATTATTTTTTGAAACATAATTAATATTATATTAATGATGTTATTAATAGTTTTCTAATTAAAAATATTATTAATAATATTGTTTTCAATACGAATTTGAGTATTATTTTTATTATTAATGACAATTTTTATTTATATTTTCTCTAAAAGATATTATTTATTTATAATAATAACTATTATAAACTTACAAAAAATATTATAAAGTATTTATAAACTAATTTAAGAATATATAGTAAAACTTTAGAAATGTAAGATGATATTTATTATAAATTTATTTATAATAAATATTATTATAATTTAATAATAATATTTTCTAAAAACGAAAGCTAACAAAACTAAAATCAAATTATAAAAACTTAATAATATAAACATTCAAACTATATAAAATATTAAGAAAACTCAATATTATATAACTTAAACAACCTAAAACCTAAAATTATGAAGTCTCAAGTAATTAGACTCATCAAAGTGATATTTAAACAATTAAAAATATAAAACCTAAAATTATAATGTCCTAAGAAATCAGAATTATGAAAGTGATATTTAATATTTGAATTTTATTTTTAATTTAATAACTAAAATTATAAATTGTGGATATCACATATGAGGTTTTTACATTCAATTTATTGAAAAACGCATAAATATGACTTTTGTATACATTTCTTTCTTTTTTCATTCAAATATCTGTTTATTGATTATATGTTTGTTGCTTGGAGTGCATTTATACCTTTCATCGATTCAAATTACTTTGCATAATATGTGCATCTTTGTTGCAGATAAAAACTACTTGTTATTTGGTTTTTATTCACCTATTTTACATTGTACTCTATATGCATTTACTTTGATTTTCTCTTTGTTGCAGGGAGTGCATTTGTACTCTTCTTTATTCAAATTTCCTTGCATAATATGTACATCTTTGTTTCCAAAAAAATCTACTTGGTAGTTTGTTCTTATTCATGCATTTTACATTGTACCACATATGCATTCAACATCTAGTATAAAAATTAAAGGTCTTCATCCTTATAGGTTGATGAAATTTTAATTCAAGATTTATATAATCTTTTTCTCCTTTTAGCATACAAATCTCAGTATTTATATCTTAAAGTTACTTACATGGAAAATATATCTTGAGGTTCAATGGGAAATACAATTTGGACTTTGATTGATTAGAGGTTTGAGAGATACATTTGGTTTTCTATAGCTTGGCTATTCGGTGTTGGATTCTATTGTAGTATTTGGGATTTTGGATTATTGAAGTTTTTATATGGCTATAGACTTGATTTCTATACATCAATGAAACATTGAAAATATGACTAGTTAGTATTAATATGAAAATTGATTGTATAGTGTGAAAGATTTGAGAGCTCCAGAGCTTATTGTAACCATTACAATTGGACCCAACATTTCTTAAATTTTTTAATTAAATATGTATGAGTTTAATTAAATAAGTATGAGTTTAATTATTTTACATTTTAATTTTTGTTTGTTTGAAGTTGTTATATTTTTTTTATATTAATATAACTTTTAATTGTTTATATTGTAATTTTGAATATATAAATAAATTTAATTTCTAGAAAAATTAATTTGATATTTAAACTATAAACTACATACCTAAAACCTACAATTTTAACAAATCCATATATAATTTCTAAGAAAATAATCCAAAAATATATAGGAAAACCAAAGTTTAAGAACTATTAAACCAAAATGAATATTAATATTCACATTAACCTAATATCTCTAGCGAACAACATCATAGTTATATAGGTTTAGGGAATATTTTGTAAATGAGTATTTCCTGGTGCACATTTATTGAAGACAATTTTGATCTTTAAGGAAAGAAAAAATTTAGCTTCAAGTTATCATAAGATCTGTAAAGATTGCAAATTCATGAGAGGTTATCTATTTCACTTCTTACACTTCTATTATTACATTATTTGAATATTTTCAAATTAGTCATCTAACTCTAATTCAACTACTCAAACACATCTTATTCTCATTACAATAAATTCAATAATAAATTTTCTCAAAAATATAAAATACCAAAATTGATAATAATATAATATAATATCTCATTTCCAAATTCCACCCTAATTGAAAATAATTTTATGGTATTTGGTAATCTAAAATGTAAAATTGAATAAAAAAAAATTTGGAACTTAGCAATAAATTATAGAATCTTTCAAATTTATTTAATGGGTTAATTTATTGGAAATTTAATTCCGTAAATTCTAGGAACAAAAATGATTTTAAAATAATATATTGCAAGAAAATAAATTGTGCTTATATGTGTCTTTCAACCAAATATATGTGAATAGGAATAGCTACATGGTGTTACCTGCTTCGCAACAATATGGAAGTGGGGAAATGAGTTTATGTAAAATGAAAGGATTTAGATATAAATGAATGCCATATAAAATGAAATTTATTTATTTTTCGATCTGGTGCGGGACTCTAATTTTTTATATGGGTGAAGAAACAACAACAATTAGATCCTAATTCATTATTGTGTTAGATTAATTTATCTCACTACAAAAGCAATGGATATTGTTATTCTCAACATAGACCTAGTTAAAAATGGTACTATGTAAAAAAATATATGATAAAGATATAGAACAAAAGTATATTAAAGAAAACTAGGGTGATTTTGTTACGCAATATTTTGTCACATCTCCTACACTTCCTTGTGTCATACCCTGAAGTTCCAAAACCTTGACAACTGTGTAGTGTACTCATCCTAATATGCAATCCAGATCCTCTGTGAAGAACTAATGAAAAGTTGCCTTGAGCCTTTCTTGAGAAAAATGAGCTCAAAAGCCTAATTTCTTCGTCAAAGTGACCGTGACACCGCCCTATCGTGCTAACGGTAGGTTGCACAATATGAGCCTCACACTGTCAGCGTGACTTTTGCCTGGATACTCACGATGATCCCTAAAAGGAAAGTTTTTCCAAAGTGGAGGAGAAGCTTCATGATCTAGAGGCTTTGAGAATATATAGTTGGATGATGTTCGTTGTGGATGTGGTCGAATTCTCCCAATATTACCCTTTTATATTATCCTTATGAGCTTCCTCCTTGAGATTTGAACCTTCCCCTATCTTTGGTGAGATCTTAACTCCCTCTCATTGCTTATAAATTCATCCTCCTCCATTGCCAAATGGTTGGTCTCTGATTATTTGCACCCTTATGCTGTGATAGTGCCTACATGCTATTCATTTTGGCTTGGAGAAGGAGTGTGTGGAGAGCTTGAGCTTGGACTTGGACATTCACTCAAGGAGGGCTTCCAACATCAAGGCCTAGGTTGTATGCTTCCTCTTTTGTTTATTAATATATACAATTGTTGGTTCACTTTCCATAAATGCTTGTGTTAATGCTTCATTTATCTTAATGTTCCTTGATCTATTAAGTGGATTACATTTGATTATGCTTGTTGCACTTTTATGTTTTGTTGTGTATTTGGTCTATTGTATAGATATTCAAATGCTATGAGAAGCAAGGACTGATCTTGAGGATCAAGTCATCAAGATCTTCAACAAATGAGTTCATTATAGCATCAAAGTGAGGTAGTTCTCCTTCCTCTTCTCTTATTTCGATTGTAATCTAGGAAGGTGTCTTGTAGATTGTCTCGTTTGTTGTTAGACCCACTTATTAGGCTAGAGCGATCGTCTCTATCTGCGTAGAGCATTTACCTGCACAACAAAATGGTGACTCTGTTGGGGAAGCTATAGCCTTTCCATCCATTTCTCCAATCTAATCATTTGATTAGTTTGACCAACCATCGAAGTCTCAGCTTATGTGCATCAGTGTATGTTTATACAATCACTGATTACTGCCTTAGAGTGCTAAGTCTGGATTTTTTTTTGAAATCCTTTTGTTTTTTCCATATTCCTCACTCAGCGTGAGTTTTATTAGTGAAAATTGCACTGGAAGAACATGTTTTTAACTATAGAGTCGTGCTGAAAACCCTATTTTCCACTGTTTGCTCACGCTGAAAATCAACACGAGTTTTTCTATATAAAGTAATGCTTATGACCATGGTCAGTGCGGGTTTTTCAATAGAAAGTAGCATTGATCACCCAATCAGCACGGGTTTTTCTATATAAAGTAGCGCTCATCTTTGAATGTGAGCTTTTTTAAGGTTTATGCCTTAGAATCTAGTGTGTCTTGGTTCATGAGTTATTTTCACATCCTGTGTGCTTGGATTTGTTAGTTTTTTTTATTGATTGCCTTAATTAATTTGCAAAATTTGTATCATTGGTTTTGAAGTGAAATCTGATTGAGTTCTAAAGTTTTTGGTCAATTGGTCATCGCTTGCTTCTTTTTGGTCTCATTGAGATGCTGGTTTTGTTGATTGATTGAGTGTTGTTTTCTGTGGAAATCATTGAAAACTCATTTTGCATTTGTTTTAGCTTGTCTTTCAAACTTTACTTTTCGTGAAAATACATTAGATTAGTTGCATTGAAAAGTTATTTTTTAGATTCATCATTGAAAATAGATCAAAATATTCAGTGATTTAAAGCTAAAAACTATATTAGGTGCATAAAATCATTCAAAACGAAAAGAAAAGCATAATTCATATAAGTGCATATTAGTAAAGTAAAATCATTTTTCTTTCGAAAAAGTTACATTTGGGATAGTAAAGAGTGAAAATCATTTTTAATTTTGGCATTGCATTTGGAAGACGAAAGTGAAAGTTAGTGAAAGGAATTTTTCTTGATGCATTATTGATTGAAATTTCTTCCCTTGATTAGTCTAGATTCCATTGAAACGAAAATTTTTCGTTTTCTCATATGGTTGCATCTTAGGTTTTTAGGTGACATCTTTTTGAGCCCAAAACGGAAACATAATTGAAGATAAACGTTAAAATTTACCTCAATTAACCTAAGGAGCATTTGGAATTTAACAAAAAAAAATTAGAGGTCTAGGCTAGAGACGTGTTCTGGCATCTATAAACCTAGCAGCTGTCGTTAACTCCTTGCATTGTATCTCGGGGGTGAAATCCCATTCCAGTACGGAAGTATATATGAGATTATCTAGTACTCTCGAGTATATCAGAGGCACTCCAGTATGGAAAGTATATGGGAACACTCTCACCAAATGGTTATGCATTAGACAACGTTAACACAGACTTATGTTCCCCGTACCGTCAAGTATATATTGGGAGACCCCACTAGGTTGCTAACCTTTAGCCATAAGTAACCGAGTCAATTGCCTTGTAAACATGATACACCGAACACAACATTCGAGGAGATTGGCAAACGTACGTTAAGTCATTGGTTTTGGCTAAGGTTTATCTAACAGTTCACATATACTTGGTAAACCATTTTGCCTAGATTACCCCTTTTTGATTTATTTTTGTTAAAGTTAGAAAATCAATTAATTGACCGTGGAAAAACATCCTTCCTATGGATATACTCCTTAGTAGATCTTAGGTTGATATTGATGGCAACATTTCCTAAGTTTACTAGTCAAGGAAACCCCTCTGATGGGAATCCTATTCATTTTCCTTATTTTGGAAATATTGGTACTCCCTATATGGCAATGTTGTCCCTTCCTGGATTAACCATTGGTCTGCCAGTTTCGTTATTTTCGGCCTCGATGATTTCGAGTGTCCAAAATTCTTTTCAACAGAGCTCTCCTCCACTTGAAAAACATCAACCTCATGTTGATCCTAAAGATAACCCCTTGCCTTATTCGCCTATTTCTTCACATCGTTCTTCCTCTTTGTTTGGTGAAAGTCTAGATTCTAGTAACCAGGAAGCTAAGAAGAAGAAGAAGAGGATGAAGAATAAGAAGGAAAATAAGCAAGGGGAAACCAAACATCCATTGTTACAGATGCAACTGATGTAAACAAATATTTCAATCAAACCTAGAAAGTGAAATTCCCTTGCATGTTATGTAAGGGTGACCACCTTCTTAAAAATTTTCCTGGTGTTCCCAAGGTCTTAGAAGTGTGATCCATAGGTTCACATCGACCTTTGTCATTAGCCTCTGGAGTTCACACTGGTGAAAAACCCTCAACTAGTAACAATAAAGCTCATGGAAAAAAGGGAAAATTCAAATTTCCCTGTAAGTTGTGTGAAGGTAATCATCCCATTCACCTTTGTACTCTTATGGATGAAGCTTCCAAAGAGTTGGAAAACCTTACAACTTCTCAACCTCATTTCCTGGTCAGGTATCAAAATCTTTCCCATGATCCTTCACTAGTCGATCTAGTGATTGAGAAAAAGTCATATTTTTGTAACCTCTCTCTCTCTGAGAGTGAGTCTCGTGAGTCCATTCTTGACCAACCATTGGTTGAGAAAATGGTATAACTGGCTCCACCTTCAGTTAACCACAGCTTTTCGGTAGAGAGTGAACCTTGTATTTCTCAGTTTCTTCTGGTTTCTTCAGTTTCAAATGAAATCCTCCTATTCTCGAGGTGCATGAGAGTATTTCTCCTATTTCCATAGAGCAAGAGGGGAAGTCTCATGTTCCTACAACACCCCCTCCAAGTAGTTTGGTCACTTCTTTTGATTGGAGTCGATTGGTAGGATATCGCCTTTCATCTTGTGTGCCTTTCCAGATTACAGTACAAGCTTACCATATGGTCGTAACTAGCACAATCATAGACAAGGGTGCATTTGTTAGCATTATATCCTCAACTGCTTGGCATGCTTTAGGATCTCCTCATCTTGTTCCCATCACCTAGAATCCGTTAGCTTTTAACAAAGGAACCAGTCAACCATTAGGGATCCTTCGTAAGTTTCCTATTACTTTGGGAGGAAAGTTTGTCGATATAGATGTGATGGTTGTCCAAGGCCCTTTGTATTTTAATCTACTCCTTGGCAGTGACTATGATTATGTCATGTGAACTCTTGTTTCTTCCCTTTTTCGAGTGATGTGTTTCCTGCATGAAGGAAGCATTATGATCATTGATCAACTTACATTCATTGGTCCTGAATCAACTACCAACCAGCCATCATCCCTAAGTGGTTCTTATATGCAGACAATATCTTTGCCGCCACAAGTTAATTGCGTGGCCACTTGTTCCATGCCCACATCTACTGATGATTTAGTAGGTGATGTCGTGCATCAGGTACTGGGGGAATTAGAGCCTGATTTTTCATTTGGATCCCTAGACATGTATCCCTTCGAGAGTGTTGTTCTCCCATATAATGAGAACCTCTTGGAAGCCATGGCCTCTTTTGGTCTATGATCAAGGATTTGGAGAAGAGTTCCTTGTCTTGTGTTAAGCTCGTTAAAAATGAAACAAGGACCATGGGGATAGTTCTTTTATTATGCCAACCTCGTTAAAAAATGAAATAGGTCTCCATCAGAAACATTATTTTACATGTGTCAAGCTCATTAAAAAATGAAACAAATCCTCTTCCAATTCGAGTCTTTGATTAGATCTCGTAAAATCCCAGTCGAGTCGTTTGCTTGATCTCGTAAGTAAACCTTCATTCCATCCACGTGTTAGTAACCAATAGTCTACTTAGGTGAATGAAATGAAGCTTGGGGGGAATGTAACTTGAATTAAGTGATTATGTTGGGGGCATGCAAACATATCTCAAGCATAGTTTATCTTTGTTTCAAGCTTGTATAAAAATGAAACCAAATCCAAGCCTAGATTTTCTCATGTTTCAAGCTTGTGAAAAAGTGAAACCATATTCAAGTATACTCAAGCATAGTTTCCCATGTTTAAATATTGTGTAAAAATGAAACCATTCCCACTTTACATCTCCTGATTGCCATTTTTATTAGCCGATTTTTGCCAGATGAGATATGGTTTTTCCATTCCATCGCCACCATCTCTTTGGTCGATCATTCACTTTCACTTGGTTGTTTTACCTTTGCCTAAGAAACATCTACGATGAGTGGTCTTATTATCCAACCTCTTGACCTTTACATGTTTTGAGCAGTTCCATCATTACTGGAACCAGTTGCTATCCTTTTTTACCACTCGTTCCTCTGGGAGGAGTCATCTTTCAACTCTTTTCTGACTTATGAAACATGAAAATATCGTCGAGTACTCATCATTTAGAACTTGTAAAAGTAAATGAAATGATGTCTACTCAGTAAAATTTTAACCCTTTTCCGAACTGAGATAGACTATTTTACGAAAGAGGAACACCTTAGTTGAACATGGCTAAGAGGTTCTCTTGAATATTGTTTTCTAACTTTTTGAGTTCAAGATACAAATTATGGAAAGGGACCTGATGGAATTTTATTTTTCGTCTCTTTTTCGAACTCTCTAAATATGAAAAAGACACCAAACTACTCTTCCGTCGAACTCATAAAAATTAAACAGCGAAAGACTTGTCACTGTGATGAGACCGAATTTCTCCTTCTTAGGACTCGTAAAACTTATTGGGATGTATTCATGCAAAGAATTAACTTATACGGAAAGAATATGCTATCTCCTTCAAGCTTGTGATTAAACATAATTAGGGTACTCACTAGAAATAGTGGGGAAAAAGTGAAAGTGAAACATCTCTTGTATAGGCAGTGTGTCTCTCTTGAACATGACACTCATCTATTTCTCGTGTCGGGTTTGGGATATCCTCACTCAATCACTTGTCCTCCCGGTTTGGGTGATCCATTTTTCCTCTCATCTGACTATTCCACTTCATCGTCATGACCCTTGGTCCTATGTTGAGTCAAATGCTGTCAGATTCCAGAGTTGTGTCGTTGATATGTTCAAGAGAAGTCTTATCTATAGTTTACTACCTATACATTGTATGGCCTTTTTCCACAATCCTAGATCATACTCATTTATTCCAATTTATTCCTTGCTTCATGTCGATGATGAGGGAATCATTATCGCCCTCCTTTGATGGGTTATTTCCTATCAACTTTAGCTCATCATCCAGAAAGATGACTTAGAAACTCCCTTTCAGTACCTTAGAACTTGTATGCCTTAATGGCAAGTTCTTCGCATTAAACGGCATGTTTTCATCATTGACCTTTGATCGGATGATTCCACGAGTGTTCGACTTCAGCTTCATTTTCACATTCATGGATTGTATTATCGTACCTTGAGAGCCATTGTCATTACTAGTGGTTTCTCTCGTGCCTGTTAACGGTTCACATCATTGGTCGGTAATCAGGTGGCTTTCTATAATGTTTAACTTCGAAATATTCATTCGCATGTTAGGATTCATACTATGATCATGTTGGGATGGAGCACAAGACCCTAAGTTTTGTCTAATATGACTCAAGCTGTGTGGAGTTGTGTATTATTCATGATTGTGTACATGTTTCCTCTATACGGATGGTCGTGACCGTACCATGGGATCTTATATCTATGATGATGTTGATCCTTTTATATCGGGTGGCCGCATCCATACCGTGGATCTTAGACTTCTAGATGATCCTTTTCGTTTAGATGGTTGTGTCCATACCATGGATATTTTCACATGATCCTTTCTATCTGGATGGCTGCATCCATACCATGGATTCATGTTTTGATATGACATAGGTATCATATATTTATATGTATATGCACCCTTGATTTTCAGGTCTCCTAACAGTTTTTGTTCTCGTCCTTGCACTAGCTCATAAAGCATCTCAACCATCAGTCCCTGTTCTACCTTCATGCTTTACGGGGCATATGTTACATAGTATTTTGTCACACCTCTTGCACTTCCGTGTGTCATAACCTAGAGTGCCAAAACCTTGATAGTTGTGCAGTGTACCCATCGTGATATGCAGTCTAGATCCTCCTTGAAGAACTAATGAAAAGTTTCCTTGAGCCTTTCTTGAGAAAAACAAGCTCAAAAACATAATTTTTGGGTCAGCGTGACTGTGACACTACCCTCTCGTGTTGATGGCAGGTTGCACCATATGAGCCTCGCTCTATTGGCTCGCTTTTTCCTAGATACTTGCATTGATCCCTAAAAGAAAAGTTTTCCCAAAGTGGAGGAGAAGCTTCGTGATCTAGAGGCTTCCAGAAAGGTGAGATGGATGATGTTTTTTATGGATGTGGTCGAATTTTTCCAATATTACCCTTTGATCGTATCCTTATGAGATTCCTCCTTGATATGAGGACCTTCCCCTATCTTTGGTGAGATCCTAACTCCCTCTCCCTGCCTATAAATTCATCCTCCCCCATTCCGAAATGGTTGGTCTTAGATTATTTTCACCCTTATGTTGAGATAGTGCCTACATGCTATTCATTTTTACTTGGAGAAGGAGTGCTTGGAAAGCTTGAGCTTGGACTTGGACATTCACTCAAGGAGTGCTTCTAACATCAAGGCCTTGGTTGTATGCTTTCTCTTTTGTGTATTACTATATACAACTGTTGGTTCACTTTCCATAAATGCTTGTGTCAATGCCTCATTTATCTTAGTGCTCCTTGATCTGTTAAGTGGATTACATTTGATTATGCATGTTTCATTTTTATGCTTTGTCATGTCTTTGTTCTGTTGTGCACGTATTCAAATGCTATGAGCAGCAAGGATTGAGCCTGACGAGCAAGTGATCAATATCTTCAACAAAGGAGTGCATTATAGCATCAGAGCGAGGTAGGTCTCCTTCCTCTTCTCTTATTTTGATTGTAATATAGGAAAGTGTCTTGTAGATTGTCTCATTTATTGCTAGACCCACTCATTGGGCTAGAGGGATTGGCTCTGTCAACAGAGAGGATATACCTGTACACAACAAATTCCCACACCCAAGATGTAAATTAGACACTAAAACACAATAAAAGCTATAGAATAAAAATATATTAAATATAATCAAGGTTGTTAGCATTCAATGTCTGAGTGGAATCATGAAAACCCTAGAATATACTGAGGGTTTAATATTTTCACCTTTTAGTAATGAGAATAGATCTCTTGATCCTATGTGCATGTGCCCAGGCCTGCCTTATATATTGTAATTACACAATGACAACAATTTTTTAAACAATATTATTCTAATTACAGTCTTTCATGTATAACCTAACTAACCTAATATCCCAACACAAGAGTAAGGTGATACATGGCTAAGTATATAAAACCTGGCTTGCTCCTCCTTGGGCAAATTCGCACAACGCTTGTTGGAAACATCAGAGAAAGAAGAGAGAGGCATGAATACAAAGCTTGAATTTTTCATGCCATATAGAGCGCACTCTGAAATCCAATCGACTCCCATAAGATCCTATCCATTTCAGAAATACTGATTCGATTTGAATTATTGAATTCAAGGAGTTGATTTAGAGTATTTTGTTTTGCTAGTGGAGGATAATTCCAACAATCAAGTGTTACATGATTAAATGAGGGAATAACTGCATGTGCCAAGTTGCGCATCTAGGAGGAAAATTGTCGTTCCATTTTTTATTGTTTCATCTCCTTTTTTTTGTTTTTTTTAATATCATTTTTGTTAATCATCATATGTGGAGATAAATGAGAGGCACAATAAATTTTTAATCATCATTTGATAAAAAAATAATTTAAGTAGGGTTTAAACAAGTACTTTAGATATGAAAGGAAGTTATCACTTTTAATTTAATTCATTGATGGAGTGGCGATGACGAGAATATATTGGCATCTTCTAGTTTAGACCATCTGATCAAAGAGATTAATTAACAAAAAGACTAAAATGGACAATTGCAATAGGGGACGCCCATCAGCATATTTAATAAAATCTAGCTATTAATAGCTTTAGGAATTAGATAATCATAATAAACATCATGTAATAGCTTTAATAGGTATCCATCGAGAAAGAACTACAGATATTTAGCCCTACACATCTAATTGACTGCATCAGCCTCCTTCATCCACCGACAGGTAGGCTAAAATGGAGGACCGGAGAAGAAAAAGTATATCCAGGAAGATGGAATAATGAAAAATAATGAAGAAAAGTGGTAAGATGTAACATCCTTAAAATAACCCAGCGTAAATCAAACAGTTATCAAATAAGTTATGATTCATTTATAAAAAACTAATTCTTGATGAGGATGAAATCAAGAAAAAAAAAGGCAAGCATTTAATTGATGAAGCCAATTAATTGAGTAGATGATGCCTTGGGATGATGATGGTCACATATTCTATGCTGGCTGTTTTGGCGGTGAAGTAATGGCATTCAATGTACTGGAACTCCAAAATGATTCTTTATGGTGATCAACACGTCGTCTGCAGCAATGCATTTAACGCACATGGAAAACAATTATGCAAATTCGATGCCTAGTTTCTACTCTACATAAGCTTGTGGATATGAAGCAATATATCTTGATTTGTTAAAAATTGGATTCTATTCGGCACGCCATAGCGTCTAATGGAGTCTTACAATGAGTTTCCACTGCCAGACTCATCGGCTTGAATTCAAGCATGGTGTCTAATTTTTAATATCCAGTTTCAATGTAGAAAGAGATATGTATTTTGAGTAGCGTCAAGCTTGGGCAGAAACCCTTATGACTGTATCGCTGCCTCTCTACACGCTTGTTGGAAGGTTTTGAGCCATGCCAATGCGTGTCGCTAGGGTATTTAGTTGAAATGTTAAGGCAGTTACATGAAGAAGCATTGTTCGTTGCAAGAAGATTTGCCATGGAACATTGTTTGCTGGAACACTGTGTTGTGTGGAAACCCTTGGAGACATTGCAGATGTCAAAACTCAGGAACACATGACTGCTCGTTAGTGCCGCAGTGGAGAGTCGTAGATTGGCATGAATCATTGTTGAGGCCACTAGCGTGGGTTTGATAGCCAGGCAGTTTACTGCTCCAACGAAGTCAGAATGTCAAGATGTGGTAACCTGGCTCCCAGTTGCTTCTCTCTGACCGAAGGAAATAATGCCTTCGTTTCCCAGTTGCTGGTACAATTCAAAAAGATAAGTAAATCTTTTGCATAGAAAGATATGGCCAATACTGTTCATGTTCTTTAAAGTAAATTCCTTAATTTTGTGCATAAAGTATTGCAAGGTACTGCAAAGTTCTTATCCATTAAAATATTGCAGAGTGCTCTTGAAAATATTTGTTGCTTAGTTTATGCACAATAAAAGCTAAGTAAATATGTAGTTTTTCTTATAAAGAAAATAGGTAGTTCCTCTTAGAAAGACAACATGTGAGTCTTGTGTGTGAAATGCTTGTCACTTGTCATTTTCTTGGAATAAAATCCTTGCTAAATTTAGCCAAAATATCTTCTTGAGAAAATATGGTAAGGCATATAAACTTCCTCAGGACATAGTGTGAAAAGTGGCCAAGTTTTATTTGAATTAAAATATGTATTTTTATTTAATAAAAGTTTCTTGAAAAGGGATATATGCTAATTGCATTGTGATACTAGCTAATTTCTAAGTTTCTAGTGAAATAATTATGCATTACACGCATGATAGAAATAGCTAATGATGTGCTTCTAGGCACATAGAAATTCATTTCTAACTTTCTTGAAGAAAGCGTATGTTTTATATACACATAAATATGGTTTCTTTTTAGAAAAAGTGTGCATACTTCATGTATGAAAAAGATGGCTTTTATGAGAGATCTCTTGAAAACAAAAATAGAGATTCTTTCCTTAAAAGACACATATGAATAGTGTTCATACAAGAACGAGAATCCATACTTGTTTCATGGAAAGAGTATGAGCAATGATGTAAAAGTAGTTGTGTTAGGAAAAACACATGTTGCATACGCAAAGGGTAGCCTTTTTGACATTGGAAATACAATTTTGTGTGTACATAGAGAAAGTGATTTTGTTAACTTGCTTGAGAATAATAATCTCTTGAAAAGGTTGTCTTGCTAGATGAGTTGTGTTGGTTTCTTGTTTTTGGTGCATAAGAGGTGAAGTTAACTTTGTCATTGTTTCTTGATTTTTATGCATAAAGATGGGTAACTATAATAATTTCTTGAAAGGGAAGCCTGAGAAAACTACATATAGGGAGATAGAGAAATGAGGTTATAATGACTTCATTTTTAAGAAGGAAGTATGTAAATGTTTACATGAAATGTTGGTGGAATTCTAGAGAAGGGAATATGAGTTGCATACCTTAAAGAAGAGCTATTATGATAAGATATTGGATGCACAAAGTATAGTCAATGTGTTATAGAGATATATTCTTTGTATGGATAGAAGAACTATTGAGTCATATTTCTTTAGGAAAATGATATGTGATTACTTTTATGCTAATATTACTATTATCATAGTTTCTTGTTGAATGAGATGTGTATGCACACGAGATTGGTGTTAGCTTTCATTAGAAAGAATATACATTCGCATGCAGGAAGAGACAAGAAGTTGTGTAGATTGCTTTACATATTTGGATGTATCAAAAGTAATAGCTAAAGGACTAGTTCTTTTGATAAAGTTTATGTAAATTTTCATGTAAGAATATTATAACTGATGTTATAGTTAGTCCCTTCGAAGGAATGCCTTAATGTTTTTGTCTTCTAAGAATGTGCACTTATGCGAAGGGAAGTATTAGTTAAATATGATTATTTATAAATGTAATCATGATATCAATGTGGTTAATGACAACATTGGCAGGAAAAGTTGGAATTACTTACGCAAAGTATAGATTATGTTTAACATTGTGGCATGATAAGAATTAATTGGTCCATGCAGATGAGTACGAGTTGTGGAATTGTACTTGGATAGAACAATCATGCTACACAGATGTAGAGAGTGGTGATTTGTAGGTAAAGGGTTTCTTGGAAAATGTAATAGATTTTAGCTAGTTATGTGACATCTTAATGATATTTCATTATAATAATTAATAATAAGCCATTGAGTGAGGGGTGAAAACCCTCACGAGCATTTAATAATATGATTAAATGTTTGTTGGTTTTCACCCTACGGGTTTCCAGGGTATAACGGTGTTCAATGGTGTGATTGCTTATTGTGTCAGTTTGATGATGTTGAATCCTTGATGATGATGATTCTTTATTTGATGTGATAATCATAATGTCCAAGTAAGTGATTAATTAATATGGTTAAGGAAATCATGAAATGGATGCAAGGTTCATGAGACAGTTTATGTTATTACACTACAACAGTGGTTGTTAATGGTTATGTATCTTACTGTCCTCTATTGTAATTATTTTATGTACTAATGAACATTATATCTAATGGTTAATGAGGAATGTGGAGTTGTGATTTGGATAATTACTTGTGGGTAATTTGTAAAAAAATTCTAACTCCCTGCTTTTACATGTGAGGTTGCTGGGGTATGTTACATAAGAGGATTAAACAACCAATTATGGACATCCACCCCATCCAACATTGATCAACAATCAGTGTTAATGTACAATTATACAAGTTTTGGTAAATACCTCTAAAATTAGAGTTTCCTCTATTTAATGGCAGTAAGAGGATTCTACTGGTGTAGCATTAGTCTCCACAGAACACAAATATAGAGCAAATTACACACCTATCATTTATGCGTTTTAACTGTGCTGGTCATTTGGATTTATCGTCAACATGCCACTCAAACCTAATGCAACTATGTGAGGTGCGTTGCTAAGAAGTGTACAACTATGTGAAGTGTGTTGCTGAGAAGGGTTATATTTAATAGTGAATAAATTTTAATCATCATCGTTGTAGCTAATGCTAATCAATTTTGAATGTTGGCCATGACATTTTTTATATAATAAGTCATGATTTTCTTAGTGTATAGATCCTTATTGTATGCTATTTGAATACTTATGAAAATGTATCTCTTTAATGGAATGGAAATTGTTTTATATTTTCAACTTTAAATTATTGTTTATATTTATAAGCTTATGCCATATGATAACCATACACATACAATGATAAAATGTTGTAAATTAATATTGGAATTTGACATATGCAAATTGGAGTACGTTGCCATTCTCGCAAAATGAATACCCCAGTATCGAAGTTCCCGCAACCTTGATTCGAACCCAAATTGTAATGGTATAAAAGTTGAATACACCCCATAACAAAATGAATGAGAATAATGAACCATTGTGTATGACAGCATAACACATAACGCATGGTAGTTTAACACAGAGTAGTTTAAAAAAATATTTAAATAATTGTAATGGTATAAAATTTGAAGACACCCCATAACAAAATGAATGAGAATAATGAACCATTGTGTATGACAGCACAACACATAACGCATAGTAGTTTAACATAGAGTAGTTTAAAAAAATATTTAAATGTTTTTAAATATATTATTGCAAATTTGTTCAACTTTTTTATTTATTTAAAGGACTTGTAACGGTGTCAGTTTTGATGTATAAGAGCATTTATGTGAAATAGCCATTTACAAAATTAGTTTATTTTAAATGAATAGTCAGTGTTTACAAATATCCAAAATAAAATGCTTTCATTAAATTTTTTTTAACCAATCAAAAATTAGAAACAACATTTTTAGAAAATCAAAACATCATTTTTGAATTTAAAGAAAAATAAAAATATTAAACATTTTAAAATCGCCAAAACATAACTAAATAATGTAAAAATAATGCAGAGACAACACATTTTGACTTTGAGGAATAGACTAATAATAGCCTACTATTTACAAAATAGATAATAAGATTATATCAATTGTGAAAAAGATATACATGTGCTCGCTTTCAATGTGTAAATTATTCAATTAGTTACCATTGAAATAGTATTAAATTAATTAATATAATATTATTATTAAATATAGTTATTTAATTAAAAGTAAAATTATATATTTTTTTAAAATACACCCCGCATAGAATAATCATGTCGGCCATGTCAGCCGCAACCTCAGTCGGGGCACAAGGATCAGCTGAATGGCGCCTTCCCAAAGGTTGGCACGGGAGCCAAAGCCCGTGCACGAAAAGGGCAGGATCTATTCCGTAAGACCCTGCTTGTTGGGGCTTGAAATAGATATCCATCCGTAAGACCCTGCTTGTTGGGGCTTGAAATAGATATCCACCCCTCACGCGGATGGACTTTCGTGTATACTCTGACAGCCGTGGGAGTTCCGGAGAAAAAAAATCATTTTCCAACTTTACTTTTACTTATTCCAATTTTTACTATAAACTAAATTAATAATTTATTTGAAATGAAGAAACTCGGTTTAAAAAAAATATATTGGAAAGAGGTAAGCCTGTATCTCAAAACAAGTTTAAAAGAAGATTGTTGATTTAATTTTCATTGGTTGATAGAGTAAGTATACCCTTGATTTATTTATTGATAAATGAATTTACAATCGATAGTCAAAGGTTATGGTATTTACTTATAATATTTAATATTTGATATAAAAAATAAAAACTCTATAATAAGATTTTAATAGCAAGTTATTTAAATAATTAAAATAAATTAATTTATTCTAACCCAACCCTATTGAATAAAGTTAATCCAGATTTGAATCGTGATGGGTGACATTATCCCAATAAATCTTAACCACTGCGCCAAAATAATTTTAAATAAAATTGTAAGAATATTTAAAAATTATTAATAACTAAAATAAATAAGTATTATTATAAAATAATTATGTAGTGTTATTATCAATAAAAATCACGACTTTTTATACTAACCCAACCCTATTGAATAAAGTTAATTCAGATTTGAATCGTGACAGGTGACATTATCACAATAAATCTTAACCACTGCGCCAAACAAACTATTGTTTAAACATATCGAATGAATAAAAATATTTTTAAAAGACATAGGGATCATATAACATTGCAAGTGTTCCCAGTAACAAAAAGGTATAGATGGTAGAAAGTAGGTGTGGAGAATCAGCCAAAACTATATCGTAGAGCGAAAGTTTTGGTAAACGTGGGGTTATCATTCATAAACAAAGCGAAGTTGATCATTGAAGGCACTTCAACATTCATGTTCATGTTTAAATTTCAAGTTTAAACGCTTGAATATCATCAACTATATAATACTATACCGTCATATGATATCAAAGAAGGTAAAAGTATTTGATGGTAGGCATAGGACGTTTTTAAATAAAAATTATAAAAAGTATAACATCATAGATGGAAAATAAAATTAATTTAATATTTTGAAAATTATCGTTTATGTTGAAAAATGTTTAGGTTAATTATAAAATTTGAAATGTTTTTAAAATCAAATCGATATAATTAAAATCAAATTGTTGGTTAATATTTCAGAATCAATACAATTGAGGATTAAAAACTCCAACAAATTACTATGAACACGAAAGAGATTAGTGGGAGATGTTTGCTTTGAACTATGAGACGAAAGTAGGTTTGATTCTCCATTGAAAAGTTTTCAATTTTTATAAGGGTGACATATTTTCTTTTAAATAAAATATAATATAATATAATATAATATATATATATAAGTTTTTTATATTTTTTTAAAATTATTTTCAGAGGGTGAAATTTTGATGGTCAATTAATTTGAAATAGGGATGAGTTACTTTGTATTCATAAATAATAGACAATAATGATGGTCTTTTCTATTGATTTGATAAAAAATTATAATCTTTTATATGGGTATGAAGGAACATGGTTTAATTTATGTGGTAAGGTGTGGATGTGACCCTTACATATGATAATGGGCATGCATATGGTACGCGACAATGATAATTATTGACTGAGGCTTTAGAGTTTAGAGATGAGTGAAATTTGGTACATATGCTAGGTGGTTGTTTGGTTTCTTCATTTGTGGTTTCCGGTTATGGGTGGTTGTGTGGATGGTGAGAATAAAGTAGAGTATGTGCATGATGTCAATGTGTTGGCATGGTCCTTTTGGAGTTTAGAACTTGAGGAAATGTTTGCACCTTAGCGATTTGAGCCCGTTTGGCCGATGCTAGATTCGATGTTAGATGGATCTAAGCTAATGAGTTGAGGGAAACGATATTGTTAGAAAATTATATATTACAGAGAAATGGAACACATAAATTATTGCATAAACGCAAACACAAAAAATTGGTAAAACAAGAGAGACACAAATATACGTGGTTCACCAGTTTGGGCTAAGTTCACGGAGAAACAACTAGTCATTCCTTTATATTATCCAACAAAATGAAGAGATGCAACCTACAACATATCCCATATAATTTAATTTTCTCTCTCACAGAGTCTCCTCTCTCTTATATTATTCAACAAAATGAAGAGATACAACCTACAACATATCCCATATAATTTAATTTCCTCTCTCACACAGTCTCCTCTCTTTATATTATTCAACAAAATGAAGAGATACAACCTACAACATATCCCATATAATTTAATTTCCTCTCTCACACAGTCTCCTCTGTCTTTCCGGCTCAGAATACACATATACACAGCAACAATACAATTCCCTCATATATAGCGAGGGGTTTCTTTCTAGAGGAAAAAGCCCTAAATTAGACAATTCCCTCATATACAGCGAGGGGTTTCTTTCTAGAAGAAAAAGCCCTAAATTAAAGATAACTTCTATCCGCAATACAATTCCCTCATATATAGCAAGGGGTTTCCTTTTAGGGGAAAAACCCTAACTTAAACATAATTTCTATCATAAGATGATCGGCCTAATGAGCAACTTAGATTGACTACGAAATTACAATATGTTACAAGACAATTCTATATCTATTTTTACAAGCCCCCCACACCTGGTAGTGGAAGGGTCTAAAACAAAGACCTATGAATCAAGAAGATGAAAAAGCTCTACGTCCAACAAATATCACATTTTTAGATTATCATTATTATATATATGTTTGAAATAAACTTCAAATTTACATTATGTTTTCATTCGTTGGCATGACCATATCACTCTCTTCTCTAATTTTGTCTTTGTTGTTTACCTTAAATGGTTTGTATATATATATATATATATATATATATATATATATAGATACTTTGAGTGTTGTGTCTTTATGTGTTTAGATTTGGATGGTATACATAAAATTCTGTTAACAGTCTCACGGAATGAGGAAAGAGAATCCATAAAAAATAAGATGAGACAAACATATAAAAATATTTATACAAAAATTAGCATTAAAAATTACTTGGATGATTAGAAATCTCAAACTGACGCGGTAGCTGCATACTTGTTGCGCAACATTTTGAGCAAAGGAGTGAGTATTTACTTGTTGCGCAACATTTTGAGCAAAGGAGTGAGTATTTGAAACAAATCCCAGAGATAACTGTAAAATATCACTAGAAAATAAATATATAATAAAATTTCTACCAATTAGCAAACATAAAATTATACCTGTAACTTGGAGGGTCTTGGCGCTCGTAAAACTACTACGTTTTCAATTTGGCAATCTTATCTAATCTCTTTACACTTTCTGGGCAATTCCTTATATATAAAACAGAGCCATTGCTAACCTATAAAACAGAGTTATTTTGAGATATTATTGTTGTAGTAAGAAGACATGCAATGGACGATAATCTTGCATGACGACGGCTTTACAAATTAATAAAACTGTATATAGTGCAACGCTGTGTGTTATTCACAGATAAAAATAAGGTTACTGTTAGTCCTTTGCGTTCTAGTAAAAAGAAAAAGGTGAGAATAATACGAATATGATTTGCAATGTGAACATAACATCAAAAGTAGTTTTTGTCTGAAACATAGTTGATATTTGGACAGAGTTGATTATTTTTAAACCACTGCCACGAAAACAAATATGTGACAAAACAAAAATAGAAAAACCAACCCAACATAAAATAATGTGCACATTTTTCCATCCGGTATTGGATTTTTAATAAAACCCACCTTCAATCCATTACCAGAAGAATAACCGTACTTAAAAACCCGAATGAATGGGCATGAGAAAACAGAAAAAGTAACTTGTAAAACATGAGAATCAAGAAACAATGTATAGATAATAGCATGGTAACAGAGAAGATCGATCGACCGAAAAGTGGAAAACTGCAACGGAGAAGACTGTACGGATCAAACATAAAATGTTTGTAAATCAAATGTGACAGGATAGAGCCACGGTGGAAATTACCATAAAAAAATCAGACTCGAAATTATTGATGTCGATGATCTCCATCAAGCTACATTTAGAAGTTGGGAGACCTACAGAGAGGACAAGTGTGCCTCTGATAATCGATCCACTTGTCCAAACATTCCATATGAAAATGGTGCCCACATTTAGCAAGGCGGCGAATTCGATCAGTCGCCCGGAAATCAGTGAGACAAACAGCGCATGTAATATCTCCCCGGCAATCTTCTCCTAAACTTCCGTATTCAACGACGGCCGGCAGATTCGCATGGACTGTCTCTAGGGGATTGTCAATGGAGGACGAAGAAGAAGAGGAGATGAGGCGAGAATTATAAGAAAGAGAAGAATTACGAGTACTGTCAGCGTTCAAAGGGGTGATTGGCCAAAGTGCGAAGAGATGATGAGGAGGATATTGTTGGGACGGTCCTTCCAAAATCCAAAAATTACGAAGAGGGGTGAGAAACCAATTGGCGAAACCCCTGAACATTGCCAAAAGAAAAATGAGGAGCAGCAGGAGCCTAGGGACGGCGGGGACGGATGAGTCGCCTGGATTATCCCAGAATCGGAGAGAGACTGAATGCATCCTATGGTTGCGTTGAACGTGCCAGTGAACATATGCTGGAACGAAAACTGATCTCTGGATGTGAAGACACCTTATTTAAATCAATCGAGAGGACCTCCGATCACGTGAAAGAGTAATCACGTCATATAAAATAATGGAAGCGTAATGAATAAGGTAGGTTAAACTGGTTTTGTCAAGGATAATTATTAATAATGATATAAAATGTTTGCCAAACAGTTGTTGGCATGTGCTGGCATGTGTGGCGATTTGCAAATTAACGTGACCGTTTCCAACTGATTATATCTTATTATTATTATTAATAAGTTATTTAAAATTATTTATTTATTAATTATTTTGAAAGGATAAATATATATTTTTATCTTTACATAGAATAGAGTATATTGTAATCACTTTGTCAAATTTATTTTTAATTTTTAATTTTTTATATTATTGTGAAATATTTAAATATTAAATTAATTATTTGTTAATTGAAAAAATAATTTTTTATTTTATAAAAACTATTTAAAGACATTGCTGCAACTAATTTTATAGGATTTGAAAATTTATTTTAAATTAAAAACAAAAAAAACAAAAAAAATATTCACACTAACCACTGTCCAATAAATTAATTACAATGTTAATTTGATGTATGGTGCTAGAGGCTCGCCAAAGGTAGAAGGGACACCAAGGCCATAAAAGGTGAAGGAAGCCACAGAGAAAGGCCGTTAGAGTGTGAAATATCCAAGTAGGTTCGTGTATGGGTTCATGTAAGGGTGAATAGACACAATGAAGAAACTCAACAAGGCCAGTCAACCTGTGTTGTTATTGCAAGCTTCAGAAAAGCCCCTGCGCTAGAAAAATCGTCTGGTTCGTGAAGGTTAGTACTCTAATACATCACTCTTTATAAATAAATGGATCCATCCAGAAGATATGTTTCTTTCTATGAACTAGATTAGAAAGATAAGGCTGAAGAAGATCCCCGTAGGGATATGTTTGCATCTGCTTCTAGTCATGTGATAAATTCTGTTGAATTAGAATATGAAGAGTCACAACAATCTGCTAGATGGAAACTCCCTAGTACTTCTGCAAATATCTACGAAGAACAGTCCTCTACTATTCTGTCTTTTCCTCGAAGATCTACCATAGACAGAAGAAGAATTGACCTAGCATGCAAAAATTCCCCTTTATATAAAGATCCCCTTGAAGTTGACACTGCTTGTTCTAGTCTTGTTATAAATTCCTGTAAACATATTTCTTTGTTTGAGTTGCCCAAATTGTTAACTTTTCCTCTATTGAAGTTATTTGCCCATAGTGCAAAATACCTGTAAATTTGAGTCAACTTGCAGAATTTGTCATTCATGCCAACCATCATCCCAGGACAGGTGAAGCCCCAACCTCTACATCTATAAATCTTTTTCCAAACCCTAAATGTTCAGATATCCCCTTCCCACATGAATCTAATCATGTTTTGTTGATGCATTTGTTACCATCTTTGGAAAAAGAAGATCCTAGGCTAACAGAGATGTTCAGTCGAATGAGGACTCCAAAGCCAAGATATGGTTTAGGCTATTTGGAACAAATGAATGATTTAATTCTAGAATCTAGATTTGGTATTTTACCAGAAGACTGCAAAAAGCCGTTAGTCATATAAATGCACAAATTCTCCACCTTGATGGATCGCTGTAAGAAATATAGAGTGGATGCCCAGTGGATGAAGGAAATGTTAAAGTGGGATATTTATACCCATCCAGAGGCTGAATCTTTTGGCCTTACTCATTCTAGTGAAGAAAAGCTCAGTCTATCTCAAGAATGGAAAAAATTCATGGATAAATCTCATTCTTGGATATCCTTTTATCTCTGGAAAAATAAGAAACATTCTGAGAATGTTTTGATGACTGACATTGTATCTCCTTCAACTCAGCACTCTTGGTTCGCTTTAGATGGCAGTAAGATTGAAACCTCATCTATGTTTCCTCCTTACAAAGGAATCATTCCTTGAGAAGCCCAAAACTCAGCAAAAGCTATTCCTCTAGTTTTAAAGGATGACAATGCTTTAGGTATTGATGGCAGAATCCAAAAAACCAACGAACAATTGAACTAGACTAATATTGTCATTAAAGGATTGGAAATAAACTTTGTTAAAGTATCTATTGTGAAGGAACAATATGACAGTTTAAAGGTTTCAGTCAATAGTGTAATTAATTGTTTAAATGATATTCAGTTTTCTTCCTCTGTTCTAAAAGGCTATGCAAGAGAGTCCTTAAACAAACTTGACAATGTAGAAGAAAAGGTTATACAAGAAATATGTTCTACTAAAGGACTCATAACAGATTTGTCTGAGAAATTTCCAAACATGAGTATATCCAAAGCTGACAAGCATGTTTCTGTTTCATTCTTGCATAAGAGAAATATACATATTCAGAATCTTGTCAAGCCAGTGGACAGATTTCCCCATTTATTGCCAAGAGAAGATGTCCAACCTTCTCAGGAAGAGTCTTCAGGAAAAATTTCCATTGGCTCTTTATTAAAAGAACCTGAAAAAGATTCAAAATCTCAAATATTCCCCATCTATGAGCCTCTAGAGAACTAGTTTACCAGATACCCTGCACCTGATCTTAGTGGAAAATGAAAACTTCCAGAAATTCATACTTTCTTTCCAGACTCTCATCGAGAATGGAATATTGACAATCTAAGTACAGGTCAGATAAGACAAATGATTGACATGATGTTTACAGAATACAAGCTTATGTTCCTAAGAGGGAAAAATGAAATTGAAGCTTGTAAAACCCTTATCCAATGTTTTACTGGTACTCTCTTAAGATGTTGGGAAACTGAAACATCTCCAACTTTAATGACAAAGATGGAAAGTGAAATTTTAAAGGATGAAAGAGGAGACATAATTCATAATGATGACGGGACACCTAAGAGAAATATGATTGGAGCTATCACCTCCATGATTCAAGAACAATGGTGTGGTTCTGACACAGAAATAGCAGATAAGCACGAAATGATTTTGATGAATCTTAAGTGCAATAAATTATCTCAATATGAAGACTTCCATAGAGATTGGCTGCAGTGCATCTATGAGGTAAAAGATTCCAAAAATCTTCTCTAGAAATAGGTATATCTAGTAGCCCTTCATCTAGATTTGTAGACTTATTATGTCTACAAGAGGCTTTCCAATTTCCCTTTGAATCATATACCTGGGGAGAAATATATTCCATTATTACCAAAACATTGGTTGGTTTGTGCACAAGTTCTAAAGTTAACAAATCTTTAGAAAAGCTTTCTAGATTGCCTGAAAGTAAGTCAATCTGCAACAAATATGGCCTAAATATTGAAGATCCTCTTATCAAAAGAAAGAAAGATAAAATAAAGGAAAATAAAGCTAACAAACAATTTAGAAATAAGCCAACCAGCAAGAAAATAAGGGCCACCTCTGGACACAGAAAGGAATACTACAAATATATCCCTAAAACACATTATTACAAGCCATCCAACATCCATCTCCAGTGTCACAAACAAGATAGATGGAATAAACTAACCTATTGGTTATGTGGAACAACAGGCCACATTTAAAATAGGTGCCCAGTTGGTGAAGAATCCAGAAAAAATAGAGGCAAGGAATCCATGCCTTAGAATAAACAAAATAAAGCTGTTAAAATAGAGACCCAAATGTTATGCATGAGATGTGGGTCTAGGAATCACAACACTGATCATTGTCCGAATGTTGTGATTCGTGAACAGATTTAACAACAACAGCTTGAAGAATCATCTTCTGATTCTTACAATTCCTTTTCTTTTGATTCATCAATAGAAGAGTTAAATACTCATATGCAACAATGTTTTTGTTCTGATTCAAATGGTTTTAATTGCAACTATTCTACTGATTTTGATTCTTCCAGTTATACTTCTAAAGAACAGAATTATCAGAAAGAAAAAATACTGATGGCTCAGACTGCAGATGAAGAAGAACTAAAAATTTTGTCACAAACTCATGCCATGGAAGAAGGAGAAATGAAAGACAAGCTCCTAGAAACTTTTATAAATCAATTTCATTCCTCCAACCCCAACAAAGGATTTTCCAGAAAGTCTCTCTTTGTAGATGCCTCCTATGAGAGAAACACTAAAGCCTTCCAGCGTGGTCAATTGCCATCTAAAGTTCGCATACTCACTTTCGGGGAGGTAAGTAGAGAAATCCATAATCTTAAAAAAGAAATCTATACTCTTAAGCATCAAATAGCTCAGTTAGAAAAAGGCAAGCAATCTTTGACACAAAATATTTCTGCATGCACAAATGCATAAACTCTATATTTTTCACCAAAATCTGCTGAGTCTCAAGTTGAAATAATTGAAGGAAAAAGAGATCCTACAGTGGGTTTCAGGGAAATGAGGATACTGGCAATTGAATACCAGCAGCATCATGTCCTCATAAACGTTTGTATTAAAGGAGAAATGTTTTCTCTAAGAGCTTTAATTGATTCTGGTGCATATATCAATTTTTTCAATACAAAGGTAATTCCAGCCAAATTTTGGGTTGCAGCTACTAGAAAAGTAGTAGGGTTGGGAGATAAAACTCTTAGATATGAAGTACCCTAAGCTGCCATATGTTTTGATCAACATTGCATAAAGCTAAAATTTGCAGTAGCAAACATTCCTATTGATTGTATATTAGGAAATGTCTTTCTTGCAGCTGTGGAACCACATGGTTCAATCAGACTAAAAGGGAATAGAGTTGGATATTTTCTTACTGTACCCACTTCTGATGGAAGTCAAAAATGGATTGAAATGCCATATATTTCAAATCTGAGAGTATCTAAAATGGTTTAGGTTACAAAAGAATTATACAAAGCTTAAACAAAGTTGATTGAATTAAAAGATTTGAAATCTACCATCCAAATAGGAGAACAATTAAAAACTCCCACTGTCGGTAATAAAGTTTCTGAATCGAAAAGAAGAATTGAAGAAGAATGATGTTTTGAGGAACCTAATGCTTTTTGGCACATAAAGCAACACAGTATTGATCTTCCATACAAACCAGGATATGAAGGTAGGCCTTGCAAAAGCAGAGCTATACCTATGAGGAAGGAATACAAAGATCTCTGCAAAAAAAAGATCAAACAACTATTGGATAGAAAATTGATAAGAGAATCTTATAGTCCATGGAACTGTTATGGATTCTATGTGACTAAAAGATCTGAACAGATTAGAGGTATCCCAAGATTAGTCATAAATTACAAACCTCTAAACTCTCTTTTAGCTGATAATACCTATCCAATACCTCACAAGGGCGAGTTGCTAACTAGAATCACCAGAGCAAAAATATTTTCAAATTTTGATCTCAAATCAGGATTCTAGCAAGTAGCTATTGCTTGAAAAAAGATAAATTCAACTACTTTCAGTATTCCCGGAGGACATTACGAATGGAATGTTATGCCTTTCGATCTGAAACACGCTCCTTCAAAGTTTCAGAAAGTAATGGACTCAATTTTTAAGCCTTATTTTGATTGGTTAATGGTGTATATAAATGATATTCTTATATTTTCTAAGAATGTTAATTACCACTTCAAACATATACAAACCTGCCTGCAAGTGGTCAAAAGAAATGTTCTTGTTTTGAGTAAGAAGAAGATTGAGCTATTTCAAACTTCTATCAAATTCCTCGGTCACACAATCCAGAATGGCCAGATATCTCTCCAAAAACATGCCCTTGAGTTTGCAGAAAAATTTCCTGATGTTATTATAGATAAAACTCAACTTCAGAGATTTCTGGGATGCCTAAATTATGTCAGCAATTTTTATCAGGATTGTGCAAAAGACATAAATATTTTGAACCAAAGATTGAGAAAGAGTCCTCCATCTTGGAATATTGCTCATACAAATGCTGTAAAAAATATAAAGGCCAAGGTAAAATCTCTTCCAATTTTGTATGTTGTTGATGACAATTCTCCTAAAATTGTTGAATCAGATGCCAGCGATTTAGGATGGGGAGGAATACTCAAGCAAAGGAAGGATGATGAAGAACAAATAATCCAATTTGCCTCTGGAACATGGAACCCGGTAGAAAGAAATTATTCTGTCATTGAAAGGGAGGTAAAAGCTGCCTGGAATTCTATTGACAAATTTGAAATCCATTTGGTCAATAAAAAATTCTTATTAAGATCTGATGCCTCTGCTTTAAAGAAGTTATAACAAAATATATGAAAAAACCTGGTGAAGCAAAATTCACCAGATGGCAAGCCTTATTTGCAAACTTTGACTTTGATGTAGAACACATTAAAGGGTCTGAAAATTGTTTACCAGATTTTCTTAGCAAAGAGCATATACAACAACCTGAGCATATAATGGTAATTGTAATAGAATGGGACCCTAGTCAGCAAAAAGAAATCCCTAGGTTTATTCCTGAAGATAAGAGTTGGAAGGAATACTGTAACCAGTGGAAACCAACCTAGCAACTTAGAAACACTAAATTTCTGGATGCCAATATGCAAAATCACACAGATATTCTACACATAATTCCCGAAAGAAAGGTGTATCCCAAAGGAAGTAGATGGATTCATGACATGGTATATTCCAGAAGCATGACAACAGCTCATCAAGTAGAATAAGCACTAAGAAGTGACTTCCATGATATCACCGTGATATGGTCTGAAGGAGGTGATAGGCACATAGTCTATCACAAATACTTTTTTCTAAATAGAACCAAAAATCCTGCATGGACACATAGAAATAAAATTTGCCCAGTGGCCAGGGGGAGATACAAATCTTATTTTTACAATTTTGCAGGATACAAAAAACTCTGGTGGGATCTGTTAAAGGTAGATGGGAAAAATGAAACCCATTATACAAAACTGAAGTTTGGTTCAACTTGGATCATGCAACAGAATCAACAGTGTGAATGGCTACAAGACTGGTGGAATGATTACGGCATCAACAAAACATCCATTCATCCCGTTAATTATGAATCATATTATCAGCTGCATTGTGACTGGTGTGTAGAAAATAATATTCCTGAGTGCTTTCATACTCCTTGTAAAACTTTTAGTGAACTCCAACTCACGGAAAGTCAAATTCTACACCAGTATATGACTCATCATTATGAATGGTTGGTCATGACTAAGATTAAACATCAAATTGTATTAAACAAACCCACGATAGTCAGAATAATTTATACTAAAGCATGGGATGAACATTTATATAAAAAATACCGATTTCTTGGTATTACTATTCTTGAAAATCCATCATGAAATGGTTCTTGTGGACTCCATCTAAAAGTATCCACACTGTATGTAATACCTAGTCATGGGTATATTGTGACCGGTTTTCTCGAGGACTTTCTGGTAAAAAGTCTCCTCTGTGTAGTCTTTTCAGTTTTCACGTGGGATTTTTGTACGAAAAATTATACACTATGTTTTTTCTTAGTCCCCATATGTCTTTTCCAGACTTGGAATCCTTGTGCGGATGTCACCTCAGTGTTACTCGAAAGAAATGATTGCATTCCCTTGTCACATCTCCTACAAGAATGTTTGTCCCCTCTCTTTTGCTATAAATAGAGAGTAAGGATCATTCATGAGGGATCAGAGTTTAGAGTCTTAGAGTCTTCCATGTTTTTTAGAGTCAGAAGAGTCTGATTTATTTCCTGCTCTGCATCTGCGGGCTGAGAGCCTGATCTTCTTGCATCACGAAATTCAAATCGGTATCTTTTAGTTGGATCTGAGAAGCCTGCGTATCAGTGTGCTCGACATTGATAAGAACCTAAAGTGGCCAGATCTATAAGCATTTATGTATTTTTTTTTAGAGAATGATCTGTGAGTTGGCTAGGTAGCCTCCATAAAGCTATCTTGTTTATTAAGAAGCAAATACTGGTAAAAACCATCACAGTCTATCTCAGGAAAGAATAACAGAGTTTGTATTACAACTTTCTGTAAATCTGAAATCTTTTGATTAATAGAGTGAGATTTTTCGCATATTTTGAGTACTGAAACTCTAAAATTATTCAAAAAGTTTGTTGAGGTAGTATTTCTGTTATTCAAACTAGAAGTTCACCAGAGGTTCGCCAAAGGGTAGAAGGCACACCAAGGCCATAAAGGCGAAGGAAGTTGTAGAGAAAGGCCGTCAGAGTGTGAAATATCCATGTAGGTTCGTGTATGGATTCATGTATGGGTGAATAAACACAAGGAAGAAACTTAGCAAGGCCAGTCATCCTGTGTTGTTGTTGCAAGCTTCGCAAAAGTTCAGTCATTTTTTAATATAGTTAAATGCAATAGGTTCTTTGAGTTCCATGATTCCGAAAACACGAAGTCCACCAAATCTGACTCTGTGTTGTCACATGCCTCTGCAAACACATTTTCTTCTACGATGTCACGTTCTTCTATGTGATCCGCTCACACTCCTCCGGCTCCTGCATCTAACATTGATGTTTTTCTCACATGGTACCCAGATCATGTTAAATCTGTTGCTTAAATGAAACAAATTTTAATTAGGGCTCCTACATTAATTAATTTATATGGTGTCTTTCAATCAAGCAATCAATGACATAGATATAGAGCGTGAGTCATATGCACACAACCATAAAGTAATTGGAAGCTTTCATTATTGTAATATTATTAATTTATAAATAGGAGTTGGGCTATAAAATCTTATTATTTTGGTTTCAAAATTTTCCAAATTTATTTTGGTTTCAAATTTTTCCAAATTTCTTTTACATTTAATGAAGTTGTTTTTTTTTTAAATGAAATTTGAAGTAAAATAAGTTCATTAAAAGTAAAATATTAAGTTTTTTTTATTTTCAAAAATTTGATTTGGTGCATTTAGATCTGGTTAGCCAACAGGTATCCTATTACTTTTGGTTTCAATCTTCATTCTCCAAATTCCCCAATCTATCTCATTCAAATATCATTAATGGAAAATAAAAAAGAGGAAAAAGAAGTATATGAATGCAAAATGGAAAAATAAATTATAAATATTTTAAATGGGTTAAGTCAATGCACCCACAATACAGAATTTAAGGCAATAAGAAATTTTAAAAGTTGTGTAATATTTTAAACTCCCAGAAAATGTAAATAATATATATAAAATTATAAAAATCATATTTGTTTTTTTAAATGATTTATTTTTATGAATATTAAATTTCAACATTTTAATGATGATGGTGATGGTGATGATTAATGTCCAATAAGACTGATACGGTCTATCAGACCTCAAGAAAAGAGAGTCTAATTGTGATTCTTCAAAATCTTGTTTCTCTGATCAAGGAGCAGGGAAAGAAGTGTTCCAAGATTGCTAATAAGTCAAGAATATTTGAGGTGTGGCTGATGATAGGGAAATGAGAGTGGATGTGGGCAAGAGACAGGAATTCTAAAAGGAAGTTATTTTCATCTTCCACCTTTTTAGTATCACAAATTTGACAAATTCTATCGTCCCAGGGAATCTTGCGAGTAGACAACCACTTGGTCTCACTCCGAAGCTCATGAGAGTTAGTTCTAATCCTAGTGATGTTCATTTTCTTCATAGTGCTCGTCAACGTAGAGAGATAATTTTGGTTATCAAGGATGGGGTTGATCACCTCCTTGTAGTACCTTAGCTTCCTTTTACCCTCCAACTCCTTAGCATCCCACATCTTGTCCTTTAAACTGGAGGTAATAGTATCTCTAATAGTGTCCTTGCTTCACATGATGATCTCCTCCTTAATCCCCCAAATTTTGAGCCAAGACTGAACATCCTGATGTCACCCATGCTTGAGGCACAGGCGAGGGTTTTGACTAAAATTAGAAGCAATTTTTGGGAGCCTCATGGATTCCATATTGTGAAACTTCTTCTTATACATCATATATCTAAACATGTCCGCACTTTCAATGGGGGACATGCCAGCTTTGATTAAGAGGATATGATAGGGAGTGTTTCCCTTGATCTTAAGGTTATAGGTTATGAATTTCTTTTGGATCATCTCAATATTTCTCCACAACTCCCTAGATATACTGCGCCCCCAAACTTCACATTCGTACAATATAATAGGGGCGACGAGAGTCTCAAAGAGGAACCTTTTCTTACTCCAAATGTACAGGTTGACTGACTTACCCAACTATTTATAAGAAGAAACCTACTCTAGACAATGGTTATCATAGACAAAACTACCATGGGTAATCTTTTTGGATTTAATGATCATGGCTTTAGTCTTGTCGGTATTACCAGTGATACCCATCTTGGAGCAGTATAGATGAAGAGTCTTAAGCTACTAATCTAGGCCATCATGGTTCCTTGCAAGAAGAATGATATCATCAGCGTAAAGGAGAAGAGTAATGATAATACTAGCGAGCTCAGTGCCTTTGCAGCCCGCAGTTTCCAACACTCCTCTAATTTACCAATGTAAATACCAAAAAGGGTAGGGGAAAGGGGACAACCTTTGCTTAACCCAAATATTACATTTAATATCTTTAGACCATCCTTTGTTGATCTTAAGCTTGGCAATGATAGTCTCGTAGAGGTAGATCACAACAATACTTAGTTCAGAAGTAACCATTCTCTTCAAGCCTCTCCCAAAGCTTATCTTAGGGGACAGTGTCGAAATATTTTCTAAAGTCCACAACACAACAGAAGAGATCAATTTTACTGTTGCAACACTCCTTTGCAACAATTCTAAGGGTTTGTTGATGCCCCGAAAATCGTTGTATCAACATTGGGGGATAACCACCCGGTCCAGACCTTAATACAGCTCCTTTTCCGTTTGGAATGGTGGCTCCGACTGGGGATAATGGGACCAGTTTCTGAGTAATGAATAAAAGGGGTGGATGATTGATTGATTATCTAATCTAACGATAGGTGAATAATTTAATATATCAGCAAAATAAAAGAACTACTACTAATCCCAGGAACTATTGTTCTTTGAAATGTGGCACTTGATGATCTTTGTCTATTGACAGGCATATAGATGACTCTATCTAATAAACATAGACATTTATTCATTCAATGATTACTTTGTTTAAATAGTTAAACAATGTGATTAACACAATATTGCTACACTTATCATTTATATTATCGATACATATATGATCAAAAGGAAAGCATACTGTAAACATCCAATAGTGGAAGGAATAAAGAATGCTGTTAAAAACACATACATATATCCAATAATAGCAAAAGCGATCAAATGACAATTCATATAAGAAGAATTAATTCAAACATAGATAATAGTACCATATGAGCTGCTTATCACTCTCAATATCAATCGCTATTTGAAATTCTTCCTCCAACGCAGAAATATTTTCAAACAAAGACAGTAGTGCACATTCGCATAAAAGCTTCTTTGTCAAAATCAGAATGATTGGTCCAGTTTTATAAAAGAATATACCTGGAGTACAATAGTGCAACTTTAGGTTTTAAGTCATATACAAAACTTACGACCCTTTCCAAATACATGAAAGGGTCTATAAATACTTAATTAAGCTAACTACCTATGAAACTGAAATCCTACTTAATTGGTATCAATTGATTTTGAATATCTCCTTCACAGCAATCTGGCAGTCAGCGGCATGAATCATCATTTAGGCTGTTTGCCTTTAAACCTGAGCTGGCATATCGCAAGCATTGGCTCCACTTCGGGTGGTCTGTTGAGGCGAGAATTGAGTTAGGTGGCATAGGTGGCATCCTAAATATCGGGAATAATATACCCGATTGCATCTGTAAGGCATTTGAGGGCGGATCTCTAGCTGTATGGTTTGACTAGGAAGAACCAATAGGTGTCCCATGTCAAACTGTTAATTCCTACGATTAATCTCCCATTTTTCTCTAGTTCCAGATAACATGACTGCTCCAATGTTTTAGCCACTGTCAATTTACCTGGAGTACATTGAGAAATCATGTTAGACAAGTAGAGAGTATTATTAACCAATTCAACCAAATTACTTGTGGGTGATTTGCATCTTGAAATTTCTCTCTCTGCTTTCATTAACTGTGACTGCCATTTTGTAAATAATATCTCCTTATGTGATTCTAAAATCTTTGGTAAATTAGCTGCCTGTCCCTGATCGATATCTTGCCACTCAAGAAAATTAGTTAATGTTTCATCGACTTGATCCAAGTCTGTTCTAGTTTTTTCCGATTTTTCACTTATTGATGTCGTCAAATCGCATAACAGTTCCGCCTGGGCGATTTGATGACATAAAAGCTTTATCTGTGTTATCAATGCCTTGTTTATCTGTAATGCCTTTGCTCTGAATTCAGCTATCTGTGGAAGATTCTTTGTTTTCTCTAGTTGGGCTGATAGTTGAGAAATTTGCTCATCTTTTGACTTCAGCAATTGTTCATTCGCTTCTTTTAGTTGCACCAATGCCTCAGACAACTCTTTCTGCTTTTAAAATGCGCTGTAAGCAATCCTCTATTTCTCTTCCTGCAATTGTTTTGTCAATTGATTATTTATTTGTTGTTGTGTAAAGAATTGCCGCTCTACTTGCTCCGCCTTCTGTTATGCCTTCGATAGTTGTACTTGTAGTGAAAAGATCTCCTGGTCTTTTGTTTTTAATAAATTACTCACCTCTGATGCCTTGTCTATTGTTGCTGTCGAATAGGCTCCAACATATTGGAAAAGTTTTGTGAGGTCATCAGAGGGGTGAAATTCCTCTTTCCAAACCACGTTGCCCATCACTGTTTGTTCTGGGAATAGGGAAGGTTGATTAGTCCTTCTCCTCTTCCTCTGTCGTTTTACCACAGCCTTATGTCTTGGGCTATAGAAGACATCTAAGGGAGGAATTTCTTCTATTTGCAAAATAATATAATCGGAGGGATCCTTTGGGATTATCTCTACTTCTTTTCAAACTGGGTAGGCTGCTGGTTCCACTTGGAACCTGTTTTGAAGTTGTCTCCTATGTATCAGCCGCTTTTGATGTCTCGGCTTCCTTAGAGCACTCAAGATTGCTTATGATTGAGTCGAACTGTTGCCATTCCTGGAGTAATTTCAATTCAATTTGAGTATCTACATTCACCTCTATGCTGCTTTGTTCCTGCTCTTTCGTCTGGGTTTCCTCTTGTTTTTTCATATGCACTTCCTCCTGTTCTTTTGATGTAACAGGAGGTTCCTTAGTGAGTCGTTGCTCAGGCTCGCTTGATTCTGTCGTTGGGGTTGTTGCTAACAGATCTAGAGGCAGAGTTTGCAACCTCTGTTCTCTAAGTCTGTTGAATTCAACTAACCCGTCATCTTTGTATTCAATTCTGACCAGCGATTTAACTTGGCACTTCGACTCGGCTGAGGAGAACAGGTCATCAAACTTATCTTCTTTATGATCAAACTTTGTCAATTTGGCCTGTTCAAGTGCATTACAGGCGACTTTGTTTGGATCAAATCGCCTATTAGGGAGAGTTGCTAGAGTTAATGACTTCATCTTTTCAGATTCTTTCTCTGCATGTTTGAAATCATGCAAAGTGTAGACACCACCTCTCAGAGGAAAAGAGGGCCAAACCTGCTTCTTATTTTTCTTTAGCGTTTGTGTAACTCCTTTGGAGATAATCTCATAGGCTATCTCCCTAGCCAGCAGTTTATCAGGTATGTACAAAGGAAGGACATGAGGTTTAGCTTGGCTGCCGAAAATTCTTATATAAGTAAACTTTTCCTCTTCGAACCATCTTCCTATTGATGTCAAATCAACCCCTGCTTGGTAGGAAATCTTAGGAGCAGGTTTATCAAAAATAGAATAATGAATGGGTAACATAAAGCCATTGCAGACTTGGTATAAATGGTGTTTGTAGTAAGTTTTCCACAACTTTTGATGGTATATGTGAATGGGAATGGGGTCTTGTGAAGTCCACCTCTATCCGAGCACGGGAAATTCAGAATTAAAACACAGGGTGTCTAATATATAAGCACTGTAGTAGAATGGGGGAATAATCCTTTCAGTGACGCGGGTTTTGCTTCTAAAATCAAGAACTGCGGTTGCTAGCTTATCTGACAGTATAGTTGCCCAATCCATTATTTCACTATTACATGCCACTTCCATCAAGGGAACCATTTCTATAGTGAAATTAGCGGAATCGTGCAACCCCCACAATCTACACATCATTATCCCATCATAACAATAAGGAGAACATATAGAATCAACAGAGTACTTACTCGAAGATTCATGCTTGTGTTTTGCCCGATTTTGCCTCCAATCCCGAATGGGTTCGGATTCAATTTCATTCTCATCTCGGAATCTCTCCATAAATGCCTTGTTGTACTTCTTCTTTGGTACAGGCAAATGATACATTTGCCTCAAATCATTAGATTGAAATGAACCGAAGATTCTCACATCTCTGGTGCAAAAGGTTCTGTCTGTGATTGGGATTTCCTCAATTGCCCACCTCACTACATCCGTATATGGGAGAATTTGTTCCCGAGCTGCTATCCGATGAAGGAAAGAGTCGGCTAAATCCTTTAGAGTAGCATCAGATTTTCAAGTGGTATTTACTATGGCTTGTACTGCTGTCACCTCGGGTTCTTCGGCCTCAATCAAATTATAGGTACTTTGCCAAGTAGTTTTGCCAAGTCCTAGACATGTAGTGTCAGATATCAATCCTTTCTTCTTAGTTCCTGGATCAGCGATGAGTTGTCCTGTGGTTGGCGAAGCGGAAGCGATTGCAGTTTTCTTAGACTTCTTCCCCATTCTGCTTGAATCTATTGCTTCAGAAGAGTTCTGCACAGGAGTGAAAATGAACGTAATACAGAGAATTGGTAGAGAAAACCAAATATGAGCGAGATATATTGATAAATGCACAGTGAAGGATTAACTTAAAGTGGCCATGGATACAATCTGTGAAAAGATTTTTAGACTTACTATTTCATTAAATGGCCATTAAAACCTACCAATCCTTTAAATGCCCATCATATCGTTTATTGGCCGAATGATTTGTTTAAGCATGCCTTGAAAGTTTTGGCGGTTGAGCGTAGGTGAATCGCTGTTGGGAAGATAAGGCCTTTAATATGAATTAATCGTAATATCCCTGCTTTAACAATTCTTTGAAATTTGCGCTTTTGGCTTTATCGCAATCGGGTGTTGGGGAAAACTTAAATCGTTATATTGGTTCCTTTTGGAATCCCCGATCGCCGATAGCGATATCCCATCGCATCGGGAGTATTAACTGAGCACTTTGAAAAGCATGCATGGTATATCCCCGATCGCCAATGGCGATATCTCATCACATCGGAACGAAAGGGACTTTATTGCATCGCATCAGAGCGAAATGGCATTTGTTATGATAACTCGTTATTGCCGATATCTGATAGCCTTTTGCGTGTTGTCGCGTCGGGGAAAACCAATGGGTCTTTAAGTTATGCCTCCTTTGTCATTGTGACATGCGATCTTGCGATCGCTTTATCGCAATGATAAAAGATTAATCATTTATATATTATAAGACCGAATAATTGGTTTATCAAAAAGGTTTTGTAATGTTTTCATTTTGTTTTCGGACCTTTTTGAATAATACTAAGTTGATACCAATTAAAATAAAAAGGGACCCATTTCATATTATAGTTTTGAAAATAAAAATGATATGAAATGGGGGGTTGTTGTAGAGCACAACAATTGGCGATTCACTGGAAGAGGCAGTTATCTCTGGAAACTATGGAAATACTGAAACTTTTTCAAAATAGAAATCTCATTAAAGGGGAAAATTTTAATATAACTAGGTATATATGCATTCCAAATAAAATGAAATTTTCTTTGCTAATTTCCTCTCTTGTTTAAAATTAGATACATTCTAAGTTTTAAATTGGCCTCTATTGGTTGATAATGATAAAATAGAAAACCTTTCCAAATAAGCTTTTAGAATTGACTCCTTTGTCATAGGTAGAGCCTCTGCTGCAAGCAAACGTTCATAGTTTCGACAGGGATACCATTTAACCATGTTATTGTCCATTGCCCCATTCATTTTAGAGTATGATTAACAGAATGAATTCAAAACATGCTTTTCACATTTTGCATTTCTTTTCTACTTTCCTGTTATTTTGTAAGATAAAAAGCCATTGTCCTGGTTTGGTGATCAACTGAGTGACAATGCCATTCAATGGTAGTAATTTAACTGAACAAGCTGACTTGTGATGAGACCCCTTGTCTTATAATTCTAAGCCATTACCCTGTTTTGGTATGCAGTGTTGGTAATGTCGGTTAAACTATTTCCCTATGATCATGGTAAGCAGGCTTGTAATAAGACCTCTTATCTTTTATATCAAATATTTTAGAATTACACTCTGAGTAATCATAAGCTTTGGTGAGTGGGATGGACAATTTTCTCCTTAAGAGTAAATGGATGACAAGGTAAGAGTTAAAGATGTTGAAGTTGGATTAGTTCCTATTTTGATATTGATAACCTTTCTGTGACCAATTTGAAAACATAAAATGATTTACAATACTTCTAAACTTTGAGAAGAGTTCACAAAAATTGAAGTGTGGTTTCAGAATGCAATTATACTTGGTTTCCTAGAAATTATCCCTTTTGTTTAAGACTTCTATTAGTTTAAAAGAAAATATCAACACTACTTCTTTTGAACAACTTTTAAATACAACAAAGGTCAATGGAAGATACCTTACAACTTTATTTTCTAATGGTCCTACAAACTACAAAATTCTATTAAACTAAAAAGGAGAAGGGGTTACCTCCTCAATTGAAGAATTTTTTTAAGATAAGGCCATTAACAGGGAGAGAATATCTCAAACCTGATAAATCTTGTAATATGAAGGTCGAATGGCCTATCTTCTCACAGATCTGAAATGGCCCAAGCCACATCTTCTGGAACTTGGTGAGTTTTCCCTTATCTTCATGGGCTTTGTCCCATTTCAGAACTAAATCATCGACTTGAAATTGTTTTGAACCGGATGAGATTGAATCAAAGGATGACTTGATAATTTGCTGATGTTTTGCATGAATAACCTTGGCTTTTTCTCTTTCCTCTTCTAATCTTAGTATTTGATCATGTCTAAGTTGAATAGAAGAGGAAGGGCTTACCTCAATAAACTGAACTAGGGCTAGAGAAGGAAGGACAAGATTTGTTGGTAGCACTGCTTTTTTTCCATACACGAGATTGAACGGGGAAGAACCTACGGAAGCCTTCTACGTTATCCTATCAGCCCATAGTGCAAATATTAAGGATTTGTGCCATTTTTTATGATTCTATTTGATAGTTCGCTTAATAATTTTAATCAGATTTTTATTTGTAGACTCTACTAAACCATTACCTTGGGGATAGTAATTAGCAGAATATTTCAATTTAAATCCTCTTTTAATAGCGAAATCAAACATAGCATTTCCTGAGAAGTAAGATGCATTATAAAAAACAAGAGAATTTGGGACACGAAACTTGGTAATGATGAATTGATCTATGAATTCTATAATTGCCTCAAAATTTGTTGTCTTTAAAGGAATTGCTTCAACCCACTTAGTAAAATAATCAGTGGCGGTAAGGATATACTTATGCTGTTTGGAAGAATGTGGAGTAATTTCTCCAATGATGTCCAATCCCCATTGCTCAAATGGTTGTTCAATGTTGACTGGTTGCAAAGGGAAAGCTGGCTTTCTTTGTCTTCCACTAGAAATTTGACAATTTCGGCATTTCCTTACATATTCATGAGCATCTCTAAACAGAGTGGGCCAATAATTTCCAGCAAGAATGATTTTGTGGGTTGTTGTGTCAGCTCCAAAATGTCCTCCTGCTGGTCCATCATGTAATTCCTGCAAAACCTTTTGTGCTTCAGGTTTTTCTAGGCATCTTAATAAGATTGAATCATAATTTTGCCTAAAAAGCACATCATCAATAATTGTGAAATTTTTTGATTTTAATCTAATGGCCCTTTTGTTTTTGTAAGACAGGTTAGGAGGTGCATATCCATTTTTCAAGTAAAAGATTAAGTCAACATATTGTGATTCATAATCAGTAATACTTATCTCGTCGATTTCTTCGGTTTGATCTGTATCACCTGATTCTTGAATGTTGGATGCTCCTGCCAATAACCAACAAAAACCTTGGCCTCTAACAATCTTTGCTCGTTTAATTTCTAAGTCATATTCTTGAAGTGTTGTAACCCAATTTTCCCTTTTTTCACCTAATTCCCTTTGGATTAATAGTTGCCTTACCACAGGGAAAGGGACTATAACTTTTGTATGGGCTTTTAAAAGGAAGGGTCTGTAATGTTTGACAACTTTATATACAGCAAAGGCTTGTTTTTCTACTTCGGAGTAATTCAATTCAGCACCCTGAAGATTTGAACTATAGAATGAAATGGGTGCTTCTAAGTTGTGATTGTTAATCTGTGTGAGTACTGCTGCATAAGACAAATCGGATGCAATAGTATACAATGTGAAATGATTAGAAAAATTAGGAGTATTTAAAGTGGGGGCATTGATTATGGATTGTTTGATTAAATCAAACGCTTCCTTTTCTGCTGATCCCCATCTAAAGACTGAATTTTTCTTAATCATAGTTTGAAGTGGCAAAATGATTTGAGAAAAGTCTGGAAAGAATCTTTTGACAAAATTGATTTGGCCTAAAAATGACTGCATGGATTTTTTATTATGAGGGAAACGGATTTCAGAGATTTCTTTGATCCTGTCCGGATCAATATAAATGCCATATTTAGAAACAATAAAGCCTAAGAGCTTTCCTTGGTCAAGAGAGAAGAAGGATTTTTTAGGATTAAGTGAAATACCGTACCTTTTGCAGCGTTGAAATATTTGATTTAAATCATGCAAATGATTGGATTTCTTTTTAGAAAATACAGTAATATCATCTAAGTAGACAACTACTGTTTTGCTAATCAACCCTTTAAAAGCAATATCCATTGCTCTTTGGAATGTGGCTCCTGCATTAATAAGTCCAAAAGGCATTTTCTGATAAGCATAAGTTCCCCATTGTGTTCTGAATGTGGTTTTGAGTCGGTCATCAGGATAGACCAAAACATGGTTATATCCTGAAAAACTGTCTAAAAAGGACATCAACTCAGAGCCTGCCATTGATTGGAGTATCTGCTCCATAGTAGGTAATGGGAAATTATCTTTTAGGCTCGCTTTATTCAAATTTCTGAAATCTATACAAATCCTAATGTCGCCATTTTTCTTTCTGACAGGCACCATATTGGAGACCCAGTTTGAGTGCCGAACGGGAAAAATAATCTTAGCTTTCAAGAGTTTATTGAGTTCAGATTTTATTTGACTCTCTAAGTTCGGATGTATTTTTCTCAACTTCTGTTGAATTGGTTTCTGTTCAGGAAGCATTGGAATGGTATGCTGGATGATGGATGTATCATATGTCTTTAAATCGTCATATTTCCAAGCAAAAACATGTTTATTTTTCCGTAACAGTCTAATGAATGCTTCCTTCTCTTCCACGGAAAGTCCTAATCCTAAATTATGTTTTGAGGAGTTTGCTCAGTGCCAAGGTTTATCAATTCAAACCTTAAGGTAGAACTTTGGAGCTTTGTATTGGTCACAGGTTTAAACCTGTCTTTAATATCATAAAGATCCTCAAGCTTCACCACAGGCTTTAGGATTGAATTTTCCTCGTGTTTACCTCGCATTTGAAGGTCATGCTCATTTTCCCCAATGATTTTATTATCATAGGACTTTTCAAAAGTTAAAAATTGTAAAATTTCTTCATCGTGATTGAATACTCTCCAATTAGTGACATTGTCAGGAACAGATGGCCTAAAAACTAATTCTACTAAAAATCTATCTGGGCTATAATCTTCGGAAGGTAGGAGCTTGGAAGCAACATTGGCTAGCAAGTCGGCTGCTGAATTTGGAGACCTGGGAATGGAAGAAATATTGAATGCTGAAAAGTGGGAGGTGAGTTCTTCTACCAGTGACTAATAATGTTTAACATGGCTATAAAGACAATGAATTGTATTCCTTACCTGTTTAATAATAATTTCAGAATCTCTAAACACTTTCAAATATTGAACCTTGAGGCCAATCGCTTTATATAGTCCTTGGACTAAGGCTTCATACTCAGTTGTATTATTCGTGCATTCAAACTCTAGCCTACAGGACAGCATTGTTTTTTCTCCCCGAGGGCTAACCAAAATACATCCTGCTCCTGAGCCCTCACTAAAATTAGACCCATCGAAATAAAGTGACCAAAATAAAGAAGTATTAACAATTTTATTTACAGTTTCCTCAATATCATTAAAACATCTTGACCTATCTGTTTGTGAATAATTTTCGATCTGAGATGTAGAATTGTTTATTGAGAAAGGAGATGGTTGGGCAGTGAAGTTGCCAAAGAATGACTCAGATGAATAATTCCCCAAAATGTTGTTATTAAATGCTATTGGTTGGTTTTCTTGTTCAAATTCTGTAACTGTATGGGTCATGTGTTTCTCCCGATCGATTCTTATTTGATTTGGCTTTCCCTTGTAGGGAAGCCACATATGGGACCAATCGGTAGAAATATACCCATGGAGGTTTTCAGACCAATCCCTACTCAAGATCAAACCATAAAATTCAAGTATATCAGCAATTAAGATATCAATTCTTTGAACTACTCTAGGATCAGCTGATAGCCTAATAGTTACTGAGTTGATTTCCCCCAAAATCCTGTACTTTAGTCCTGTCCAACTGCACAATATGAATAGCGGACTTTTGGGGTTCAATGTTCAGTTTGGAACAAACTAAAGCTGGCATTATGTTAGAGGATGCCCCTGAGTCAATCAAACAATTGTGCAGGTTTCTATTGTAGATCTCGTAGGTTAGAAGGAAAGGTGGAGTATGAGAATTTGATCTATCTCCAATCATAACTGCATCAGTAGCTTCGACCATACCATAAGGTAGTTGACCTGCATCATTTGCAGCTTTAGCACTGGGAAGGGGTGAAGTAGGAACAACATTCAATTCTTTGAGAAGCAATTTTTGCTGATGTTTCAGTTTACTAAGTTCAAACATGGTAATGTTTGGCTTAGTCTTTTTCATGTCATCAAAAATATTGTAATCCATTGAATTGGATACTACCAATGTCTTAGATGTTGACGGAATATTTGAGGTTGAAGGTTGGTTTTGTGGAACTGTTACAGGTGGCTTCTTTCGGGGTACCTTTTCCTTTGTTGTAGTAGCACCTGCACTCCTTTTCTTTGAAGTTGTTTGGACAGGTTCGGAGGTACTTTTACTCCTAGTAGTGACAGGAAACGCTTCTTCTTCATTTTCTGTATCGGAGTTAGGAAATATAAAATCCCACATCTCATGACATTCAACAACTTCCTCTTCTTCATCAGTTAGTGAAACTATTTCTTCTTCTCCTTCTTCAAGATCTGAATTTGCATTAGATATAACATTCGGTGGTTTTGATTTAGTTTTCTTGTAATTCTTAAAGGGCCTTTTGGTTGAGGTTTCAGCTACTTGTTTTTTGATTTCAACCATTTCATTTGACATAGTCTTGAGGACCTTTTGTAGACCCTCCATGTCATATGGATCTTTAGGGGTTTTCTTCTTTGAATCATCTTTAAAAGAAATTTTTTTTGGTTTTTCTATCTTCAAGAGCAGCTTTCTTCTCTAGAGCATTAATACGTTTCTCCACAGCAAGTGCTTCTTTCATGTTTTCAGCTAAAGTTGGTTTTCCAGCCCTGTCTACAAAAATAGCTATATTGGCAGGTAGGGCAGTTATATACCACTCACTTCGGATTGCTCACTTGGTTTGGAGGCCGTTGGGATTTTATTCAAGAGTTTATTGAATCGTGCATTAAATCCTTTAATTGGTTCCCTATGCTCTATCCTAAGATTGGAGAGATCATTTATTAATGTAGCTAAGGACCTATCATCGCCATACTTAGTAAGAAACTGTTCTTGGCAAGTCGTCCAACTGGTAATTGAACCAGAAGGCAAGGAAAAATACCAGGATCCTGCTGATCATTGCAAAGTATAAGGGAAAAGCCTAACGACAACATCTTGCTCCGTTACACCTTTCAAATTAATCGCTAACATGAAGTTATTAATGTGTTCCTCAGCTTGTGTTCCATCATCTGGATTAAATTTTGGTAGCCATTTCTCAGGAGCATCAGGTAATGCATGCAATGGTGCAGGCATGTTTACTGCACCAGGCTTGGTCCATGGATCTACCATTGTAACCGCAGTAGTGGATGATACTACTGTTGAACTTCCAGATGTCTGGGAAGGAGTTGATATTGAGGATTGCACAAGTTGGGATGTTGAAGTTGCTAATCCCTGATTAACAACAATGTGTGATGAGGGAGTGGATGGTTGACTTCGCACTGGGGAAGATGAGATGGAGGATGTGGGTGAAAGTGTTTCACTGTCAGATCCTTCAGTGTTTTTCTTCACCTTTTTCCTTTTGGGTAAAGGGAACTCAGTAGGTTCAATACCGAGCTTTCCACTATGAAGTCTGGTGAGAGGGTGAGGTAAATTGAATTGTGAAGTCGCACTGCTTTGAGATACCTCAGATTTCTGTGGTGATATCGAGAAGCTCTGAATTTTATGGATAAGAGACTGAACTTCAGGAGATTCAAGACTTAATTGTTCTGAAGTATGGTGGGTTTGAGCAGTGGTAGTTGATTCCTCTTCTTCTTGTTTGGATACTGGAAAACCAGCATGCAATTGGGAAGTACGAAGTGATGTGGAGGGAGAATTACTCTTAGAATGGTCTGTAGATTTAGGTTTGCTTGCCATTCACAGTTGAAGCCCTCCTTCTAGCGCCAAAAATGTTGATGCCCCGAAAATCATTGTATCAACATTAGGGGATAACCACCCAGTCCATACCTTAATACAGCTCCTTTTCCGTTTGGAATGGTGGCTCCGACTAGGGATAATGGGACCAGTTTCCCAGTAATGAATAAAAGGGGTGGATGAATCATTGATTATCTAATCTAATGATAGGAGAATAATTTAATCTATCAGTAAAATAAAAGAACTACTACTAATCCTGAGAAGTATTGTTCTTTGAAATGTAGCGCTTGATGATCTTTGTCTATTGACAGGCATATAGATGACTCTATCTAATAAACATAGACATTTATTCATTCAATGATTACTTTGTTTAAATAGTTAAACAAAGTGATTAACACAATATTTCTACACTTATCATTTATATTATCAATACATATATGATCAAAAGGAAAGCATACTGTAAACATCCAATAGTGGAAGGAATAAAGAATCCTGTTAAAAACACATACATATATCCAATAATGGCAAAAGTGATCAAATGACAATTCATATAAGAAGAATGAATTTAGACATAGATAATAGTACCATATGAGCTTCTTATCACTCCCAATATCAATCGCTATTTGAAATTCTTCTTCCAACACAAAAATACTTTCAAACAAAGACAATAGTGCACATTCGCATAAAAGCTTCTTTGTCAAAATCAGAATGATTGGTCCAGTTTTATAAAAGAATATACCTGAAGTACAATAGTGCAACTTCAGGTTTTAAGTCATATACAAAACTTACGACCCTTTCCAAATACATGAAAGGGTCTATAAATACTTAATTAAGCTAACTACCTATGAAACTAAAATCCTACTTAATTGGTATCAATTGATTTTGAATATCTCCTTCACAGCAATCTGGCAGTCGGCGGCATGAATCATCATTTAGGTTGTTTGCCTTTAAACCTGAGCTAGCATATCGCAAGCATTGGCTCCACTTCGGGTGGTCTATTGAGGCGAGAATTGAGTTGGGCGGCATAGGTGGCATCCTGAATATCGGGAATAATATACCCGATTGCATCTGTAAGGCATTTGAGGGCGGCCCTCTGGCTGTATGGTTTGACTAAGAAGAACCAATAGGTGTCCCATGTCAAACTGTTAATTCCTGTGATTAATCTCCCATTTTTCTCTAGTTCCAGATAACATGACTGCTCCAATGTTGTAGCCGCTGTTAATTTACCTGGAGTACATTGAGAAATCATGTTAGACAAGTAGAGAGTATTATTAACCAATTCAACCAAATTACTTGTGGTTGATTTGCATCTTGAAATTGCTCTCTCTGCTTTCATTAACTGGGACTTCCATTCTGTAAATAATATCTCCTTATGTGATTCTAAAATCTTTGGTAAATTAGCCGCCTGTCCCTGATCGGTATCTTTCCACTCAAGAAAATTAGTTAATGTTTCATCGGCTTGATCCAACTCTGTTCTAGTTTTTTCCGATTTTTCACTTATTGATGTCGTCAAATCGCATAACAGTTCCGCCTGGGCAATTTGTTGACATAAAAGCTTTATCTGTCTTATCAGTGCCTTGTTTATCTTTAATGCCTCTGCTTTGAATCTAGCTATCTGTGGAAAATTCTTTGTTTTCTCTAGCTGGGCTGATAGTTGAGCAATTTGCTCATCTTTTGACTTCAACATTTGTTCATTCGCTGCTTTTAGTTGCGCCAATGCCTCAGACAACTCTTTCTGATTTTGAACTGCACTGTAATCAATCCTCTGTTTCTCTTCCTACAATTGTTTTGTCAATTGATTATTTATTTGTTGTTGTGTAAAGAATTGCCGCTCTGCTTGCTCCGCCTTCTGCTGTGCCTCTGATAGTTGTGCTTGTAGTGAAAAGATCTCCTGGTCTTTCGTTTTTAATAAATTTCTCTCCTCTGATGCCTTGTCTATTGTTGCTACCGAATAGGCTCCAGCATATTGGGATAGTTTTGTGAGGTCATAAGAGGGGTGAAATTCCTCTTTCCAAACCACGTTGCCCGTCACTGTTTGTTCTGGGAATAGGGAAGGTTGATCAGTCCTTCTCCTCTTCCTCTATCGTTTTACCAAATCCTTATGTCTTCGGCTATAGAAGACATCTAAGGGAAGAATTTCTTCTATTTGCAAAATAATCTGATCGGAGGGATCCTTTGGGATTATGTCTACTTCTTTTCGAACTGGGTAGGCCGCTGGTTCCACTTGGAACCTGTTTTGAAGTTGTCTCCTATGTATTAGCCGCTTTTGATGTCTCGGCTTCCTTAGAGCACTCAAGATTGTTGATGATTGAGTCGAATTGCTGCCATTCCTGGAGCAATTTCGGGTCAATTTGAGTATCTACATTCACCTCTATGCTGCTCTGTTCCTGCTCTTTCGTCTGGGTTTCCTCTTGTTTTTTCATATGCACTTCCTCCTGTTCTTTTGATGTAACAAGAGGTTCCTTAGTGAGTCGCTGCTCAGGCTCGCTTGATTCTGTCGTTGGGGTTGTTGCTAACAGATCTAGAGGCAGAGTTTGCAACCTCTGTTCTCTAAGTCTGTTGAATTCAACTAACCCATCATCTTTGTATTCCATTCTGGCCAGCGATTTAACCTGGGACATCGAATCGGCTAAGGAGAACAGGTCATCAAACTTATCTTCTTTATGATCAAACTTTGTCAATTTGGCCTGTTCAAGTGCATTATAGGTGACTTTGTTTGGATCAAATCGCCTATTAGGGAGAGTTGCTAGAGTTAATGACTTCATCTTTTCAGATTATTTCTCTGCATGTTTGAAATCATGCAAAGTGTAGACACCACATCTCAGAGGAAAAGAGGGCCAGACATGCTTCTTATTTTTCTTTAGCGTTTGTGTAACTCCTTCGGAGATAATCTGATAGGCTATCTCCCTAGCCAGCAGTTTATCAGGTATGTACAAAGGAAGGACATGAGGTTTAGCTTGGCTGCTGAAAATTCTTATATAAGTAAACTTTTCCTCTCCGAACCATCTTCCTATTGATGTCAAATCAACCCCTGCTTGGTAGGAAATCTTAGGAGCAGGTTTATCAAAAATAGAATAATGAATGGGTAACATAAAGCCATTGCAGACTTGGTATAAATGGTGTTTGTAGTAAGTTTTCCACAACTTCTTATGGTATATGTGAATGGGCATGGGGTCTTCTGAAGTCCACCTCCATCCGAGCACGGGAAATTCGGAATTAAAACACAGGGTGTCTAATATATAAGCACTGTAGTAGAATGGGGGAATAAGCCTTTCAGTGATGCGGGTTTTGCTTCTAAAATCAAGAACTGCGGTTGCTAGCTTATCTGACAGTATAGTTGCCCAATCCATTATTTCACTATTACATGCCGCTTCCATCAAGGGAACCATTTCTATAGTGAAATTAGCGGAATCGTGCAACCCCCACAATCTACACATCATTATCCCAGCATAACAATAAGGAGAACATAGAGAATCAACAGAGTACTTACCCGAAGATTCATGCTTGTGTTTTGTCGGATTTTGCCTCGAATCTCGAATGGGTTCGGATTCAATTTCGTTCTTATCTCAAAATTTCTCCAGAAATGCCTTGTTGTACTTCTTCTCTGGTACAGTAAAATGATACATTTGCCTCAAATCATTAGATTGAAATGAACCGAAGATTCTCCCATCTCTGGTGCAAAAGGTTCTGTCTGTGATTGGGATTTCCTCAATTGCCCACCTCACTACATCCGTATATGGGAGAATTTGTTCCCGAGCTGCTATCCGATGAAGGAAAGAGTCGGCTAAATCCTTTAGAGTAGCATCAGATTTTCGAGTGGTATCTATTGTGGCTTGTACTGCTGTCACCTCGGGTTCTTCGGCCTCAATCAAATTATAGGTACTTTGCCAAGTAGTTTTGCCGAGTCCTAGACATGTAGTGTCGGATATCAATCCTTTCTTCTTAGTTCCTAGATCAGCGATGAGTTGTCCTGTGGCTGGCGAAGCGGAAGCGATTGCAGTTTTCTTAGACTTCTTCCCCATTCTGCTTGAATCTATTGCTTTGGAAGAGTTCTGCACAGGAGTGAAAATGAACGTAATACAGAGAATTGGTAGCGCAAACCAAATATGAGCGAGATATATTGATAAATGCACGGTGAAGGATTAACTTAATGTGGCCGCGCATACAATCTATGAAAAGATTTTTAGACTTACTATTTCATTAAATGGCCGTTAAAACTTGCCAATCCTTTAAATGCTCATCATATCGTTTATTGGCCGAATGATTTGTTTAAGCGTGCCTTGAAAGTTTTGGCGGTTGAGTGCAGGTGAATCGCTGTTGGGAAGATAAGGCCTTTAATACGAATTAATCGTAATATCCCTGTTTTTACAATTCTTTAAAATTCGCGCTTTTGGCTTTATCGCAATTGGGCGTCGGGGAAAACTTAAATCGTTATATTGGTTCCTTTTGGAATCCCCGATCACCGATAGCAATATCATATCGCATCGGGACTATTAACTAAGCACTTTGAAAAGCATGCATGGTATATCCCCGATCTCCGATGGCGATATCGCATCACATTGGAACGATAGCCTTTTGCATGTTGTCGCGTCGGGGAAAACCAATGGGTCTTTAAGTTATGCCTCCTTTGTCATTGCGACATGCGATCTTGCGATCGCTTTATCCCATTGATAAAAGATTAATCATTTATATATTATAAGACCGAATAATTGGTTTATCAAAAAGGTTTTGTAATGTTTTCATTTTGTTTTCGGACCTTTTTGAATAATACTAAGTTGATACCAATTAAAATAAAAAGGGACCCATTTCATATTATAGTTTTGAGAATAAAAATGATATGAAATGGGGGGTTGTTGTAGAGCACAACAGGGTGATAAGGTGGTTGATGGTCAAGTGATGTCTCCTAAAACTAGCTTTCCCTTTAGCTCTTTTACCCTGGTTCTCAAGCCAAAGGCTAAGCTTTTTTTCCAGAATGAGCCCATAAAGGTTGGTTAGGATGTGGCTAACCATAATGGTCTTATAGTTAGAGGGAACGGTTTTGTACCCATTTTTGAAGATACACACAATAAGGCTTTGCATCGAAAACTTAGCGAAGCCATGCTTTACAGCCAAATTGAGAAGCTTGTGGAGATGAGGAATGATGATAGATTTTCCCATTTTAAAGATATAAGCTTGGTAACCTTCAATATCTTTGTCTTTCCCATTAGCAAGCTTATTAATCCCAGACTCAACGTCTTCAAAAAAAAATATCATGCTTAATAGGAGTGTTTAAGATGGTGCTCATGGTGTCCAGAGAGTCATACAACTTCTTAAGATATCCATCCCAATTTTGTAGGGGGGTAGAATGATTATCCTTAGTTTTATGAACAAGCACATTCCACCAAAACTTTATGGGTGCAACTTTATAAAGGTGGAGAAGATGGTATTTTTTCTTATTAATATATGACCTCTTCTTCCTCTTAATGAAAGCTTTGTATATACTTATATTCTGGATCTCAATGATATCATTAGGGGCATCTTTGATTTCTTTCTTGGTAGTTTTACAGTCTTTGTCATACCAAGGATTGGAAGTTCTATTATTTTTCTTATACGAATTCTTAGTAGAGATTTTTTTAATGGTGGTGGAGAGGGTAGTAGTAAAATGGTAATAGATTTTATCAATGATGTTATTACAAGTTAGGAAGCCCAAATCCTTTTCCAAATCCTTTAAGAAAAGGTCTACATGACTTCTATTGAAGTGGATGTGACCTTTCCTTTCACTGTTATCCTGCATGTGGGTGGTATGCATAACAATATTGGGGTTAAAGATAAAGGTCCATGGTCAGAGTCAGGCTCGTACCCATTAAAAAGCTCAAATTTTGTAATATGGTTGAGGACATGGATGTCAGAAATCACATAATCCATGATGTTCCTACCTTTTGTAACAATTTTGGTTTTGATAAATTTGCATATTAGAAAAAAATAAAACAAAATATGATAAGATGTTAAGTTAGGATATGGACAAAAAGAAAAATACAAAACAAAATGTTAGGAATATTTTATTTCATGTCCATATCAAAAAAAATGATAGGTTAGATTGCCCTAAAAAACGAAGGCAAAATCAAATAAAATGTTAGACAAGCAAACAAAAGAAAAAACATTGCTTTAGTTGAAAATCAAATAAATTTGAGGTAGCCAGTTTAAATGCGCCATCAAAAATGTGTTTTTCTTGATTATAAAGTTAAGCTTTCATTTTGATGTTTAATTTCTTTTAACATAAGGTTATAAAAAGAAAAGCGTGCTAAATAGTCTAGAGTCACAAAATGACAAAATGTTAAATCAATGCCAAATTAACTCCTGGCACTTTTCAACGGACACGATCAACGCCGCCCATATAAACGATGGAGGTAGCATTTCGGCCCCACTTCAGCCATTTCCCGTTAATGCGAGGGGGGGTCCGAAAATTTCTTTCAATGGCTGCACATTTTTGTTACATGTCACTCCCGTAGCATTTCGGGCCCCCAAAACCCAAAACCATAAACCACCTCACCACCCCCCTGAAATCTTGTCGGCAGTTTCCAGCCTTCCAGTAGTTGACCTCGCTCTCGCACCATATCATCTGCCTGTTATCCCCTTCTCCATACAAAATCCACCACGTCATATATTTGTTACCCGTCTGTTATCCCTCACCCACTCACAAGCCGCCACGTAATAAAGTCATTGTACTATATGCTCCTATCTCGTTGCCAGCCTCATTTAACCATTTTACCCTCCCGTTGGACAATTAATCCCACTCCTCTGTAATAAATTTCCTACGGTTAGATGTTAAACCAAAATTTAAGCCCAATTCTACTTATAAATAGCCCATGGCTCTACCGTTTACCACATTTCTACTTCCATCCATATCATCGAAAGCTTTATTTTCCCTGTGTATATTTTCCCTATCATTCGCCCTTCAGTTAAATCAGTTCTCATATTTCCCCCCTGCAACAAGATGGCCCCCAAAATTAATACACTAAAAACTGCCGAAGAAGAGAATCCATCTACAGCCTTTCTCAACTTGGATCACTTTCCCCTTGCCGACTCCCTATTCAAAGTCATTGACTGTGAATGCAAATTTGATTTCTGCAAATTGAATTTGTGGCTAAAACAGAAATATATAGATAAAGAAGATCCCATTCGTCTTTGGGAGACACTTTTTCCCTTGTTCTCCTTTCGCAAAACTCACCATTTCCATAATTTGAGCACTTGGTGTGGAGCCAGGTATGATCCTATGCAGAGAATAGTGATGACTCAAGATGAAGAAATCTTGATCACCATTACTGCTCAGAGTATAAACCAAATGTTGATGGTGCCTTCATCTGATTCCCTCAACTATTTCTCACCAGAATCTCTCATGGACCTTTATAATAAACTCACCTTCCCACAGAGAGCCCTTATTTTTGAACTTTTTTTGCTAGAAGATTTTGAATTACCTAAGAGAAACCCACATTATCCATCTTCTATGTTCCTTGAAGCCACTAGACATATCATCTCCCTGCTATCATACCTCCTAGGCTATGAAAATGATCAGCTTGTTGATGAATCCATCCTTGGATTCTTTTCCATTTTCAGTAAGTAATATAAACCGACTTTCATGTATAATTATTATAGCCAATTCCTCGCTGATAATATACATGAACAATTTATGAATTTTACCACACAAGGAGTGTTCAGATATAGCTTTGTCAGAATTCATTTGGTTTTGTTTCAATAGGGAGATTCATTGCACATTGAGCTTCACAAGAAAGATGAGTAGGGAGTGAATAAATCAGTGATTCACTAGATAGAGTTAGTTAAAGCAGCATCATCAAAGTTTACATTCTCTTAGTTTATAGATTCTTTTGTACATCCAGTTCTTCAATTACTCAATAGCCAAGCAGAGCCCAGAATTGGAGAAGAAATTAAGAAAACATTGCACCTATCTGAACAGACCAAGACTGGTGACTGGTATCTGTACCAGAACTACACTGAAATTAGGATATATGGCAGTGAGTTAGCTCCATACAAACTGCCTAAGTATGTGCCAATGAGGATATTCTCACTGGAATACATCAGGAAGATGATAAATATGGATGAAGTCCATTTTGTCTCAGGTAAGAAAAAGTCACAGTTCAAACTCAAAGCCAAGGTAGGGACATTCATCTGTAATACTAGGTCTGCAGGTACAAAGGCAGACAAATTATTGAAGAACATGAATCTCTAGCCAAGCTTCACCTAGTCTTATGATCCTTTTGGGATCATTTCAGCCCTAAGAGTTCAATTGAAGGCAACACCCTACAACCATACTCCGAGGCCAGAATCAGAGAAGTTTATGAACCGAGAGAAATGGTTTGAAGGAACTCTCTTAGAAGGAGATGAATAGGTTATAACCACTCCACAGGTAAATACTCTAGTCACTCAGAGTACTCAACACAAAAGAGCCATAGAGGAAACTCAGTCAGCTACAAAATCCATTAAAGAGTATTCTATACTAAAAAAGAAATTGAACACTGGATTGTCAATTTCATTAGGAAGAAAGCCATCATAAATAATTGATCTTGGATATTTAGAAGATATTTCATCAGCAGGGACCACTGATCCCAAACCCCCTTCTACTTCTTCAACTAAACCTATGGAGATTATTCAGTCAACTGAGATCAACTCATCAGAAGATACTAATATCTTCTCAAGGTTTCTGGAAATTAAATAAAAGAATGAAAATCTTAAGTCACAAACGTATAGTCAGTTTTGGAAACAGCCATCCACTTCTCAGCACAGACTTCTCTCTGCCTTTGAAAGTGAAAGAGGAAGGATGCAAATGGCATTTTTCAGGCTCAAATTCCATTACCCAAATCCATAGAAAAATACAAGAAGACCATATTTTCATTTGATGTAAACCAGATACATCTTATTGATCAAATGGATTTGCATAGGCAATAAGGTGAAATGTTATTTTCAACAATGACTACAACTGCCATGTCTCTTTCTAAGCTCATAACTTCCTTGTCAAATGTGTAGTCACAGCTTAAGATTGAAAAACTATCGTCTTTAGCTAAAGATAACAAATTAAAGTCTCTAGAAGATCTTATTGTTAAAATTGGATATGATCCCCAAGACTGTAAATCAATTGAAGAAATAATCAAAAAAAGAATACATAGATAGCAGCCTTGAAGAAACAATTGAAACTGCCTTCAGCTGATGATCCACAAACCAGAGAGATGGCGGAAAATGAACAGCATAGGGAGGAGGTGTTGAAGCTCATTATTGAGCAAAACATACTTATCAAGAATATGGAAGAGAAAATAGAACAACTGCTCAAGGAAAAAGAGACAGCACAACTTCCTGTGACCCTAGTAACAACAATTCCCATAGCAAGTAAAAAGCCAAGTTCATCCCCCACTAAAATTGCTTCATCATCAGCAACAGTTGAAAAAGCAAGGTTATCATAGGAGTTAGAGGCACCAATAACAACATAATGAAAAGTTACTCAAGAAGTTCCAAAGCCTAGAGTCACAGAAGGTAAAGAGTGATACCTTGTACGTAGAGGAAATGCAAAAGTCACACAGGTTAGAACTCAAGGTTAAACAATTAGAGAGTAAGACTCTAATGGCAGACAATTTGGCCCAGGCCAAAGAGGACATCTAGTTAGACATCAACCACTCCATAATAGAGGTATGACCATCCATAAAAATTATTTTTGAGCAGCAAGAATTGACTGTCAGATGAAGAATAGAGATAGATAATCAGAGGGAAGCATTGAAGAGAAAACCCAAAGAAGCAGCATGAATGATCAAAGTATTAAACTCTAAGATTAAGCAACAATTACAAGAGATAAATATTCCAGATAGGACAACTACTATTATGGAGATGAAGGAAGTCCTAATGAAGAAGAATCTACTGACTTAGCTGAAAACAAAGTGTGAAGCTTTGAACATTGCGGTCTGAAGGTTTCATTCTAAATTAAGTATGTTGAATAAGAAAAGTTTACTAGAGTTAGTGTCATCAAATGATCAGTTAGTCAAATTGGACGATTACTGTGAAAAATTATATACTATTGCAGCAAACAACAGTCAATTTGCAAGGATAAAAGACAGATTAGTGGCAAAGAGTTTCTGTAAGCTTTGAGCCTTGACCTCACAATCAAATATGAAGTTGGACATATTTTTCTCACTAAACCCAATTTTGAAAGATACACCAAAGTTGATGAGATATTTAGAAGAATGGTAAATCTGGGGATACCAAGCGAGGTGAGGTGGGATCAATTGTGTGAAGCAATTGATTAAATTTCCATCCCAACAAGAAGACAACACAACAATTTTTGAAGGAACAATCATGAACAACTTCCTGCCTAATAGGGACACATCATTTAACAATTTTCTTTTCTTATTTTCTTTCAGGCTATTTTTATAATCAGTTTAGGATATTTTGTTTACTATCCAAGCTAGTATAAATAACTCTCTTTTATGAGTTATTAAGGGTTGCACCCTTGCATAAGCATCTTGTAAGCATTCCATGTACACAGCTTTTCTGGATCATTAATAATAAAGCAGAGGATTCTGAATTTTGTTCCACACAGTTTGTTTCTCTTGTAAGTTTTTCCAGTACATCTTTCATTATGTATTCTGCATATGTTTAAGTTTTATAAAGGTAATTTGGTAAGTCTGATTGTGTTTCAGTTATTCTTATTTCCTTTCTAAAGTTATAATCATTAAAAGAGAATGGGTTACTGAACTATTTGTTTAAGTATCTCCCTCTAAATCATAAAATTATCAGTATCTTTATAATCTTAAGTATATTTTGTTAAATCTTCAAACATTGATTGAAGGTTTTCTAGCTTATGATTATTTAATCTTCTATCTGAAACTAAAGTAATCATATTTTCTTACATCTTCTACTTGACATCAACAAAACTTGAATCATTGTGGGAATTAAATAGCAACCCTTTGTTTACTTGTTAGTATTATTCAAAAGGTTGAGCATTATTGTTATAATTTGTTTCATACATTGGTCTTCCAACTAAATCAAAATCAACAAAACATTATAGATGCTTTGGCATAACCAATTGACCTTAGGTTATCTCAAAGGAAAACATCAAATTGGCGTCGTTACCAGGGAAAGAAGGATTGAAAACCAGATTTTCCCTGGGGCAACAATTTTCCCTTTCCTTTAAGGTGAATAAATGATAAGGTATAGGTCAAAATATTTCACCTAGAGGTTTCACTAGTCAAAGATGACTCATTTTAAGCACACTAGATCACATTCTGATCCTGAGATTGTTAACCCCTTACTAGACCCAGAAAGACTCATTAGGGGAGCCATTTTAAGGAGAAGGCATAGAATTTCTTCTTCTTCTTCTTCTTCAACTTTACACCTTGAAGATTCCTCATTTGTAGATCCTTTCTCATCAATACCATCCCATCCTGATTGGACTGAACTACCTCCTAGGGTTTCTGAACTTCATTCTAAAAGGGTAGATCTTCAATTAGCCTTTTTAATACAGTCACTTGAATCATATCAAGTCCCCTCCATCCCTTCCAAATCACCTTTATATGAGGAAGAATTAGTTTTGAATTTACTTGAATTCAAACCTTAAGACTTCATCACTTCAACTCCTTATTCAATTCCACCAACCTCAACTAATTTTGAAGATACATTTTCTGTCTATTCAAATCCTTTATTTGATAGTAAAGGAGAGTTACCACCAGGAGTTCATAAGTTGGTTATAAAGACCCCTTTCATATCCTTAAAAAGGTCTCCCCCCTCTTTCTCTCCTCCACATTTTAATACTCCTATCGATTCAATTTCAACCTCATCATCTTCCTCTTCCTCATCAACATCCACTCAATCACCTCCAACTCCTCCAGCTGTAATTTTCAGCCCATTGTGCAAGAAAGGTATGCTGCTCTAGTACTTCCTGCAAAATTAGGAAATTTTCTTGATGGATACCTAAAACACTTGCCAAGATTTAATGGAGAACAAGGTCCCTCGGCAAAAGATCATGTATCAGCCTTCTTACATTTTGCTAACAATATGAACATTGAAGAGGAAAATGTTTATATGAGATTATTTGTACAATCTCTAAAAGGAAATGTTAGAATCTGGTTTAGGCAACTCAGAGCTGACTCTATCAGAACTTGGAATGAGCTTATAATTATTTTTAAAAAACCAATGGGGGGTAAATAAAGATCATGTTTACTTTATTACTGAATTTGAGGAACTAAAAGAAACCCTGGTGAAGCAGTATCTGAATTCATTAAAAGGCTTAACAAAATATATCATAAAATTCCTACTAATTTTAAACCACCACTAGCAGCTGCAAAGGTTTGATTTTCAAAAGCATTTGATGATGACTTTGTGGTCATGCTAAGAGAAAGATTTTCTAATACTTTAGAATATACGTCGAAAAATGCCATAGAGGTAGAAGCCAACAGGTTGGCTTCTGGTAAAATTAAGGCTGAGGCTGAAAAGGAAGAAAGAAAACTGACAGCTAAGATAGATGACTCATCCTCCTCTAAATATAAACTTGAAGATCAGAAAATTGATGAAATTACTTTTTTTCTTAGGAACCTTTCTAAAGGGATTTCAAAAATTGAAACACAACCTAGAACAATCCCACAAACTTTTGTTAGGACCCCAGCTCAAAACCAAGGTTAATACAAAAGAACCCTTTAATTGCAAGTTCTTCAAAGACCCGATAATGATCAGCAGGTTCCTACACCTTTATTAATTGATGATCAATAGTCTAATAACAATACCGTGACCATAACTAAAGATATTAATTGTTAGAAATAATACTGAGAGGGGGGGTGAATCAGTATTATCAAATCAATTATTTTCCATTTTATAATCAGATTTGTATACGCTACTTCAGCTATGGGAAATGGCGTATATATGCTAATGTGTCTAAATAAACCAACGTATATCAGAAAACTTAAGATTCATTAATTGTTGATCTTTAATCAGTGCATCAAGACTTCATTAATCATAAGAACAGTAAACAGGAGCAGTAAAACATAACAAATCGTCACACACATGGACACAAAGATATAAGGTGGAAACGCAATGTGGGTGAAAACCACCTATTGCAATTCGTCTCTATCTTCTTTTAATTAGAAACTTCTTTTTACAATGATTTTGTATTGGTGCAGTCTTATACCAGTACGCAGGCTACTACCTGCAGAAGGCTACAACCTTCTCTTGTTCTCCAGCTTCTCCTGGAAGGGAGCTACAACCCCCTTAGCTCTTGTACTAGCTGAGGTACTACTACGTAGGTGCTGACCTATAGAAGGCTACAACCTTCTCTTTTATTCCAGGGACCACGTTTCATAAATTTTCAGACTGGATCCATGAATAACATCAATCAAACATCAATTATATCTGCATCAACCAATCTCCTTTGCACCAAACAAAACTGAATCAAATAGTCACTTCTCTAAATGTTGTACCCAGAAAACAATAATATTAACCAGACACCAATTTTGAACCCAGACCACTGCAGCAAGAAATAGAAGTAGCTAAAACAAGAGACGTACGCTACCTCAATGTGTACAACATGCGTGCATACACTTTTGAACTAAGGCCAACCTGCACATACGTTATCTTGAATTACAGAACCAACGTGTATACGCGCCTTTGGTTCGCTTAACCTGCTTATAGATCTATAAAATATAATTCATCCTTTTCACTTATTCAGACATCAGTTATACCCAGATTATCAGATTTATAGATCAAGTCATGTGCCAAAAATAATAGATCAAAATCACACAAAGATACTACTATTCAAGACTTAAGATATTGACCCATCAATAGTACTTATCCTTCTTCTTGCGCTCAGGTTCCTCCTTGATTCAGATCCAGCTATGCACCATA